>OZ025259.1:16814393-17186496 GCA_964019135.1 Arenicola marina | reverse complement strand
TGGGAGATGGTAGTGGGGCTAGGGGTGGGTTGGATATGGTAGTGGGGGTAGGGTTGGGGTAGAGATGGTAGCGGGGCTAGGGGTGGGTTGGAGATGGTAGTGGGGGTAGGGGTGGGGTGGAGATGGTAGCGGGGCTAGGGGTGGGGTGGAGATGGTAGCGGGGCTAGGGGTGGGGTGGAGATGGTAGTGGGGGTAGGGGTGGGGTGGAGATGGTAGTGGTGGGGTAGGGGTGGGGTGGAGATGGTAGCGGGGGTAGGGGTGGAATTGCTGCTGCTGCTTATAGTCGTCAGGGTTTTGGTGGTGATGTGGTGGTTGTGATGGCGATGCTGCTGGTGACGGCGGTAGGGGTGAGGAGTGGAGATGGTTAGGATGCGGCAGGGGTCGTGGCGGTGGGCTTGGGGTGGTGGCGGCGGTAGGGGTGTGGTGAGGTGTGGCTGAGGTCGGGGGTGGTGCGGCGGTAGGGGTGTGGTGGGGTGTGGTGATGTTGGGGCGGATGGGGGCAGTAGGGGTGTGATGGGTGTGTGGTGGGGTTGGGTTGGTGGCGGCGGTAGGGTGTGGTGGGGTGTGGTGAGGTTGAGGGTGGTGGCGGCCGTAGGGGTGTGATGGGGTGTGTGTGGGGTTGGGGTTGGGGGCGGCGGTAGGGGTGTGGGTGGCGGTGGGGGTTGGGTTGGGTGGCGCGGTAGGGGGTGTGGTGTGCGGGGGGGTAGTGGGGCAGTATAGTGTGTGGTGAGGTTGGGGTTGGTGCGCCGGTAGGGGTGTGGTGGCGGTGGGGTTGGTGATGGTGGCGGCGGTAGGGGTGTGGTGTCGGGGGAGGTAGTGGCAGTATAGTGTGTGGTGGGGGTGGGGTGGTGGTGGCTGGTAGAGGTGTGGTGGTGGT
Source organism: Arenicola marina (assembly GCA_964019135.1). Classification (NCBI taxonomy): domain Eukaryota; kingdom Metazoa; phylum Annelida; class Polychaeta; family Arenicolidae; genus Arenicola; species Arenicola marina. The sequence goes on along the minus strand of OZ025259.1, from coordinate 17,185,619 downwards.
GGGGTTGGGGATGGTGGCGGCGGTAGGGGTGTGGTGGCGGTGGGTTGGGGATGGTGGCGGCGGGTAGGGGTGTGGTGTCGGGGGGTAGAGGCAGTATAGTGTGTGGTGAGGTTGGGGGTTGGTGGCGGCGCTAGGGGTGTGGTGGCGGTGGGGTTGGGGATGGTGGCGGGCGGTATACGATGTGGTGGGGTGGGCGTAGTGGCAGTATAGTGTGTGGTGGGTGGGTGGTGGTGGCGGCGGTAGGGGTGTGGTGGCGGTGGGGTTGGGGTTGGTGGCGGCTGGTAGGGGTGTGGTGTCGGGGGGTAGTGGCAGTATAGTGTGTGGTGAGGTTGGGTTGGTGGCGGCGGTAGGGTGTGGTGTCGGGGGGGTAGTGGCAGTATAGTGTGTGGGGAGGTTGGGGTTGGTGGCGGCGCTAGGGGTGTGGTGGCGGTGGGGGTTGGGGATGGTGGCGGCGGTAGGGGTGTGGTGGCGGTGGGGTTGGGGATGGTGGCGGCGGTATACGATATGGTTGGGGTGGGCGTAGTGGCAGTATAGTGTGTGGTGGGTGGGGTGGTGGCGGCGGTAGGGGTGTGGTGGCGGTGGGGTTGGGGGTGGTGGCAGGCGGTAGGGGTGTGGTGGCGGGGGGTTTGGGGTTGGTGGCGGCGTAGGGGTGTGGTGTCGGGGGGGTAGTGGCAGTATAGTGTGTGGGGAGGTGGGGTTGGTGGCGGCGCTAGGGGTGTGGTGCGGTGGGGTTGGGATGGTGGCGGCGGTAGGGGTGTGGGTGGCGTGGGGTTGGGGGATGGTGGGCGGTATACGGTAGTGGTGGGGGTGGGCGGGTAGTGGCAGTATAGTGTGTGGTGGGTGGGGGGTGGTGGCGGCAGGTAGGGGTGTGGTGGCGGTGGGGTTGGGGTGGTGGGCGGCAGGGTAGGGGTGTGGTGGCGGTGGGGTTGGGGGTGGTGGCGGCGGTAGGGTGTGGTGGCTGTGGGGTGTGGATGATGGCGGCGGTATAGGATGTGGTGGGGTAGGCGTAGTGGCGGTACAGTGGTGGGGTGGGGGTGGTGGCCGTTGCCGTGCCATCCTCCCCATCCCACGCTGCCCCTCATTAGTGGCCGCCATATTTACATACCTCTAAGTACCTGCTCGGTGTACCGCTCGGCATGCCGGCGTGGACAAAGTGAGCCGCAGCGCTCGAGTGTCACTGTGGGCCTCAGCGGACATCATACCCAAACCCCTTCTCTAACACTCCCCCCCCCCCCTCCCCCTCCCATCCCGCCACTATTGTCAACTCCACCTCCACCCCCGCCTCCCCCCTCTATTCCAGGCATGGCTGTGGCCATATATGAACTCTCCCTCCACATCTAACCCCCCGTCCCCCGCCTCCCCCCTCTATTCCAGGCATGGCTGTGGCCATAGATGAACTCACCCTCCACATCTAACCCCCCGTCTCCGCCTCCCCCCTCTATTCCAGCATGGCTGTGGCTAGTCACGCGGCTGGACGCCGGGGCCCTGACCTACGTGGCCGGGGCGCCGCGCTCCAAGGATGTAGGCGAGGTGTTCCTGCTCCACCAGCAGGACAATCGACTACTACGAGGGCAGCAAGCTCCTGGAGTCACGCCCGAGCGAATCCTGACCGGAGAGCAGTTTGGATCCGGATTCGGATACTCGATGGTCGCGGCCGACTTCAACGGCGACGGGTGGGTACGCCGGATGACGTCATCAGCTGTCGTGACGTCACCTTTAATAATGCGTCATCAGCTGTCGCGATATCGCCTTTAATGATGGCGTCATCAGCTGTCGTGACGTCTCCTTTAATGATGACGTCATTAGCTGTCGTGATATCACCTTAATGAATGGCGTCATCAGCTATCGTGACGTCTCCTTTAATGATGACGTCATCAGCTGTCGTGATAGTACCTTTAATGATGGCAGCATGAGCTGTCGTGACGTCTCCTTTAATTATGACGTCATCAGCTGTCGTGATATCGCCTTTCTTTAATGATGGCGTCGTCAGCTGTCGTGACGTCTCCTTTAATGATAGCGTCATCAGCTGTCGTGACGTCTCCTTTAATGATGACGTCATCAGCTGTCGTGATATCACCTTTAATGATGCCATCATGAGCTGTCGTGACGTCTCCTTCAATGATGACGTCATGATCTGTCGTGATATCACCTTTAATGATGGCGTCATCAGCTGTCGTGACGTCTCCTTTAATGATGACGTCATCAGCTGTTGTGATATCACCTTTAATAATGGCGTCATCAGCTGTCTTGATATCTCCTTTAATGATGACGTCATCAGCTGTCGTGATATCACCTTTAATGATGACGTCATCAGCTGTCGTGACGTCTCCTTTAATGATGGCGTCATCATCTGTCGTGACGTCTCCTTTAATGATGACGTCATCAGCTGTCGTGATATCACCTTTAATGATGACGTCATCAGCTGTCGTGACGTCTCCTTTAATGATGACGTCATCAGCTGTCGTGATATCACCTTAATGATGGCGTCATCAGCTGTCGTGATATCACTTTTAAGGATGGAATCGTGAGCTGTCGTGAAGTCTCCTTTAATGATGACGTCACGGGTTGCTGTGACGTCCCCTTTAACGATGACGTCATGAGCTGTCGGGATGTTTGATGAGGCTTTGGGTTGTATTATTAGGGGTTTGTATTCGTTCCCATCCCATCTTTGGGTCATACGCTATACGTCTTCCAAGAAGTCAGCTGCAGGGTGTTGTGACGTTGCTGTTGCTGGTGCATCACGACTACCTTCTACCCACGTGGACATTTCAGGACGTTTCCCTCGCATATCGACAGGTTATTGGCTCATAGAAAAAGAAAGCAATAATACGGCCTAAGATGTCATGCCTGGCATGGATGCCACCTCGAGGAACAGAGCAAGAAGATTAATAATAAAGAAAGAAAGAAGCACGCCCAGCAACACTCCAACAAAATAATTATTGTGGCTGGATTGTGTAGATATGTATATTAATGTGCCAATGTCGTTCCATAGTCTTCAGGATCTGGTGGTCGGCGCACCATTCCAACACGGAAACGGCATCGGAGGGGTCATCTACGTCTACAATAACGGCCCTGAGGTAAGAACCAGGTCTGTGTCTGCCAGAACGGCCCTGGGGTAAAAACCGTGTCTGTGTCTGCCAGAACGGCCCTGGGGTAAGAACCGTGTCTGTGTCTGCCAGAACGGCCCTGGGGTAAGAACCGTGTCTGGGTCTGCCAGAACGGCCCTGGGGTAAGAACCGTGTCTGTGTCTGCCGGAACGGCCCTGGGGTAAGAACCGTGTCTGGGTCTGCCAGAACGGCCCTGGGGTAAGAACCGTGTCTGTGTCTGCCAGAACGGCCCTGGGGTAAGAACCGTGTCTGTGTCTGCCAGAACGGCCCTGGGGTAAGAACCGTGTCTGTGTCTGCCAGAACGGCCCAGGGGTAAGAACCGTGTCTGTGTCTGCCAGAACGGCCCTAGGGTAACAACCGTGTCTGTGTCTGCCAGAACGGCCCTGGGGTAAGAACCGTGTCTGGGTCTGCCAGAACGGCCCTGGGGTAAGAACCGTGTCTGTGTCTGCCAGAACGGCCCTGGGGTAAGAACCGTGTCTGTGTCTGCCAGAACGGCCCTGGGGTAAGAACCGTGTCTGTGTCTGCCAGAACGGCCCTAGGGTAAGAACCGTGTCTGTGTCTGCCAGAACGGCCCTGGGGTAAGAACCGTGTCTGTGTCTGCCAGAACGGCCCTGGGGTAAGAACCGTGTCTGTGTCTGCCAGAACGGCCCTGGGGTAAGAACCGTGTCTGTGTCTGCCAGAACGGCCCTGGGGTAAGAACCGTGTCTGTGTCTGCCAGAACGGCCCTGGGGTAAGAACCGTGTCTGTGTCTGCCAGAACGGCCCTGGGGTAAGAACCGTGTCTGTGTCTGCCAGAACGGCCCTGGGGTAAGAACCGTGTCTGGGTCTGCCAGAACGGCCCTGGGGTAAGAACCGTGTCTGTGTCTGCCAGAACGGCCCTAGGGTAAGAACCGTGTCTGTGTCTGCCAGAACGGCCCTGGGGTAAGAACCGTGTCTGTGTCTGCCAGAACGGCCCTGGGGTAAGAACCGTGTCTGTGTCTGCCAGAACGGCCCTGGGGTAAGAACCGGGTCTGTGTCTGCCAGAACGGCCCTGGGGTAAGAACCGTGTCTGTGTCTGCCAGAACGGCCCTGGGGTAAGAACCGTGTCTGTGTTTGCCAGAACGGCCCTGGGGTAAGAACCGTGTCTGTGTCTGCCGGAACGGCCCTGGGGTAAGAACCGTGTCTGGGTCTGCCAGAACGGCCCTGGGGTAAGAACCGTGTCTGTGTCTGCCAGAACGGCCCTGGGGTAAGAACCGTATCTATGTCTGGCCGGGGGGGGGGGTGGGGGCGGGAGGACGGGGGTGCATCGTCTACTAGTAAAACAAAAAGGTGTCTATCTGAGCCCTCTGCACGCCTACCCACGCCTACCTGTCCTCGCCTCAAGCCCACGTCTGTGATTGGCCGATCAGTCGGAAGTAAACCGGAAAATCTGTCGCATTCTCAAAACGGCCGATATAATTATTTTCTCTCATTATTATGAAGACACGCGACATGTGCTACATCTCTTCATGCATGCCAGTCCGGTCGCTTGTTAACCATATAACAAAACAGGCGGTAGATTCATGTCGCAAGCTTCATAACCTGGTATTCACTGCATTCGTATTGTCTCTGATGACTTACTCGCGAAGACAGTCATGGCCCCTCTCTACCGTGACCCCGTCTAGTCAGTCAATTAATCTCTCCCCCCCCCCCACCCCCCCCCCCCCAGGGCATCACCAAGAGCACGGTGCCCCTGAAGATTGTCAGCCGCAAGATGTCTGTGAAGGAGTGTGTGCGGCTCGACTGCCAGAACGCGCGCTTCGGCTTCAGCCTCGGGGCGATTGGGGACGTCGACCGCGACGGTTACCAAGGTGAGTAACCACGGCGCCTTCTGCCACTCACATGGCGGCCACTCTGTGTGACGTCATGTCCGGGACTTTCGCTTTATCACCTCTCGGGTGAAATTTTAAATCTGGGTGGGGTTTGTGCACATGATTATGCTTCTCGTGCGAGATTAGTGTGTCTACGTACAAAGTAGATAATAATATTACTGGGGCGTTTACCGCTGTAGTAGATATATATATGTGTCTGTATGCAATGAAAGAACATTCTCCCCCAAGCTGTGGTTGTGCGCTGTCATTAATCCTTTACGGGAATCCGTCATGGGTACAAAAGCGGCCTTAAACACCTAATCATTTCCCGCACTCTTTTAACTAAGATCCTTGACGCGTAGTTCTTGTAATGAACAAATGTATACATTATATATATCTACCTTTAACCCCGCCCCCTCCCTCCGCCCCCCCCCCCCCACCCCACCCCTACCCACGCTGCAGACCTGGCGGTCGGAGCCCCGTTCGAAGGGTCGGGCGTGCTGTACATATTCCGGGGTTCGGAGCGGGGCCTGGTGGCCGAGCACTCCCAGCGTATCGCCGCCGAGGACATGGCCGGCGTCCAGCCCCTCAAGTCCTTTGGCTACTCGCTGGCCGGCGGCCACGACGTGGACGACAACACCTATCCCGACCTGGTGGTGGGCGCCTACGAGTCGGCCAAGCTGGTCGTCTTCAGGGCCCGTCCCGTCGTCAACGTCTTCACCCAGGCCGCCTTCGTCCCCAAGCAGCTCAACAGCTCCAAGGAACGCTGCGACGGCGACGGTCGCAATAACAACTGCTTCAAGCTCCTGCTGTGCTTCACCTTCACCGCCAAGCCCAAGGAAAAGTGAGCCGCCAGCGGGGTCACTTCGCCAAAAGCTCGCGTAACGTCTGGTGAAATTAACAACGTGTACCCGGGAGCTGTCAGGGGGTCACTTCACTGAAAGCTTATCTAACTCTAAAACTGGTTTTGCGGGGCAGAAGAGGAACGAATCCTGTCGTGTGTTATCATAAATGTGTTCCCAACATTTTTTGTTCACCCTATCCGCTTTTAATTTCGTTGCAGATGTTATTAGCACTGACTTATTCCCCTCTTGTCACTCCAGGTTTACGGAGACCCTCAGTCTGAAATATCGCCTCGTGGCCGAGACTTTCACGGGTCGCATCCGGTCACGTGTCTTCTTCCGGGGCCACCCGGACCCTAACAACGCCCACGTGATGACGCGAACCATTCGCCTGAACGAGCAGACAGACCCACGGTGCAAGGAGGAGGAGCTGCTCGTCTACATTATTGTGAGTCTGGGCACTGGCCTGGGACCTGCCATCTGAGGCGTGTCACCTGGGGATTTCTGTCTGGGGCGTGTCACACGGGAGTATGCCATCTGGGGATGCCATCTATGATGTACCACCTGGGACGTGTCACACGGGAGTATGCCATCTGGGGGTGCCATCTATGATGTACCACCTGGGACGTGTCACACGGGAGTATGCCATCTGGGGGTGCCATCTATGATGTACCACCTGGGACGTGTCACACGGGATTATGCCATCTGGGGGTGCCATCTATGATGTACCACCTGGGACGTGTCACACGGGATTATGCCATCTGGGGGTGCCATCTATGATGTACCACCTGGGACGTGTCACACGGGAGTATGCCATCTGGGGGTGCCATCTATGATGTACCACCTGGGACGTGTCACACGGGAGTATGCCATCTGGGGGTGCCATCTATGATGTACCACCTGGGACGTGTCACACGGGAGTATGCCATCTGGGGGTGCCATCTATGATGTACCACCTGGGACGTGTCACACGGGAGTATGCCATCTGGGGGTGCCATCTATGATGTGCCACCTGGGACGTGTCACACGGGAGTATGCCATCTGGGGGTGCCATCTATGATGTACCACCTGGGACGTGTCACACGGGAGTATGCCATCTGGGGGTGCCATCGATGAGTTACCACCTGGGACGTGTCACACGGGAGTATGCCATCTGGGGGTGCCATCGATGAGGAACCACCTGGGACGTGTCACACGGGAGTATGCCATCTGGGGGTGCCATCGATGAGTTACCACCTGCGGCGTGTCGCCTGGTACGTGGCACATGGGCCATGTCATCTGGCGTACCAGTGATTGCGCACTTGCAGAAATGCGCTTTCGTTTGCACTTTGTGTCCAAACGTTTACCAGACAGATTCCATAAGGTGTGACAGCTACCTCGACGTCTATTTTGCAAGATTCCAACCAATTTGCATATTATTTTACCATTGTTTGCTCCGTGCTCTATCACAGGTCCGATTACTATAATATCCACCACTTTCTCTACCATCATACCCACCATTATCCTCATTACAGAAAGGCAACATGGACTTCCTGAACCCGATCAACTTCCAGCTGACGTATGAGTTGGACCAGAGCCCCCCGGCCATCACGCAGGTCGGAGACTCTCTGCCCAACCTCAACACATACCCCGTCCTCAACGACAAGGCCTCCGTCTCCAACTTCTCGGTGAGTGGTTTATAACGGGCGTCCTGGTCAGGGATATCGTGTCAGAACCAAAATAGCGGAAATAACGTCTATGGTGAAAATAGTATCTTCATGGACAGATGAAGATACTTATAAGAAGATACGTATGTGTACGTCGTGTTAAACGTGTTTGTCATGTTACACGTGTGAGTACGTCATCTTAAACTTGTTGGTACGTCATGGAAAGCTGTTTGTGCGTCATTTAAAGGTGTTTCTGCGTCATGTAAAGGTGGTTGTGCGTGATGTAAAGGTGTTTGTGTGTCATGTAAAGGTGGTTGTGCGTCATGTAAAGGTGTTTGTGTGTCATGTAAAGGTGGTTGTGCGTCATGTAAAGGTGTTTGTGCGTCATGTGAAGGTGTTTCTGCGTCATGTAAAGGTGGTTGTGCGTCATGTTACACATGTGATTAAACCGTTACAGGTGGAATTTCACAAGAACTGCGGCATTGACAAGACTTGTGACAGCGAGCTGCGACTGGAGGCTAACTTCGAACTGCAGATGTGAGTGATCATACCTAACCAGTATCTGGCCCTTGATTCCACGCCTGGATACATGGAACTGACGGGCCCAGTGTCTGGTCTCCCTTGATTCCACGCCTGGATACATGGAACTGACGGGCCCTGTGTCTGTTCTCCCTTGATTCCACGCCTGGATACATGGAACTGACGGGCCCTGTGTCTGTTCTCCCTTGATTCCACGCCTGGATACATGGAACTGACGCCCCTGTGGAAGAATGTGGCATTACATACGGTTGTCATTTCTGTTGTCGATCCTTAGTAATGTAAGTAGCATTAGGCTTTTACTTAACAGTGTCCCACACCCTCACACCCGCGGCAATCTATGATACGCTACACATTACTGGCATACTGCGCCACTATGGTTGTCACCCGGACAGAGACACTGACATTACATGATAGACATGTTGCCATGGTTGTCACCCAGACAGGGACACTGACATTACATGATATACACGTTGCCATGGTTGTCACCCGGACAGGGACACTGACATTACATGATATACACGTTGCCATGGTTGTCACCCGGACAGGGACACTGACATTACATGATAGACATGTTGCCATGGTTGTCACCCAGACAGGGACACTGACATTACATGATATACACGTTGCCATGGTTGTCACCCAGACAGGGACACTGACATTACATGATAGACATGTTGCCATAGTTGTCACCCAGACAGGGACACTGACATTACATGATATACACGTTGCCATGGTTGTCACCCGGACAGGGACACTGACATTACATGATAGACATGTTGCCATGGTTGTCACCCAGACAGGGACACTGACATTACATGATATACACGTTGCCATGGTTGTCACCCGGACAGGGACACTGACATTACATTATAGACATGTTGCCATGGTTGTCACCCGGACAGGGATACTGACATTACATGATATACATGTTGCCATGGTTGTCACCCAGACAGGGACACTGACATTACATGATATACACGTTGCCATGGTTGTCACCCGGACAGGGACACTGACATTACATGATAGACATGTTGCCATGGTTGTCACCCAGACAGGGACACTGACATTACATGATATACACGTTGCCATGGTTGTCACCCGGACAGGGACACTGACATTACATGATATACACGTTGCCATGGTTGTCACCCGGACAGGGACACTGACATTACATGATATACATGTTGCCATGGTTGTCACCCGGACAGGGACACTGACATTACATGATATACATGTTGCCATGGTTGTCACCCGGACAGGGACACTGACATTACATGATATACACGTTGCCATGGTTGTCACCCAGACAGGGACACTGACATTACATGATAGACATGTTGCCATGGTTGTCACCCAGACAGGGACACTGACATTACATGATATACACGTTGCCATGGTTGTCACCCGGACAGGGACACTGACATTACATGATAGACATGTTGCCATGGTTGTCACCCAGACAGGGACACTGACATTACATGATATACACGTTGCCATGGTTGTCACCCGGACAGGGACACTGACATTACATTATAGACATGTTGCCATGGTTGTCACCCGGACAGGGATACTGACATTACATGATATACATGTTGCCATGGCAATCACCCGGACAGGGACACTGACATTACAAGATAGACATGTTGCCATGGTTGTCACCCGGACAGGGACACTGACATTACATGATATACATGTTGCCATGGTTGTCACCCGGACAGGGACACTGACATTACATGATAGACATGTTGCCATAGTTGTCACCCGGACAGGGACACTGACATTACATGATAGACATGTTGCCATGGTTGTCACCCGGACAGGGACACTGACATTACATGATATACATGTTGCCATGGTTGTCACCCGGACAGGGACACTGACATTACATGATATACATGTTGCCATGGTTGTCACCCGGACAGGGACACTGACATTACATGATAGACATGTTGCCATGGTTGTCACCCGGACAGGGACACTGACATTACATGATATACATGTTGCCATGGTTGTCACCCGGACAGGGACACTGACATTACATGATAGACATGTTGCCATGGTTGTCACCCGGACAGGGACACTGACATTACATGATATACATGTTGCCATGGTTGTCACCCGGACAGGGACACTGACATTACATGATAGACATGTTGCCATGGTTGTCACACGGACAGGGACACTGACATTACATGATATACATGTTGCCATGGTTGTCACCCGGACAGGGACACTGACGGCGTCCCGATCCTGAAGGAAGGCCAGGATGTGGAGCCCAAACTCAACATCCGGGTCAACAATGTGGGGGAGGACGCCCACGAGGCGACACTCTACGTCACGCTGCCAGAGGAACTCAGCTTCACAGGGGTCACGGAAGAGGTCAGTAATGGGTGTCCGAAAAGGTCAATGAGGTTATTGAAAGCCGACGACGGGGTCACGCGCGAGGTCATTGGGGTTGTTGTGCAATAAGGACTCGATTGCAATTTGACGTTTGACGATGGATGAGGTTGATAATATTACCAATTAGCAGTTTGTATATACATATAATTAAATGAGTTTAATGATTGTGTTCCAGGGCAAGAAATACTCGTGTCTGCCCAAGGACAACGTGGTGTCGTGTAGCCTTGGTAACCCGCTGATGCGCTCCCAGGGCGTGCGATTCGCCATTCGGCTCAATCCGGCGAAACTGAAGCCCTCCACCCGGGAGGTGCACGTGGAGGTCAAGGTCAACACGTGAGTGTGGTGGGGTCAAGGTCAAAATGTGAGTGGGTGGGGTCAAGGTCAACCCGGGAGTAGAGGCGGGGTCAAGGTCAACCCGGGAGTGGAGGCGGGGTCAAGGTCAATTTGTGAATGGGGTACACGAGAGACAAGTGTAATGGAAGGGCTCTCTGCTTTCTGACGGCTTTTGAAAGGTTCCCTTTGTCAAATGGCTGATGAAATAACCGTCGCAATCCTGTCCTTTTCGTGTTTACGAATTATTTCCGTATTCTAAGTAACGTGTCTCTTATTGGCGAACATACGACATGCCATCTATATATATATGTAAATAATGATAAATATATATATATATATATATGCATATGTTTGAATTATTGACCGTTTTTTTTTCCATGACTACGATAGGACCAGCAAAGAGATCACCGAATCTGACAATCTTGTGAAGCTCCAGCTCCGCGTAGTGGTGGAGACTGACCTGCTGGTCCGAGGGTGAGTCTGTCTAAAGGGACCTTATGCTGGTCCGAGGGTGAGTCTGTCTAAAGGGACCTTATGCTGGTCCGAGGGTTAGTCTGTCTAAAGTGACCTTATGCTGGTCCGAGGGTGAGTCTTTCTAAAGTGACCTTATGCTGGTCCGAGGGTGATTCTGTCTAAAGGGACCTTATGCTGGTCCGAAGGTGAATCTATCTAAAGTGACCTTATGCTTGTCCGAGGGTGAGTCTGTCTAAAGGGACCTTATGCTGGTCCGAGGGTGAGTGTCTAAAGTGACCTTATGCTGGTCCGAGGGTGAGTCTGTCTAAAGTGACCTTATGCTGGTCCGAGGGTGTCTAAAGTGACCTTATGCTGGTCCGAGGGTGTCTAAAGGGACCTTATGCTGGTCCGAGGGTGAGTCTGTCTAAAGGGACCTTATGCTGGTCCGAGGGTGAGTCTGTCTAAGGGGACCTTATGCTGGTCCGAGGGTGAGTGTCTAAAGGGACCTTATGCTGGTCCGAGGGTGAGTCTGTCTAAAGGGACCTTATGCTGGTCCGAGGGTGAGTCTGTCTAAAGTGACCTTATGCTGGTCCGAGGGTGAGTCTGTCTAAAGGGACCTTATGCTGGTCCGAGGGTGAGTCTGTCTAAAGTGACCTTATGCTGGTCCGAGGGTGAGTCTGTCTAAAGGGACCTTATGCTGGTCCGAGGGTGAGTCTGTCTAAAGTGACCTTATGCTGGTCCGAGGGTGAGTCTGTCTAAAGTGACCTTATGCTGGTCCGAGGGTGTCTAAAGTGACCTTATGCTGGTCCGAGGGTGAGTCTGTCTAAAGGGACCTTATGCTGGTCCGAGGGTGAGTGTCTAAAGGGACCTTTTGCTGGTCCGAGGGTGAGTCTGTCTAAAAGGACCTTATGCTGGTCCGAGGGTGAGTCTGTCTAAAGGGACCTTATGCTGGTCCGAGGGTGAGTCTGTCTAAAGTGACCTTATGCTGGTCCGAGGGTGAGTCTGTCTAAAGGGACCTTATGCGTGTCCGAGGGTGAGTCTGTCTAAAGTGACCTTATGCTGGTCCGAGGGTGAGTCTGTCTAAAGGGACCTTATGCTGGTCCGAGGGTGAGTCTGTCTAAAGTGACCTTATGCTGGTCCGAGGGTGAGTCTGTCTAAAGGGACCTTATGCTGGTCCGAGGGTGAGTCTGTCTAAAGTGACCTTATGCTGGTCCGAGGGTGAGTCTGTCTAAAGGGACCTTATGCTGGTCCGAGGGTGAGTCTGTCTAAAGTGACCTTATGCTGGTCCGAGGGTGAGTGTCTAAAGGGACCTTATGCTGGTCCGAGGGTGAGTCTGTCTAAAGTGACCTTATGCTGGTCCGAGGGTGAGTGTCTAAAGTGACCTTGTGCTGGTCCGAGGGTGAGTCTGTCTAAAGGGACCTTATGCTGGTCCGAGGGTGAGTGTCTAAAGTGACCTTGTGCTGGTCCGAGGGTGAGTCTGTCTAAAGTGACCTTGTGCCTGTGCAGCCCGCATCAATTCACGATTCAGCCCTCGTAATCGGACATAAATTTATAACGACTTGGCACGACCGATCTACCTTCCCCATTTCCTGCCGCCATGTTCTGTTACCACCTACACACATATACACTGCTGTGGACGCTGATGGGTCTGTCTGTCTGTGTGTCCCAGGCGCTCCAAGCCGGAGCTGCAGTACTATGGAGGAAAGATCGTCGGCGAGAGCGCCATCCGCTATGAGGACGAGATCGGGAGTCAGATCGTCCACTCCTACGAGGTTCGTGCCTCCTTGACCTCTGTCGCCAGAGTCCAATGGCGACGGCATGCCTCGCATGTCATTAACAAAATATGTATTGAAGTAAATTAAATTGAATCGGTTCATTGTTCCCTTAAATCAGTTACAGTTGTTCGAGATTATACAACATCCAAAGGGAATATTATTAAACAAATTAACAGCAGCAGAAGCAAGGCTTATTAGCTGCAGAGCTCATACAAAATGTTAAATATCTTTTTTCATTTTTGAGATATTAAGATTGATTCCCCCGTCGACTAATATATAAATATTCATTAAGAAATCGCCCGATATGTCCAGTCAAACTACACATCGTCCAATGTTTCAATGTCATTCACCGATCGTCCGATATATGCTGATAAAGTCACCAATGGACTGATATACCAATAGTTACTCCCAAATCATCCGATATATTATGTTTGAGATTGACTTTATCTTATGGTAGATTAACATTGCTTCGCCAATATCCCCTTGTATAACAATTTATTTAACGAACTTTAGCCAAGGATATGTTAACACTGCTTGTATTAATTGCATTGTATGAATTATGAACAGATATTATATGTCTTTGATTTATAGGTTAAGAACGAAGGCAAGGGCAAGGTCGGCAACGCCACAGTCATGATCTGGTGGCCATACGAGGTGGAGAACCACCACCCCCAGGGCAAACACCTCCTGTACCTCATGGAGGCCCCCATGGTAAGACAGCCCCCCCAGGGCAAACACCTCCTGTACCTCATGGAGGCCCCCATGGTAAGACAGCCCCCCTCCCAGGGTAAACACCTCCTGTACCTCATGGAGGCCCCCATGGTAAGACAGCCCGCCTCCCAGGGCAAGTACCTCCTGTACCTCATGGAGGCCCCCATGGTAAGACGGCCCCCCCCCCCGGGAAAACACTTCCTGTACCTCATGGAGGCCCCCATGGTAAGACAGCCCCCCTCCCAGGGCAAACACCTTCTGTACCTCATGGAGGCCCCCATGGTAAGACAGCCCCCCTCCCAGGGTAAACACCTCCTGTACCTCATGGAGGCCCCCATGGTAAGACAGCCCCCCTCCCAGGGCAAACACCTTCTGTACCTCATGGAGGTCCCCATGGTAAGACAGCCCCCCTCCCAGGGCAAACACCTTCTGTACCTCATGGAGGCCCCCATGGTAAGACGGCCCCCCCCCCCGGGAAAACACTTCCTGTACCTCATGGAGGCCCCCATGGTAAGACAGCTCCCACCCCCCAGGGCAAGTACCTCCTGTACCTCACGGAGGCCCCCAAGATAAGACCCCCCCCCCCGGGCAAGTACCCCCCGTCACACGGCCGTAAAAGGAAATTATTTTGGAAATAATGCCGTGTTTATGTTTGCCCTGAATGTCTCATGTAGTCTCACACATCTCTTTGCAGATCAAATACGAAGACGGTGAAATGGAACGTTGTAACCTTGACCCGAAACTTATCAACCCCCTCGGTATCAAGGTGAGTGCACCCGACACAGAGCACGTTACCATAGTAACCACCGTTACCATAGTAACCACCGTTACCATAGTAACCACAGCCTCTCTCTACCATCCTCCCCCTGAACCACACATACACACACCCCTACCAGACACCTGCTGTGCGTGACAAGCACTTTGATCATAAGTATATGAAGGATTCTGAGATCTCCAGATTATTGGCTGGGGCCTCATAGACACCCTGATACCGACTCGAATCATTTGCATGGCAGAAATGTATGATAATTTGTATCGCTTCTTTCATCTTTCAAGAATCGTGACCTACTAAACCTGTTTGCTCCTCCAATGAAATAATCTCCTTATTATATTAATATATATCGACATTTGACATAACTCAGTCAACCCCAACACGCTTCATCCATTTTCTTGCTACCCCTTCCCATTCCTGCTCCATAATCGCTGTTTCACCCATTAATCACCTTGAAATACCCGTATGTTGCCTCTCACGTTACGCGGCAGTTGGACGAGAAGTTGTCGGAGGAGTATCAGAAGGACGTGAGTTTGACGTGACTAAGAGCTGTCGCGAACTAACGCTTCCTCCCTAACCTCACCTAGTCCCATGTTGTACCACACGAGCCTATCGTTGCCACCGACTAATGCCTATCCTGTGTCTAGTATGACGTTGGTTTTGTACTCTTCTTTTTTTCATGTTACATTTTTTTGACGCACCATTCTCTTCCAATACTTATTTCCACGTGCAGATTATGTTTGATTTGTTAGTTAGTGGAGGAAATGTGAACCACTTGTTTTGTTACGTATGTAGATTGAGTTGTTGATATTTTTTGCTAAATAGTTTTCGCTTTCGTTTTTGCGCAGTTGTTATTTTTACTTACATTGTTGTGGTGTAGAAGTGACGAGCTTGTTCCTGTTCTTGAGCTATTTATCGAAACCGGTGTCTTATTCCGTGTCAATGTAGTGATATTATTGTTTACCTTACCTTGCGTGTAGCCCCCAGCGTTCCTTCCACTCTGACCACTTTCTATTTGTTTAGGTGAAACCTCTTTATGTTGTATACCGGTGTTTTGATATTATAATTTTCAATTAAATTGTTTTCACATTGGCTTAGCTTGTTGTGTGGAGTCCATTTTTATCTGGAGATATCCTATGCGCTGTGTTGACGAATAGAGTCTCCGTGTCTGTTGGACCTAATGTCTTTCTCCATCCTTCAAGATAAACTGGCTGCCTATTTTCCTTTGAAATAATAATAATAATAATAATAATAATAATAATAATAATAAAGTGCTGGCATGATGACCATGTTTTTTTCTATAAAATTCCTGTTTTTGACAGCCGTCCCTTACAATCACCCCGTTGCTGAAACCCTATGGAAAGCGATCATCCCCAGAATATGATGGTATTATCATAGTATGGGATGATCCTCCTTTAAAGTCCATGGTGCGGCAAGGGGGGGTAACTGTGGCTATTTGTGAAGCATTTTATACAATTATCATTAACACCACGCCCCCTGCCTTTGTTCTGTAGCATTCCGAGAGACGTTATAACATCGCTCTGTCGCTCTTGTACTGATACCAGTAGTACTATCAGTATGTGTCACGGCCTGCCACTGTCGTCTGCCTGCAGACCCGGCCAGCCAATCAGCAGCGACCTAACAACGCCACCGAGACGAAGGAGGAACGCAGCACGCGCGTCAAGCGCGAGAACGTCGTGGCGTACCAGACCCGCCGTGACCCCCAGACGGGCAAGAACGTCAAGGTCGTGCAACTGGTAAGGACAAACTCTGGACTCGTGTGCATAATCTGTGTAAATGGACTTTTCTGAGGGAAATAAAGAACAAGTCATTCAAAGATTTTAAACCACCAAAAGTGGAATTGTGAAGTCAATTCTACAATGTGTTTTGCTTATCTTGAGATCCTTTACGAACACTTTTTTTATTTAGTAGAATTTATTTTTTACTGGTAATGCATCTTGGAATCTCTTGAGTTGATTCACGGACAGGGATAACGGTTTATGTCGAATAACGCTAAGGAGTTTATTTTATAGAATAAGGTATCTGAATGACTGCTGTAATATATATTATATATATATTTAATTTCAGTCTACAAATAAAGTTGACTGCTATTGTGTAACGTTAATTGTGTTTGAAACCGTCAATATGAGGTCGAAATTAGTCAGCACATTTAATAGAAGTATGGAACACAGCAGAAGACTATTCTTGTGGTGTACATGGTGCTCAGCCCTGTCTACGACTCCCACACGGCAGATCAGCTCAGTGGATAAGTCGGCAGATTTACATAGCAACATATCGAGGGTTCACGTCCTGGCACCTGCATCACATTTTAACTCAGGACGGGGCTTCCTTGGTTTAGTGGTTAGCGCACTAGACCACAGACCAATTGGTCCTGGGTTCGAACCCGGGCCTGGTCACCTAATCTGTGGCATTTATCCTGCATTGTTGCGAGAGGTTCCTTGGCCCAGTTTAGCCCTTGTGTGCACGCGAGTGAACTACCACACCAATTCATGTCATTTCTTGTTATTCCAGGACTGTGACAAAGGGACGGCCAAGTGTTTCAAGTTCTCGTGCGTCGTGGGCAAGTTGGAGCCCCGATCCAGCGTCATTATCTCGATGCGTTCACGTCTCTGGAACAGCACCTTCCTGGACGTAAGTTCGACGCTCCAGACGCGTCCTGGGTGTCATTTCACCTCAAGATCTCGTAACTGTTGCTCATAAAATCCTCTGCGCTGAAAAATAGAATTGAATTGCCGGCCCGAAGAGAAATGAAAAATGAATTTATCATAAATATATGGCAAACATGTTTTGGAATAATACTGGTAGAAAATAAATGGCGCGAAGATGGTTGCACCCCAATAACAGCGGTATAACGCTTATTTTCGTTGCTCGTAAAATTACGATCTCTCGTTAAATTAGCATGTAAAAGATACGGTTGCGACCTCGTAACAGTTAGTGAAACGATCCCCTGGTGACAGCGACACGGCCCCGTGACACTGTCCCCTGGTGACAGCGACACGGCCCCGTGACATTGTCCCCTGGTGACAGCGACACGGCCCCGTGACACTGTCCCCTGGTGACAGCGACACGGCCCCGTGACACTGTCCCCTGGTGACAGCGACACGGCCCCGTGGCACTGTCCCCTGGTGACAGCGACACGGCCCCGTGACATTGTCCCCTGGTGACAGCGACACGGCCCCGTGACACTGTCCCCTGGTGACAGCGACACAGCCCCGTGACACTGTCCCCTGGTGACAGCGACACGGCCCCGTGACACTGTCCCCTGGTGACAGCGACACGGCCCCGTGACACTGTCCCCTGGTGACAGCGACACGGCCCCGTGACACTGTCCCCTGGTGACAGCGACACGGCCCCGTGACACTGTCGTGACTTACTTGTGGGCGTAACTTTGGTTATTATGAACACGCTGATCGCTCTCTATGTACGTGTGGCAGGATTGTATAGGTAATATATGGTTCAGGACTGGGTGTTGTTACGTGGATATGCTACTCCAGTATCTGTGCTATAACCTACTGATCTCTCTCTTTATCTACACGTGGAAGGGTTACATAGGTAATATATTGGTTAGGAGTGGAGGGTTGTTCCTAATAGCTGATACTAGGAGCTGTGCCATCTCTGATCTCTCTCTCTCTCTCCCCTTGTTCTTTCTCTCTGTCTCTGTACCTGTGGCAGGAATCTGTTAGTAATCTATGCGTTAGGAGTGGCGGAGTTGTAGCATGGAGCTAATACTATAGGAGCTGTACCATATCTGAAATCTCTCTCTCTCTCTCTCTCTCTCTGTGACTGCCAGGACTACACTGATGTCGATGAGGTGCGCATCCTGTCCAAGGCCCAGGTGGAGATCGACCCGCGACTCAACGTCAAGCAGACGGACACGGACAACGACGTGGCCTATGTGAGTACCCGCCTCGGGGTGGACGCTTGGTTGCTGTCTCTTAAGCCACCCATGGTTACCCAGCATGTCTAGATGTGGCTGCAAGGCTGCAGTATAGCAGCCATTGCATCTCGATCCTCTAGACAAAATTATATGTCCTTCTGTATAATAACTAAATAACATATTTCCTAGAGTTCAATTCGCTAGTCATCCAAGATGGCGGCTATTTGTGACGTCATCTCGAAGCTGATCCGGTATCGACGAGATCCGAAGGCGGCTTCTAAACTGTAATCCCTGTTAATTATTGGTATCCAGGCTGAGACCAGAGCGATCCCGGACATCCTGATCAAGCAGCAGGAGGGAATCCCGCTCTGGGTCATCATCGTCGCTGTGTGCGCCGGAATCCTCCTCCTCATCCTGATTATTGTCCTCCTCTGGAAGGTAAGGCCCGGGCCAGCGCGCCACCTAGTGGCGCCATTAGTCCAGAATCACTCTCCTTCGTTGTAAAATAGATGTGAGCATATTCGTCGCTATGTGATTCTTAATTGGTAGCTAGGATCCCAACTATAAGTCGCCGCATTACGATTTTGGTGGTTGCTCGTAAACTTAAGACCAGTCGTGAAATCATCATGTAAAAGACAGGGTTGCAGACTTTGTGAAACTATCCCCTATATTATCTGTGCGTCGGCGTTATGGGCGGGGTCTCCTCCTTAAATTACGCCAAAAAAGTTATTTTGTTTCATATGGACCTTACGTATTTTACATTCAAGTATTCTGTGCTACCCGTCCATCGAGATACCCTGTTGTGTTGATTGTGATTCAATGCCACTTTAAATTGCATATCTTCTGCGAGCCGTATATGTGCCCTATATCTGTGGGGTATTATAAGATATGACGTTAACTTGCGGCTTCGTGAGCCCTGGGTTTTAAGCTTTACGTGACCATGGTTTGTGTGTCTTGCAGTGCGGCTTCTTCAAGCGGAAGACAGCGGAAGACATGCGCAAGCACAAAGCAAACCTGGAGAAGCAGAAACACACCAAGAAGACGGGAAAGAACAAGAACAAGGATTTCTATAACTAGTTCTGCCTCATCGCCCGCTTTCAGCGTCCAGCGTCGTCATGGGAAGGCAGCGGCGTCTTGGCGCCATTTTAGGGAAGATTCCCTTCCCTCGTAATGGACTTTACCGGTATCTGCAGCGCCATCTATCGTGGGAGATTCCACGGCCTTCCCCATCAACGGACAACGCGAGCAGCTTGTGCGCCGTCTGCGGCAAATACCGTTGCATATTTTCGTTCGTGGAATTGGCCAGTACTTTCAGCGCCACCTAGGGAAGATTCCACCGTTTTTCGCCCTAACGCCATCTGAAGGAGTGCAGTTCGCATAATAAGATCATTCGCATGACCTTCCCGATGAGAACGCCGCGCAACAGTGGCGCCTCTGTCGTCATCGTTGTAACTAAATCCGCTCTATGGCTGGCTGTGAGCCGAAGCGCGTTAATCTATGGCCAGGCTTTGCCAAACATGGTACCTTGTCCATTACACTGTATCTCTTCGTAAGTGAGCCTGAAGATGTATGAGGTATACGCACAAAGTATGGGCAGTTCTTGAGCGGGTCCCGCTTAACTTAATTCATAGATAATGTAGTACTGCGTCGTGGCCTCCTGTTGCTCGATGCGTGATACGGTAGCCTATCAGAGGCTGGCACGCGAGGGTAGGGTAATCTCTATATACTAGAGGGCGCCATCGTCATCATCATCAACATAATCATCATCATCTGCTGACCATTTTTATACCTTCATACTGTTGACATTGTGTACGAATGGTTGTGTTTGCTTCCTCGGCTCGTCTGCGACAAGTGGGAAGCTCGCTTGCTGACGGTAGTGACGTCACGACAAGTGGGATGCTCGCTTGCTGGCGGTAGTGACGTCACGACAAGTGGGATGGTCGCTTGCTGACGGTAGTGACGTCACGACAAGTGGGATGCTCGCTTGCTGACGGTAGTGACGTCACGACTGACGGATCGTGGCAGTCACTCAGTGTCCTGTGCGCGGTTATCGTTTCATAGCGCCCCCATGACGTCAGCGGGTAATAAACTGTGACGTCACTGCCATTGTGGTGCCTCGCACTCGTTAATTGATTTCTAGACCAATGGTGTGGGATCCTTCCTTGTTCGTGTTCGTTTTTTTTTTATTCGGGACCGTCTTTCTAACTGCTGATTTTATTTGCATTTAGCTAGCGTGCGTGTATTAATAATGGAGGAATGAAAGAGTAAACAATAATCGTGTAGTTTAACCATAAACCACGTGGTTTATTCGCTCGGTCCGGTGTGTGGATGGAGGGTGTTAGGCCATGTAAATGTGAGGAGGCAGTACATCAAACTGAGAACACGTAGGGAATCCAGGGAACGTGGTTATAGTGACTTGTGTACGTACTCCGCGCATAACCACCTCGTGTTGTCTGTCCACTGTATAACTACGAGTGTACGTACTCCGCGCATAACCACCTCGTGTTGTCTGTCCACTGTATAACTACGAGTGTACGTACTCCGCGCATAACCACCTCGTGTTGTCTGTCCACTGTCTGAATGATGGATCCTCGATCCAAATCATCCATTCCCCTGTGCGGTTCTTCTTGTGGAATAAAAGACGGTTTATGTGTTCCCAGCTATATATATAAAGTGGCCAAATAGATAGATGCTGATCAGCTGAATGATCAGTAGGTGCTAGTTATCAAAACTGAAGCCCTCTTCCAAGTTTGAGGCGGAAGTTCTGCTGAACTTGATATCTTTTCCCTAATAGTAAAGCTGCTTTCCTTTTTAAATATGTAATCATTGGACAATGTTGTATGGTCGCAAGAAGCGGTGTGCGCATATTCATCACTATGTGATCCGTAATTGGTAGCTAGGGTCACAACTATATATCATGCATTCTTGGTGGTATTGTGTGCTAGTTGCTGTTACATTGCGACAGATGTACGGCATATATATCACTCATATTGCGACGAATATACAGTATATATATTACATCTTTCGTAAAATGTACAGTATACGTTACTGTCATTTTGCGTAAAATGTACAGTATATGTTAGTCATATTGCGTCAAATTACAGTACATATTACTGTCATCGCGTCAAATGTACGGTATATAGTGTTGTAACGTTGCAACAAATGTGCGATTTATATGACTGTATTATTACGTCATGCGTACGCTATGCATGTATATGGGAAGTACTTACCTTGTTAGGCCGGGATCACTGGCTGACCTGGCACGATCGCTGGACTAGTTGGTTGGCGATTCCCAGCTAATTAATAACATTGACACGTGGTTAGATGTATATTTATAACGTTGTCAAAGATTGTCGAACAACACAGCAGGATAAATATGGTGGGGAATTTCAGACATAACTGCGCCTTCACACGCTACAGATGTGTTGTGGTTGCTGGGTACTTTTTGAAAGGTCTAGGACACTTTGAACACCTGACTCCATTGGATTACAATCTCGCATGCGCATATATTAGTATATGGGATGGAGAAAACACAAACTGGTGGCTATAAAATATGCGGTACTAAACGGATTGGTGTTTAAGTTTGTTTGAGCCTCTGACCTGATTGTATGGCGTACTCGCTGATTTAACAGGGATATTGTAAACCTGCCATGACCTGCGCCCGTCACCTGAATGGATAAGTTTTTGGCGTTTGTTCAGTGAAAACGAAGAGCCGCTGCCTTCATAGTTGAGGCACCTTGATACCCAGGGATTCCTGTCAGGACTTCTTGCAGTTGTGTAGAATCTCCTTGTGCGACGCATTTGTCCTGCAATCTATCTTGCGGTCAGATAATTCTTATTTAACTGTACTAAAGCTGTTTATAGTTACAAATATACATGTTTTTATCCTGCTGCAATGTCCATGCAGGTTTTACTTCCTATGTTAATGTGCAGTTTTATTTGTCTACACCAACTTTGAAAACCCCCGACGCCATATTAAAAAAAAGTGCCTCCACTTAATAAAACGCATCAGAAACGCTGAGCTCGTTTCTGATTGGATGGTTCCTTTGTGAAAGACAACACAACTGGATCCGTTACCAAGGACAAGCAATGAATGAACTGGACAACATTTTGAACTGTTGAATTGAATGTGCATGTAAATGTCATGGATGTCCTGGGACTTTAATGATATTGACTATAATAATGTTTAAATAAGCCACGGTGACGTAAAGAGGGATATTAGGCAATATTCGATTGATCAGACTCGGTTTTAATACCTGTCTGGATAATATTGCAGATATTATATAATAATATATATATATATAATGTAGCTATTATACAATAATCTATACATTGCCGACCTCCACGCTTGTAATCCCGATGGAGCTGTGCGGTTGGGTCAGAGAGTGTTGTTCAGGAGTATGCCTGGAATCTATACGCCCTCCGTGGTTCAAAAGGCTAGTGCTGTTTATTAACGCTGTTAATGACGTAATTAGCCACGGTCAGTAGTCGTCAAGGTGAGAACGTGTCATAATTGGTTGTCTCCAGGTCCCTGTGTCGCCACGTGACCTATTTGAATACTCGTCGCAGGTCGGAGGAAATCACACGTTGTTCTTTGTTGATCGCCTAATGACAAGTTATATACAGTCTATTGTACATACACGCACTCCTTCTTACGGACATAACTTGATTAATATTATTATTGTACAGAACTTCGCCATGGTTAGATAGATTTCTCCTGTTTTTCGCAAACCAAGAAACTTAGGGGTTATGTTTTTTGCAATTTCGCGCGATTTATATTTATACCAGTATATGTTATATGTATATGAGGCTTGCTAGCTCATTGTATTGATCACCGCGTGTTGAGGGCAGCGTAGTATCTTTCTTGTAGAGCGCAATCGTGGGTGGTCAAAGCAGAGTGAAAGTCCGTGAAGACTGGTTCGGAGCAAATAGTACTTAACGTTAGACTCGACGTCTATGCAAGCCAACGTCATTTGTGATCCTCGCGCACAGAGTTTGAGCACATGGGGTTTAAAATAACTCAAATCATCTGGAGTGAAGCGTATTTGGGGCTGGTATAATTTGAAGTATGTGCTATTGATATATTAATATAGAAACTAGCCTTAGATCTTAGTTATTATTCGAAGGAAATCCCAGGTAGTAATTTAAATCTCCTTTTATTATGCAGACTGATTAGAGTGTGAAGAAGACTAAGGTGATCTACGGGTGATTACGGCGGAGTTCAGTTACTAGGTCTGCAGGCCAACAGTTACCGCGGCTGTGTAAGTTTTGTTTCATAGACTGATCGTCTAAAATCGTAACAAATCAAAGGATTGGAAATAAAAGAATCTTTTATACAAATATTCTTGCATTGTGTCTGCTTTTCGTCTCACGTAAGAGAGGGGAGTGAAGGGGATTCGACATTTAAAACCCAAGATGACCGATTGAGGGAATGTTCTCAGGTGTTCAGTTGTTTCTTCTAAGGGTCCGTATGTTGTATGTGTCAGTTAATATACGTTGATATATGTGTCAGTTAATATACGTTGATATATGTGTCAGTTAATATACGTCGATATATGTGGCAGATAATATAAATGAATATATTTGGGGTATGAATTTTACGTTTTATTATTTATCTGCTCAAATGGAGACTGCGAAGTTTTCCAAATTTGCATTTGACCAAATAAAATGTTTGCGTAACTCAGCTACGTTCCACAAGATAATTCATATCTAAATACATATATATTTAAATACGTATGAACTACTCATTTTAATATAGGTATTGAAGTATAAATCGCGGCCAAGCCGGTTCGCTTGTTTACATTGTGTAGTAGTAGAGATAGTAACCTGAAGTATGGTATAGTTTGAGGAATAGTTTGAATATCTTAACAACTAAGTGTGGGACAGAAGCATAGCTTCAATATAACAGCCAAGTTTTGAACAGGAATAGCTTGAATATAACGACAGCTAAGTTTTAATCGGGAAAAGCTTGAATATAACAACAGCGATGTGTGGTACAAAGCAGCAATATGTTGAAATGAGAGCAGCGGAGTGCATATGAATAGATTGGAGAAAAAAAAACGCCAAGAATTGGGGGCATAAGGCTAGGTTGCAGAAAGAAGAAAAGCAGGCAGAGAAGTTTTCCAAGTAAATATACCTGTATCTACGCTAAAAAAAACTAAACATATGACCATACTTATAAGGACAAACAAGCGATTTCCATAAAGTTTAAAAAATACGATGACCGTGGTACATTTTAATTTATTATCGCTGATACAGACGGCTTATTTGGGGGGTGGGGCAAGCAAAGCGCTTGGGTATTTTTTTCCATACTAATCGACATATATACTGTTCACGCTGCAGTAGACCCCCAACAAAAGCAGTCCTCTAAACAAAGATCCACTTGTTGGACGTGAGAAATTAACGTATGCCAAATTAACGAATGACGAGCTATTATCGTAATCCTTCGCAGCTCGAGTACGATATGGCCGTTACGTGCACCGATGTGATAGTGATTACATCTGGCATTATTACAAATACAGACTATAGTGTCGCATTTCAGTGAGAACGCCATCAAGACTCCTCCAGTTCTAATTGCAGATCTTCCATTTCCTCCTGAATCGCCGCTCCGCGTGCCACCTTCTCCAGTTGTTCTTTGCTTGGCTCAGCTATTTCTCCAGAGTCAATCTTACTTTTTAAGTCATTTATTTGCTTCAGTTTCTTCCGCAACGCTCGTACGCGCTTTAACGTTTCAGACGCACCGCCGGTGGTGGCTCCTGATTGGCTAGCTTCTCGTCCCGCCTCGGTTGCTGATTTGCTAACCGGCGCCGAAGTACTATCATGTGTTTGGTCACTGGCATCACGTGATATCGTCGCGCCAATGGCAAGAGAGTGCGAGAGGTCGTCTTCATGAGTTCCATCGGCCGTTTGTTTCTTTTTTTCGCGTCTCTTCGCATTTTTCTTAGCGGCCTTCGACATGTTGGATGTGTCTTTAGCCGCAGAGCTATTGGGGGCACCACTTATGTTGACCTTGACTTGGTCCTCTGCGGGTCCCAGTCCCGGGATGTATCCCTCGCTGCTCTTCATCCAAGTCACACCCTTATTCTCATATCTGCAACCAAAATAGAAATAGTCTTGTGGGGTCATAACATTACTTGCAACTTGCGTTCAATAATTAATATATGGTGGGCATCGCCATAATGTGGAGGCAAACGAAGATAAAATGTGGGGATAGTAAACTATATCCATTGATATTTCTATCAATATATACATGATATATATATCTATATGCATATGAATTCTATGGTAATAAACATAAATTCTTATACTTATATACATGGACAGCTTGTCTGGCAGTAGTATCCAGATCACTTTTGCCGAAGGCTTCATTGAACACTTTTTCTAGGGGGCTGGTGCATCATCTTCGGCTCATTCTTTTCAGAAATGCAGGCTCTTTTCATGTGTACTGAACTTGCTCATTCTCTGGCAACAACCTGTCTCAACGTAGTCCATGCTGTATGGTACTGTATTAGGCAGTAGCGGATAACGCCATCTAGCGGCCTGCTTTGACGGTGAAACAGGTATCTTAATACAGGGACTGTCTCAATAATCCTAAATTAGGTTATCAACGATTTAATATTGCTTATAGTTTATAATGTGGTATAATAATTCATAGCTTATTTTGATATTTGTGGAGTACCGCTGCTGATATTGAGCCAATGATTTATGCCATGTCATTTGGCTGAAGAGCTTGGTGTTAAAGATGAGTGCCACTGATCCGCTAGTGCCTGTAATCCATTATTGCCGTAAGCTGTACAATATTTATATGATGGAGAAGCAATACAGAAGTACTTACACAGGTACTTCCTCCTGTGGGACATAACCTTCCTTCACCTTGCGCGGTTTCCTCCAGGATCCATCTGGTCGCTGTGTGGCAGGCAGGTACAATTCCCCTGCAATGATTAATATAGGAGTACTACAACTGCTCATATACTTTTTCCATGAATGAAATTGAATTTGAGGGGGGGATAAAGTTGTTCTTCATACCTTTATAGTACCGTCTGCAAAGTGATTGAATACACACAAATATGATCACTTTTCGTACTTGCAAAACTTTCCAACAACAATTTCTTACAACTTCTCCTCACGGCCCTGTTGCTGTTACGTCACAGTTCTCATCGATCTCCCGGCAGACCGAGCTTGTGCCTCACATCACACTTTTCCCTAGGACTATGGCGTAAGCGTAACGTCCTCTGCCGGGAGATTGACAAGAACTGTGACGTGAGATCGAAGTAAACAATCTTAGCATGAGCACTCGCTGCCAGGCGGCGTTTGTTTACTTCCTGCTAGCGGCGGAGCATTCAAAACAAAGCGAGAGGATACAAATCGCCCAGACTACAAGAAAATACACTACCGACGAAAGTCATGAAAGCTTCAGGAATCTAATGCCGGAGCAACTTGATGGGTAGACACTGCATATTTATTCTGTTATGAACTTCAACTTGAGCCACCGGTCCGCGATTTCTTGTTTCACAGCCACAGCCACAGCCACAGGCACAGCCTAAGCGCTGTCACTCATGGCCAAAACCGCTTTTAAGGCTTAGTGAGTTAACTTGGCGGAAAAAGCTTTGATGTGTTTCACCTAAAACGAATGCCACAACATCGACAACGTTATTCTGGTAATCACGACAACAAAAACCTAAGTTATACCAGTTTTTTCATCCCGAATGAGTCCCTGTCTCTGCAAGGCGGCGGCGGCGGCATCCATGTTTGCATTTATAAAACTGAGGAGTTAAACACCGAAATCTTGTGGTATGCAGTTATATAATTATGATATCGTGGCCATGGCAAAAAAGACACCAAGAGCCTCAGGCCAAACGGGAAATTACCTTTGGCCTAATGCGATCGGCGGTCGCCCTGGATGCGAACTACACAATTATCGACCTCATCCCTATTTAGGCCACTGCTTTCCCCCGCCACCTTGCTGCTCTCTCATCCCGAGGCCCCTAAAACTGAGCTTAGAAGTACGAGCATTTGTGTTACAGCAAATCAAGCTAATCAAGTTATCTCCGGCCAAAATCATGCCAGGATTTGAAATTGTTGCATTTTATAGCCTGATCATTGCAAAAATTATCCATTCTTATCACTTAAATTCATGGCCTGGAGCCTGCTATGCAACCCTAAAACGGCTAATAAACCGGCGATACACATACGGGGATACACCCTAGCTTTGGCTCCAGATTTACCGTTACTAATTAAGGCATTATAATTAGAAAGCGCTGATGTTGCATTTCTATTCAATGTTAATCTTTCATTTCATTCTTTCTCCACATTCTGTGTGCGCGGTTTGTAGGTCGCAAAACGCAACATTTCGTTCAGTAACTTTACCTATCGATAGGTATTCAACATGGCTCGGTCAAGTTCGTTAGCGGGGTATGTAGGTCAAAGGTCAAGGTCACAGGATTTTGTTGTTTGTTCCTTAACCATTGGTAGATAGGACCGAAAATCGGAAAAGTTGCTATAACATTCACAGTTTTCATTTAATGACGCTGTACATCTTGTCACGTACGTATTGAGCCCATAGGTATAACTTTTATCACGTCTTTGAATTTTGCCAATCTTCTAAGTAGTTTGTCTGCAAAAAATTGCTAAACTTTAACATAGGACCCTACGAGAGCTATTAACTATTAAACACAACTGGTTGATATCCATGATGTGTCGCCGGAGACTTGATCGTCACCTGGCTTATCGAGATGTCAACACAGCGCGGCTCGCTAATCTTACTTATCATCACAACATTACAGTAAGTCGTGAGCGGTGCCACTGACCGCGGTTCCAGTGTAGGTAAACTGTTGTGGGGGGCGGGGCGGGGGAGAGGTTGTTGAAGGTAGTCTGGGGTGGTGGGATGATTCAGTTGGTTGCTATTAAAATGTGCATGGTAGGGATGTAGAAACTAGAATTGTAGACCGAAACTAAATAAATGGGCAGTTTGGTTTTAGCTGTCCACCGAGCCAGATCGTCGAGCCCGGGGGCGAAACTAAAGAGTAACTTTTACTTTTGGGATAGGACCAACAATTGAGAAGATGCTCACTATAGCGACAGTTTTAGAGCTGCCGGATCTGAAGGATATGAGGTATCAATATAGATCTGAGGGATCAATCTGGATCTAAGGTGTCAAATCTGGATCTGAGGGGCCAAATATGTCACAAATAAAGTCACAAAGTCTATTGTTAAGGTCAAGGTCATTTGGAGGAATTTGGCGATGTGTATATATCTTATTGAAAATCGTCTCTGTTCCACCACGTAAATGTATGTTTCTCAAAATACTGCGCACCATGCAAACTGATTGCATAATTATATGTTGTGTCATTTGGGCCTCAAGGCCTTCAAGACCAAATAAACCACAACCACAACCACAACTCATTGTAGTGGGCCGAAGACATAATCCGGATTTGACATTTTACGTCATTCTAACTCCCCTAGGGGTGACACAATCTTGTTGTTTTGCATTGTTTTGTTATTTAACGTTAGTTTGCAAATTTATTCTCTACTCAAAAGATAACACCTAATCGATCAAAGTATCAACCCATCTAGCAGTCTAGCTCATGCGGGATTTGTATTTCATACAATAGCTTTCAGGTGTCTTCGAACATATTATACAACTGTTCATCCCTAAACAAGATGCCAAGCGGCAAAAGTCTGTCAGATGCCAAATGGCCCTGTGGTGTCTGTCAGCACGATTGTAAAGGCAAATGCATCGTTTATGAGAAGTGTTCCACATGGTTTCACTCTGGGTGCCACTGAAACAGCCTTAGATCGCTTGCAACGCGCGTCTCGAAGTGAGTGGACTCTTCGGTTAGCTGCGGAAAGAGAATAAATCTGCCCATGAACTGTGGATGCCACAGCAAGCAGTAACGGAATATGCCTGATCGATCCGTCGAGATGCTCTCGATCACGAAGTCCCAATATCCCAATCAGTCAAAAGTCAAAATCGGGATACATCGCCAAAGACTGAAGATCTGATTGGTATAAAAGGCACAGTCACCGACCCCACCGACCATTCAGGGGAACCTGTCGAGGCCGGGTCGTTTAATGCAAAACCAAAACGGTTCAAAAGGGGTACGTCTGTGGCAACATTAAATTCCTTGCGGCTGAACGGGTGATTGATCTAATCCTACAGTGCAACGAGCCCATCCAGTGGTTAGTCAGTGGCGCCATCTACAGGCGAAATGACATCACGTAACAGCCCCTTTTATTCAACAGGGTTCAATCATCAACCCCTTCCATCGAGCCCCCTTCGGTAAATCCCGGGCCCCCTCCAGCCTCCATCGGTAATTTCGACCCCTCCAGCCACTTTTGGTAATTAGGCGGACCGGCTTTCGGCGACCTTCACCTTAAATTATAAACATTGGCTTTTGTTTTGGTTTGTGTTTGTCAGCTGGCTGGTGATTCAGCTATCAAATCAACTGATGAAAGAGGACAGAGGTATAGACAGTGGCTAAAACACTGGAGCTTGTGTCAAGCTTTGCCATAGTGTAGCTCTATAGGAATAGTAAAGGGGGAACACTCACTTTTTGGTTGTTAGCCTACGCCCTAGGATAATGGTGTTTTTGTTATTCATTTCAACAACCCGACCCGAAAGCCCATTTCAGCCCTTGATCATGGTAATATGTTAATCTCGTTGTTCAGTCCACAACTGGTAGTAGTGGTCCCGATGCGCTCAGGCAACTAGGCGCAAACACTTATCCGGCAGCCAGACACCGCCTAGTTCCATATATGTAACATAGGCCGCTCCGATATGGGACAAGTCACGTAACTACGCTGTTGGCAGTAGCCACAGCGGCTTGCTTGCAGGACTAGACACCGCCGAGACAAAGACCAATTGGCAGACCCTCCCCCACCCCCCCTACCCCCCCCCACCCTTCTTACACTAATCCGGCAGCCAGACACCCCGGAGAAAAGACAACGACCTACCTCCCACCCCTCACCCACCCCCTCCCACCGCCTGTTTTCAAACGGCGCCCGGCTTCGTCTGCGGCCGGTTTGCCTGGTATTAGCAGAGCGAAGCGACAGCACTCTCTTACTAATATAACTTGTAAGAGAAGGTATTTGCATCTATTTTAGCCAGGTAGAATTGTTGTTCTGGAGTGCGACAAACAACAACTTTGCACCAGTAACAACCTAAAACGAATCAAGCTCCGCCATGTTTGCAGTTGTACTTCCTGCCGAGAAGCAGTGTGCACTAACGTACAAATTGTGTGCTCGCCCTAACTGAAAGAGACTCCTTGCTGGTTTCATGCCGCGGGGTCCCCCGGCTTGATAAATAGTATGGAAGGGGTTGATGGGGTACCCGCCCAAATGTAACCAAATTTTCCAGACATTCTCTTCTAGTGTTGGTTTACTTTGATTCATATCTATATATATATAAACAATAAAAAACTTCTTATGTGATTGTTTAATCAATTTTTTTGTAAGTTTAACTAAAGTGAAGATCATCCATCCTGCCATCTAATTAGGTCACACCTAATATACTGGAGAAGTGCATCACATAATTTGACAAAGTGTTGAATACACTTTTAAATAAAAAGTCTTTCTTCAGCATAATGAAGTAAATTAAGCTTCATATCTTACATTAAATCACACTTGTTATATATTAGTCGCCATTACTGGTATATTCCTGTTGTCACAATGTGCACATGCAACACATATGGTAATCCCTGTTATAATACAGAGAATGAGAACAAGGCTGGATATGAAGTTGACAAACAGAATGTCAGAATAAAACTGTGTCCACATAATTAAGTTTTATCTATATCCATGTTGGCATCTGAAAACTTAATGCCTACACCAAAAAATCCTCAATGAATCATTTACTAATTTGCCTATTACACTTTTAAGGATATACAAAATAGTACCACCCAGTGGCATATCATGCTATGCAACTAATGCATGGTGCCTAATAATTGTATCCGGGTGTTTGACAGAATTATGTTTTCTTATGCAATACTATAGATGGTCTATATTTCAAACTTTTCATATAGGTCAGGATAAATATACGATAAGTTTGTTTTTCTTAGATTTGAAAGAACTGGATAAATCTGATCATGGCTCAATCAGTGGGACTGACTGTCAAACGGTTGATACAAATTTATCACAGAGGTTTAACCACAACATGCAGAGCTTTTCAAGAAAATGTTGTACAGTCAGCTAAGGAGTTGCAGTATTGCTATCAAGTAAGTTACCCGGATACACAGAAGCAATTACAAGGCTTTATAAATTACCTTCATTGGATACAATAAATCGATGTTAAATTTTTTTATTGATTTTTTTACTGGAGCAAAATATAAAACAAATGATGTATATTATAATATACACTCTATTATATGAATCATGTATGGTATGTATGCCACTTATTAATTGATTGATGATTATCACATGTTAACTGTTTATAAAATGAATAAAGATAATAATGCTGCCTGTTTTTATTACCAGGTATCTAAAGATAATAATGCTGCCTGTTTTTATTACCAGGTATCTAAAGATAATAATGCTGCCTGTTTTTATTACCAGGTATCTGGGCTTTTAATAAGGTTGTATGCTTCCAGATGTTGCAGATTCCGGAGACCTGTGATAACACAGAAGTGCGAGCTGCCTACCTAGACCTGGCCAAACAGTACCACCCTGATAGTGGCTGTGGCATGGCAGATGCCCACAAGTTCACTCAAGTGGAAGCTGCCTATAAAACCATAATTGTAGGCATATAGCTAAAGCTCTCGTCCAATGAGCATAGCTAGCTCTTTAGTACCTATGTAACCCATAAGTACTCCAAACTAATAATAAAGAGCATGCAACTATGTACCTATTCCAATCGGAACTATTGCACAGGACAACATATTATTCATGTTGTTGGAAGCATATTTCGCAATTATACACAGGTATATATTTTACCGTGACTCTCCTGCTGAAATTTGTTTCCTGCTTTATATTTCTTAGAAACACAGACAGGGCAAAGGCAATGCCGGGGAGAGCGAAGCTGAACTGATGGATTTCGATATTCGCCACACCGCACCACAACACCGACAGTATCTTAACAACGAGGTAAGCGAGTCTCGAATGTCACGTCTGGTTTGAACCGCCCTACGAGCCTGCAATTTAATACATAGTTGTTTAAGGGCAACTTGAAGGCCCATCCAGTTGTTCGGCTCTGCAGTTTGGACTCCGGCTGCCCTGCCGGAAGGGCAAACGCACGACCCTCCGATCACCGGGCCGACATGCTAGCTTAATTTTTAGCTGCGAGTTGTTATTTTCCCAGCTTGTTTCTTCTGAGAGTACCCGTATTAATTAACACATTTAGAATACATTAATATCATGGGATATGAATGGTGTTATTTGGAATGAAATGCTTCTCAATATGAAATATAATTAACCGAATCACTCCAACATCTGCTCCCAGGGTGTGGGCTGTGGCACCCCGGGCCAGCGACAGCGCCAATATCAGCAGTATCGCATCTCCCGGGCCAACGAGAACGTCTACAACTACAGGATGTCCAAGGATGTGTCTATGCACGAGAATCAGCTGGTGACGAGGGACAAGGCACAGACCAGGAAGCGAACTATAAGGTGTGACACTGCTCGTGTTTGGATTCTTTAATTTGATAAGGTTGCAGTTTAATGTCACTTCAGCGTGTAAAAATATTTAGTGCCATAAACCAGGAAGCGTTAGTCAACGTTGGAACATCCTGTGCCGAGTGGATGTGTATGCAGCCTTGAAAGAAACCAATCGAGAACGGTGAAACATCTTAAACTTCCATCAGTTAGAAGTGAAACAATACAAAAAAGTAAAATTGAAATTGATATATATGTTTATCCTGTGCACATTATGTGATATTGTCCCCATATCGTAATATAAATGTCTAACATTTGACAAACTTACCATTTATATAAAATCGCCACTTATGACCATTATAACCCTTGACCTCGTCCTCGTCCCGGCCAGGAATGCCATAGACCGCCTGGTGGAGGACCTGATTACAGAGTCCATGGCCCGAGGCGACTTCGACAACCTGCCGGGTAGTGGGCAGCCCTTGAAACACACCACCTACAACCCTATGGTGGACATGACCACTTATAACCTCAACCGCATTCTCATCGAGAACGGCTATCTCCCCGAGTGGGCCATGCTGGACAAGGAAATCAGGTGGGCTACATGATAAATTGTACTTTTGGAAAGCCTGCTCGTGTGTTTACTGGTTGCGGAATGGATCTAAAGGTCGGATTGAATTAAGTATGTGGATAAGTGCTTGCGAGAGCGTCTTGAGGTTATCAAACCTCCACCGCACTTAGTACTATACCCAGTACGCAACATCCTTATGTACCTTTATCGTTGAGCCCGTGGACTTGTTCGTATCTGACTTCATTTATTATATATGTCGCTAAATGAAACCAGAAATTAGGCAGTAAAATAATGTATAAGGGACCATATTGCATTTGGTGGTATGTTTAACAATGATCATATTCATTACAAACAAACCATTGCTTTACAAGTCCACATGTCGTTCAAGTTTCCTTCCTTCGATCATAAGACTGCGGATAACAGTTTTCCTTGCCAAAACTGCCCACTAACATATGATGGGACTGTGTTACCTTAGACAAGGCGTGGTGGACGCCAGACAGCGGCTGGTGTTGGCGCGGTTGGCGGCGGGACCGGAGCCACTGTCGTCTGCCAAGAAGACCACGTGGGTCAAAGAAGAGACGCACTACCGGGACGCCATGATCGACGTCAATAAAAAAATCGACCGCTTGAATCTGCTGGTACCCACATTGTGGCAGCAGATGGTGCATTACAATGTCGACAGGGAGGTTCAGGAAGTGCTGGAGTCTTACAGGGAACGGGTTAAGCGGGGTGAAATTGGCGCGGAAACCGCAGATGTTGAGATCGAGTATAAGATGTTAGATCCCAGAGATAGAGTGACGTTACGCCAGATATTCACAGAGTTGAAGGCTCTCTTTTCGTCATCAAAATCTTGAGTGGTGCCCGTGCATCTTTTTATGGCAGAGTGGGTGATTCGTATGTACTGTCTGTGATATAAAATAATTCAATGTGCCAATTAAGTGTTTTGTTTATCGTGATGTAGGTTTCTGCGTCAAAGTCTTTTAGATTATAAATATAATGTATAGTGCTTTATTTCGTATGCGTTTTGTTTATATAACCTGTAACGTTATTCATATGAATTGATCAAGATCAAGAATATGTTATACATTTTATACATGCCAATATATAAATACAGTGAATAACACTGACCAGAAAGCACATTGAATCTTATGCCTGCAGCAACTAGACATCATGTTATACTTCTCGGCCGTGTCAGTTCCCGTGATCGACAAACATTGGGTGCGTGGGACAAGGACCTCTTGGTGCCAGTACTGTCTCTAAATACCATTGGCTTATACGGGTATATCTTTCATATTCGCAGTTTCTTTCACTCCCTTCTTGACTGATGCGTATCGTTTCCTGTTCTAATCTTTGTAACACGGACGATCAGCCGTTATACGCTTTGCAACCCTCAACGAATCGTTGTCGAGCTATATAGGTCTGTATAAGCCTGCAGTGTCACATGCAGCTTGGTGGTAACAGTAATGTGTCACAGCTAGAAATTACTCATAACGTCCCCATTCTAGTACCAAGCTGAACTGATAGAGTTTGATTTTGACGGACCTGGCTTATTCTCTCAATACGTGAACTGATTATTTGCAAGCGTCTATCGCGCAAAACTGAACCCATCGATGCGGAAAATAGACCGTTCTAGGCAAAATTTTGCAGGGCTCGTGTTTCGGGTAGACGCTAGCTCTCTCTCTGCGCTGCATAGCATGCAAAAGGCGGGTACTGACTTATAGCTGTATCATTTTCATCAGTTTTTCATGGGTTAACCGTGTTTTCTAAAATCAAAAACCCACTTTGTTCAGATTAATATCTTGACGATCAACAGACTATCTACCATTTTAAAAACGAGACAGAGGCATATAGGCCGAGAAAACAGCCTATATAAATGTCAACCGGCGAATGTAACGACTTTCACTACGCTGTGCGTAGCGTGAAAGCGCGTGAAACGCGGTCATATTCCCGGTTTGCTGACGTCCTTCAATGCGAAAATAATAATCGCTCTGGCGTCTATTTGTCTAGATATATGAAAAATCCAATTCAGGAATATTTATTGTATAAAATACATAACTAGGTAACCGATGTGTACCGATAATAACTTGTTATAAAGCGATGATATGGATCGGTGTACACTGTCTTTTCACTGTGAATAGGAGTGACACGAGCCTTGTTGCGTAGCAACCGGGCACGTCGGGGAATCCAACTAGGACTGTTAAACTGTTTTTAATTTAGTGAAATATAAGCTGTGGTTCCATTATATAATATAATAATATATCTGGAGTGTTTGTTCTGTGGATAACAATGTCATATAACCAAACTATCCCTGACAAAAGAAACGTTTAGCCGGGCACCTGAACTAACTCCATAGGCATGCACGGTAAACGCATGCGGGAATCGGTTTTTTAACCCGAAGCACGCAGTGTCTATTTTTGACGATAGATGTCGCCTGGGGTATTTGGAACGGTCTATAATGTTCACCACATGCAGCAGTTATAATAAGACTGAAAATATATTTGCCTTCATAATAAGACTGAAAATATATTTGCCTTTTATAATAATAGACTGAAAATATATTTGCCTTTATAATAATAGACTGAAATTAGATTGGCCTTTTATAATAATAGATTGAAAATATATTTGCCTTTATAATAATAGACTGAAAATATATTTTCCTTTATAATAATTGACTGAAAATAGATCCTATTTCGTGTGTAAACATCGTTGCCCAACTAGTCTCTTTTCGATTTCAGGTGTGGTTTATACACAACACGTTATACGGACAGGACATGTTTATTGACGTGCAATAAAATCACATTTATACATTGTACTATCACCCTTCATCCACCATTGGATGTTACGTGATCATGCTGACAACAAAGGACGGGTTAACGGGTTAATGTCCACTGATATAGGCTTTATTTCATGCGTGGTCATTAAGCCTGCGTTTTTCGTCGTTTCATGGCTTCCAAAAAGTCCACGTATATTTTCTTCTGCGGCCCCGTGGTGGGAATGTAGTGTCCTCCTGGGTGCCGAAGAACGACGGGATCTACATAGCACTGCAACAAGTCCTCGCTCATCTCTGAAACACCAACATGAAGTCTTGAATTAGCAGCTATAGATACGTCGCCGGCAGCCATTGGGCGAACGAAGTGTGCTTCATATCAGTTACGTTATGCATAAACGTATCACCGTCCGCGTTCAAGAAAAAAAAGTATGTCTTAAATATTACATATTTTATATATTTTCTGGCTAACGAATATACACCGAATTTCATAATCTACGTATCGCACAGAGTTGCCATGTACAGATTTAAACAAGCACCATGGCTTAAAACATTGAGGGAGGCATTTTTTGTGCAGTACTTAATTACATGGTACTCCACAAATAGACATGCCGCCACTAAATGAAGTTGGGAACACAAATTATGCACTGTTCGACAAGCACGTATAGTCCGGTAACCGACGTTTGGGAGATCCCCAGGTAACGCCAAGTACTCCAACGACCCCCGGCTAACGCTGATTATCTGAACGACCCCGGTTAGCGACCACGCATAAACACTGTCTGGCAATGCCGAAAAACTAGCCACTCCCTTGCCGGTCGGCATTCATCAATCATTCAGATTTGTCGTTGATAACTACACTTCTGGCGAAGAGCTACAGGCCTCAACTACGTCTTCGCACCCGTGCAATCTAAGCCGCAACATGTGTTCATCACTCATATGGTCAAAATAGCACACTGAACGTGTAATATAAAAACTATTCAAGTCTCAAAAACTTAATCGAAAAAATATATTGTTGAGATGCATAGGACCCTGCAAGGCGATATATTGCGGAAAGGTAATGGGTGGAAAGGCCCACGCCCTGGGGTTTAATCCCCGTCATCTTAGAAGCGATAGGGGATTTAAATCAATGATCGTGGCAGACCCAATCAAAATCAAATTGTTGAAAGAGATATTTAACGGACAATAAAAATACAGATTGTTCTTTTCTTCAATTTACACCAATCTCTCAAATATATCTATTCTCAATTCCTTGTATAATATTAATAATCACTGACCTTTTTCAATCACCTTGTCCGTATCGCCAAAAACGTGCAGTGTTGGCATGGTGACGGGTACTGTATACAGATGATCATGTGACACAGAGTGGCTCTTGAAGCTGGCCACTTGAATGGCAAAGTCAAACTGGAAAGGAGACTCTGCAAAGATGCGACCGAAAACTCATTCGCAGGGGTAAGTATAGGGAGCAATGGGTAGAACAGACACTATAGATATTAAGATTAATGTACCAATGCGCCCTGATCTCGCAAAAAAAGTCCGAAATTGATGGAAGAAATTGATTTTTTCACCTTTCACCTCATGAGTATTTATTATTTACGTCATTCGACCCTCGAAATATTAAATTCATACCAAAAGAGATTCCGCAAAAATCTGGGATACATTTTGTAACATATTCCATATTTCTCAAAATGTGCATCATGTGCTTTCTTCTGCGTTGTGTAACTCGTCATCTGGCAATGGTTTCTGATATCGTGAGGCCACGAGGTTCTTTGGTCCAGTTTACCACGCGAGTGAACGAAAGTGGCAGAACAGCACCAAAGATTACTTTATTCCTATTTCTGTCTCAGATGAGCGACAGACACCAGGCGTCGCTGGGAGGCCGCAGATCATGCTCTGGTCTCATTATCTAAAGTTTTTTCCTATATATGACATAAACAGAAGAATATCATAAAACACTAAGTTATTCCTTCTATATATCTATATGTATCTAATGACCATGTATCGCTGGAAGATAGCTACAGCAAGCCATACTTCCCCCCCATGCAATCAGCACGTTGTCGACATCATCCATCACATTACAAGCCATCGAACCACTTCTACACGATGACATTTCACACAGCTACAGCGCGCTAACCAAGGTCACTGAACCCAATCAGACACGGTCCCATTACGACAGAGCCCGCCAGCCTTCCGAACCAGCTCCAGGAGCAATTCTGTATTGGAAACAGAAGGCCAAAATCTTGCTTCAGGGACTTCTGAGAGAAGAGGAATTCCTGAGGCACTAGGCTGAATATTTTAACCGGCAAGCAGGCAGCGTCAGAGGAGACTACAGTTGGAAGTGACACGACACGTGGCGAACCTGCCACGGGGTTTACATAGACACTAGCAGGCACGTTCGGGCGAGCTGAAAAAACGGATGTTCCCGCCATTTGGTGCTAGGCAGACGACAGGAAACAACTGGGGATCGAAGGGCTGCGGCGCGGGTGGTAAAACATGTAAACTGCACCACAAGGGTCTAGTTTCGCCTGCACACATTACTACCCAATGTAAGGTCAACTGTTATTTGAATTTTGCAATTAAAACAATACCCATACAGATCAGACTCTAACGACTGTATGAGAAGCAGGAGCTTCAGCGGGTTCCTGCACTCAGAGCGCTCTGCCGGGCAGTTAACTCAGATTATAATCTGAGAGCCCAAAGCATCAGGTAACCAAGCGCAGATGGTGGGGGGGGGGGGGGGTAATTTAATTTAATTTGGTAACTAATTAAAGGGTGTTGGGCATACCGTGGCTATATGTGCCGTACTCAGAACACGTCTGCTATTGGTACCAAACAGATACTGCACACATCATATAATGTCTATTGCAATAAATGAATAGAGACATATAAAAGTTGTAAATCCATGGTCTTTGGATCCCACCCCTGGTGAGAAAACTACTTGTCCAACAGATGGAAATATAATGTAGTCCGCATTTGGTACAAGAGTGTTGACCATTACTAACCTTGACCTTGCTGTTGGAGCACGCCACACATGAGGGAGACCATGGACGCTCCCTGACTGAATCCAAGGACGCCGTCAAAGGGTCCCTGTAAGTTAAGGATAGAGTATTATAGTCAAAAGTATCAATAATAATAATAAAACTAGAAAAGTAATAATATTACTAATATAAGTAGTAATATTTATATAATCTAAACAATAAAAACTACAAACATTATTAACTTGACATTGTTATTGATACATTTATCACGGCTTATATTAACATTCTTTCCCTACTACAATATTACAAAACCATACAAAATTGGTAAGCAAGCTGCCGCAAATCAGGTTAGAGGCACGAGCATATAGGCATCTGTATCAAAGCCAAGCTTCATTCTACCCACTCCATTGTCCAGGGAGGTTTCTTGGTCCAATTTAGCCTAAACAGCCTAATCAGCAATATTCGATTCACTTTTTATTACCCACCTGCTCCTGAAATGCGGTCTGGATCACTTTGACGGATTCCTCGTATCCTTTGCAGCAATCTGACACATCCTGGGCACGGAAATAATCGTCCTTTCTGGAGAACCACCAACCTCTCTGATCTGTGCCAAAAACGCAAAAGCAAACTGCTTCACCACAGACTGATGGTCGTACTAGACTGTGGACAGCCAGCGCTAACAGCATCGTTGAGAAGTCAGAGGCGCTCCCAAAAACTAATGACCCATGGCCGTAACCATAGGCGATATGTAAAACATTGCGACTTGTTTGCATAAATGCATGTGATACTTGACAGCAGACCAACAGGTAGTGGGTAGTGGAGACGGTTCATCCTATCATGCCTCAATGTCCCATGGATTCATTGGCCAGACTTAGCCCATAAGTGCACCAAGGTCGCACACCATCCATGTATCCATCCATAGTAGCAGGACCTTTTGCACACAGCCAAATCACACTATTTGTAACAGTTTCAGACGCGCAACCATCG
This sequence comes from Arenicola marina, assembly GCA_964019135.1. Classification (NCBI taxonomy): domain Eukaryota; kingdom Metazoa; phylum Annelida; class Polychaeta; family Arenicolidae; genus Arenicola; species Arenicola marina. Next base: position 17,145,434 of record OZ025259.1, on the reverse strand, counting down.
GTAAAAGTGGCAGCCACGCTGATCACTAAGGCACGATATAACTTTTTCTTGTTTCCCAAGAACAATGTCACCTCTCGCGCCTCCGACGGGCCAGAGTCGCTCAGACTATTGAGTACAATTTTACAGTCGTACTATTTATTATCGCCTTGAACGCACGTACACCAGCCACATGACATAATTCAAGCTTTCGAATATTAAACAGTCTATATTTATTTATTAGTAACAGTGCACATGTTATTGGAGAAAAACTCAAGATTGTTTGTTCGGTCGACAGCGATGACACACCCATTATTATCAAGATCATGGTCTCTATAAACTCCATGAAGTCCACCATGGGTAGTCAATTAATAATCAGGTCACCTTTATCCAAGACACATAGATTTCAAAATTCTGAACAACGTAACCGAAACCTGACTTACCTGAAGCTGTGTTTTCATCCTCGGACGCCACTGCGCCCTCTAGCGGTGGGACGACATTCGGGGCCGTGATGAAGACTGGCGACAGAACGATGTTCATGGAAAAGTGTGGCAGGACATCCATTTATTAAAGTCAAGTAACAAGAAGTAATTGCAACAAGATTACGTATGTTAAATAGAGGTAATACAGGACTTTAAGACCAGACATCAGTTTGTCTTAGAAAATGCAATGCTCGTTGATTCTCAGCTTTAAAAAGAATATTAAAATGACCTTCTATTTAGTTAGTTCCCTTGTTTACACAACTCTAGCACCGATGTGGAGGACTAAGAGTTAGTGGCATCCTCACAACCGCAGCTGTAAGAAAACTAACTGTTGTACTGAGCCAGGCGCTATTTATACAGGATGGTTACGGGTCCAACGCACTTCATAAATGTGTTTGCGGGACACGCAGACCTAGAAATTCGTTTATTTACAGGTGTATGGGTTTACGGCGCTTTCGGCGCACACATACAGGATCGAACAGCTATGTTTATATTTAAGACGACGTGGACCACGCTTCCATTGCTTCTTTTACACAAACCGAGGCAGTCCTGACCAACCTGCTCCAGTAAATGCCATTCGCTCATCCTTATTCTCTCAATATCGCATTTTTGGACTTTTGGCCATTTTTGGTCGAATTAGATCATGTGTTCACAGAACTGGCCTAAAACACCGAACCATCCACCCTTCTCGTCCTACCGGAAGTGGACTTCACGAGATAAACAGCGGCAGTAGTGACCTTGTCCTTAACCTTGCCACACGGCGACCCCTGCCCCTCCCCGCAGCCCGCTCTCACCCCGGAATGCTGACAATGTTAACAATTAATGACCCGGATGTCTCTCCTACGTGAGGACCAGCCAAGTGACCTCATAGGAACGCCAGGTCATAGGCGCTCGTCAACAGGAATTGTGCCGAAGCAGCTGTTTTTCCGTTTGCGTGGTGAAAGCAACAACTCAACTACGTCAGGAGTGAATGACCATGGCATTTTGCTACCTTGTAAATAGCGTTAATACATATGATTTTATTTAAACTTACTGTCTTCATTACTGCTACCCAATTCCGCTTTTTGTTCACCAACAATCCATGCTACACCGTTCATGTTTATGCAATCATTGCTCGACTCAACTGGTTTGTTCAGTCTGTAAATTCAAATCGTGCTAAGTGCCAAGTGGATTAACTAGAGGTTAAGGCGAGGTTCAACAACCAGGCAAACATAATATACTAAACTAATACAACAGTTGTCGTCAGTGTAATCGAACGCGGGTCTTAGTAACTGTGCCATCGGGGCGAATCGGCGTATAACGAATAAATAACAGACACGGTCTTGGTAAACTGGTACCTTGCACGTGAATTCCTAGCGGAATTCACAATTTCTGAAACGCTCCTTGGTCCTCTACACGCCGTCCATCTGCCTATCTCTCCTGACCTTTACGAGGAGGGAGCCCTCCGCCCTCCGCCTGTACGCCACGCTGCCAAGTCTGCCCATGTACTCCCGTGACGTAACCAGACTCAGTTTCGGCGATAAATTAAGACGCTGGTTGCCAGGTCTAAAGGTCAGAGCCGTCAGTCACGGCCCTCATAGCTCCCACTGGGGTGTGGCGAACAGGTGGTGAAGTAAGCTTAATGGCTCTTAAATAACATGAGTTCGGCCCACAATTGCAGGCGCCCACCAGGTTTACATGCGGCGTAAACACTGTAAGGACAGTATACATAAAATATCATCGTTGTTTTTTACATGTATTTTCCACTGTCAATGAGTTGTATAATCATGTGGTAAATAATTATGCGATATGGTCGACCGCACTGTCCGTATTTTAATGAGGCAGTTAATGCCATCCATTTTAGTTTTTAGTATGACTGGAACACGAGCAAACACTTTAGGCTTAAAATTGTAAAATTTGTCCTATTTAATCAAGATTGCAATAATCATGGTTATCAATTATATAATTGATAATCATGGGTAAAGTACAGCATGCCTGACAACAAGTGAATAACGTAGGTATAACCGCATCAAAGTGGGACATAGCTGGTTTACAGTGCGTAGTAATGAAGTCCGAGGCAGGATATAAGGCATATTCACAAACGCATAGACCTTTGACAAAAACAATACAGCGTCAACACAGCTGGGGATCTTCCCGTGGCCCAGTAGGTAGCGTGTTTGCTTTGCTAGGCCAGCCCAAGCGGCCCGTGCATGTTTCGAGCCCCACCTGTGCAAAACGCCCACGTTGTCGGTACAGAATCCTTAAATGTTCTTGGATGCAAAAAAAGTTGTGTACCTTGTCGTTATGTTACCGCAGTTACCATGACATCGAACACCAGAAAGTGACGAATTACAGTGTTTAATTCAGCTCCATGCTAATAACAATTACAAGGTATTGCCCCCCCCCCTCCACCACTCGCCCCCCCCCCCTCCACCCCCCGCCCCACTCGGGTCACCGTATTACAGGACCGGCTCTAAGCACATTGTTCATCCTTTGTAATACGTGGGCATAAAGACACACATACTACGAAACTCACCCAGCTCTGCATGTTTCTTTATGATCTTCCTGAGAGATCCCGTTCTTTCCCGAAATGTCTTTTCATTCTGCCTGTAGAAGAAGAACACAGGGCGATTACATTTAAATGGGGGTCACCATATCGGTCAAACATGTAATCACGTGGTTTTTTTTCGGGGAAAGTGGAGTGCGTCAAAATCTTCACGAGGTCTGTTAGCCGGGTACCGATAATGCATTCCTTTGCCTTCTGGGGGTCAGTATAGGCGAAAGAAGGGGGGTGGGCGGGTGCAGGCAGCATCTTGTTTATTAGAACCCAAAACGTCATAGTGAACAAAACGTCATACCTTGGTAGAATTAAATATACAGTTTAACTTCAACCATCCCGGTTATCGCTCACACAACCCTTTGTTGCGTTTCTGAAGGAGACTGGGCGGGGCCCATTGGTGGCAAAAGTAGAAGTAGAAGGTTCCTAGGGATGGACCCGGGGGATGGGGGTCGATTAGCCCTGGTACATGCCTCTCGTACCACGCCCGTAAACGGAGCTAGGGTGAGAGCCATGCCGCTGACACGGCCGAAAACAAGAAATCGGCAGAAATCGCGAACCGGTGGCTCAAGTTGAAGTTCATAACAGAATAAATATACAGTGCCTACCCGACAATGTGCGCCACGACGTTCCTAAAGCTTTTTGGACTTTCGTCGCACTTTCATTTCTTTGCTTGGTAATGTATTTTCTTGTAATCCAGACAATTTATTTCACCTCTCGCTTCGTTTTGAATGCTCCGCCGCTCGCCGGAAGTAAACAATCTTAGCGTGAGCACTCGCTGCCAGGCGGCGTTTGTTTACTTCCGGCTTAAGAGAGGCATGTACCAGGGCTAGGGGTCGATACCCAATATTCCATCATTTATGAAAGCACTTAAATATATCTAAAAATGTTACTCCTACTGCCTCATATATTCATAGCCCGCGTCAATAGACACGACGATCGAGGCACTATGTGAAACTGTACATTTGCTCCTAGATGGCGTTTTCGCCACTATGGCGTTTTGGGCCCTAACATACCTTAAGCCGCCACCATTCAGTGCATGCATAGAGGATGGAGGCTGACCCCTTATAGTTAATTATTTTACCATGATTGGAATCTAAACTGAACTATACACAATGACGTACCTATATCCATGGATACACAGTATCTGAAAGAAAAAAGAGATCATTATCATGCCATAAATACTATCTGGCAACAACATAATTTGTGTTGCCAGAATTAGACAAAATTTGGTTACAACTTGATTCACAATCGATCTGTTTGTTGTAGAAATATGTTCCTGACTGTAATATGCAGTGGAGGCACCCACCCATAGTCCACAAATTGTAATGACCTGCTATCTGCAGTGGGGACCTACAAAGATGTACACATGGTAACCCTATTCTGTATAGGACACACTTACCAATACTTTGTACCGAGTCACCCTTTCTCCATATTGGGAGACTGGGCTCGCGTTAGCATTCGCCAATAGCCATTTGGCGAGAAAATTCGGGATTTGGCGATAAGAACTTCCTGGACACTCGCCAAAATGGCGAATACAAAATTTCAACTAGAAACACATTTTTATTCATGTTTTTTTCAACAAATGGAACCAGAAAATCGAACAAATATTTGGCTAATTTTGGCTAATGTTTTTCCACTGAATTAGCCAAATTGACTAATAAAAAAAATATCCTAGCGCGAGCCCAGGGGGATATAGATTTGACGCCCTGTAATCTCCCCATTTCCACAGCATATGTTTACCAGATTCATTATTGTAATCAATTTGAATTGACATTCACTTTTATTTTGTCTATAATTTGTTGGCTAAATTTCAAATCATAGTCATTCATATTCTTTGGCTAGCTTGGGGAGAAGATAACAGGCACAGCATAGTGAAGGCCACTGAACATGATTGCAATTGGCCCTAGAAGTGACATGTAGTTGAGCCTCTACCAGTCTAATGTCACCTCTTTTGTGCATCCAAAGGCTAAATTGGGCCAAAACTTAATTACCTGGCCAATGGTGATGAATGGATGAAAAGTACCCCAGAGTAAATGCTCAGACCCCCTCAGCAGGGTATTAGCCAGATAGATATGTTCAAATTGTGAGCACTATGATTTTCTTCTAAACCTGACTAAAAGGCCCTTTTTGGGTGGGCAAACAGCATCTGCCCGCCAAAATTAAAACTGCCCACCCATTCGGTGGGCTGGCGGGTATACTCTGGCTAATACCCTGCCCCTTAAACAAAATCAAGGATCTGCCCTTTAACACTTAGAGTGCTAGAACTGACTATAGTCAGTTTTTTGGGGGATTCCCAAAGCATGGGAATTCCTAGGTATTTTCCATTAGTAATATGTGCAAAACATCATAGTATGCAATTCAGGATATCCTTCTTGTGCAATGTGATTGGTTGACTCAAATTTGCAATTTTAATGATACCAAACTTACGTGCGTACTGCGAGGTTATCCTTTTTTAAGACACAAACAATATTTCTCCGTGCTGACACTCCATTGGCACGAAACACAGTTTCGTAAACATACTAAAGCACACGTCATAAAATGACGTAGTTGCCATGGCGCCGAACGTGCTCTGAGCTATATTTGCACCAGCCACGTGCGCCATGGCAACAGCCTTTTATTGTCTGTGATTTAGTCTATTTGTCACAAAGTGTCTGCTGCCAATGGAGTGTCAGCACGGAGAAATATTGTTTGTGTCTTAAAAAAGGATAAGCTCACAGTACACACGTAAGTTTGGTATCATTAAAATTGCACGGTGTTGCTTTGTCAGGTCAGTGATTTTTAGAGCGATCGCGCCAAATTCGCGGAAAATATGGGCCGAAACGTGAGTCTACGGCATTTATGACTGTGACTTTAGAGGCCTTAGACATTAGATCTATAGAATATATATATTCAGACAGTCGTCTGTCCGTAGACCTGTGGACTGATCGGCCTGTGGTTGTAAATTTCCTTCCCGAACTGCCGTCCGTCTGTTCTGTCAATGGACCTGAAACTTGACCAAACAACAATTTATTTACCTTCAGCAAGTTGCTACTTTCGGCCTCGGCCATGATTGTGTCGGGGGAAGTCGGGGAATCCCCTGTCCTAACGACCTCGTTTTGGCCTTATTACGGGATTCCGGAATTCCCGTTCGCGTCTTTCGCGTGCCAGCAGAGTGAGCTCGGAACGCCCTCAGCCGGGAGATCGCTTTCGTGGGAATATTGGCAACGCAAAAACAGTTTCTGTTTCGCAGTTTACATGATCAATGTACATCACGACGTTCTTTATTAAAAAAACGTGGTTGCGCTCGGGCCATTTGGCCCCAGTTGACGAGAAAGTTTACACGGATAAAGCCCAGATATGGTTACAGAGCTCTATAGGCTCTAAATAAATGTAGGCCTAGGTAAATGGGGGGGGGGGGGGGGCAAGGGTTATTTCCGTTGGTTAGGCCCGACACCATGGGTAGGCCCTACACCATGGGTAGGCACTACAACATGGGTAGGCCCTACACCATGGGTGGACCATACACCATGGGTAGGCCCTACACCATGGGTAGGCCCTACACCATGGGTAGGCACTACAACATGGGTAGGCACTACAACATGGGTAGGCCCTACACCATGGGTAGGCCCTACACCATGGGTGGACCCTACACCATGGGTAGGCCCTACACCACGGGTAGGCCCTACACCACGGGTAGGCCCTACACCATGGGTAGGCACTACAACATGGGTAGGCCTTACACCATGGGTAGGCCCTACACCATGGGTAGGCCCTACACCATGGGTGGACCCTACACCATGGGTAGACCCTACACCATGGGTAGGCCCTACACCATGGGTAGGCCCTACACCATGGGTAGGTACTACACCATCGGTAGGCCCTACACCATGGGTAGGCCCTACACCATGGGTGGACCCTACATCATGGGTAGACCCTACACCATGGGTAGGCCCTACACCATGGGTAGGCCCTACACCATGGGTAGACCCTACACCATGGGTAGGCCTTACACCATGGGTAGGCCCTAAACCATGGGTAGACCCTACACCATGGGTAGGCCCTACACCATGGGTAGACCCTACACCATGGGTAGGCCCTACACCATGGGTAGGCCCTACACCATGGGTAGGCCCAACACAATGGGTAGGCCCTAAACCATGGGTAGGCCCTACACCATGGGTAGGCCCTACACCATGGGTAGACCCTACACCATGGGTAGGCCCTACACCATGGGTAGACCCTACACCATGGGTAGGCCCTACACCAGGGGTAGGCACTACACCATGGGTAGGCCCTACACCATGGGTAGGCCCTACACCACGGGTAGGCACTACACCATGGGTAGGCCCTACACCATGGGTAGGCCCTACACCATGGGTAGGCCCTACACCAGGGGTAGGCACTACACCATGGGTAGGCCCTACACCATGGGTAGGCCCTACACCATGGGTAGGCCCTACACCATGGGTAGGCCCTACACCATGGGTAGGCCCTACACCATGGGTAGGCACTACACCAGGGGTAGGCACTACACCAGGGGTAGGCCCTACACCAGGGGTAGGCCCTACACCATGGGTAGGCCCTACACCATGGGTAGGCCCTACACCAGGGGTAGGCCCTACACCATGGGTAGGCCCTACACCATGGGTAGGCCCTACACCATGGGTAGGCCCTACACCATGGGTAGGCCCTACACCATGGGTGGACCCTACACCATGGGTAGGCCCTACACCAGGGGTAGGCCCTACACCAGGGGTAGGCCCTACACCAGGGGTAGGCCCTACACCATGGGTAGGCCCTACACCAGGGGTAGGCCCTACACCATGGGTAGGCCCTACACCATGGGTAGGCCCTACACCATGGGTAGGCTCTACACCATGGGTAGGCCCTACACCATGGGTAGACCCTACACCATGGGTAGGCCCTACGCCATGGGTAGGCCCTACACCATGGGTAGACCCTACACCAGGGGTAGGCACTACACCAGGGGTAGGCCCTACACCACGGGTAGGCCCTACACCATGGGTAGGCCCTACACCATGGGTAGACCCTACACCATGGGTAGGCCCTACACCATGGGTAGACCCTACACCATGGGTAGGCCCTACACCATGGGTAGGCCCTACACCAGGGGTAGGCCCTACACCATGGGTAGGCACTACAACATGGGTAGGCCCTACACCATGGGTAGGCCCTACACCATGGGTGGACCCTACACCATGGGTAGACCCTACACCATGGGTAGGCCCTACACCATGGGTAGGCCCTACACCATGGGTAGGCCCTACACCATGGGTAGGTACTACACCATCGGTAGGCACTACACCATGGGTAGGCCCTACACCATGGGTAGGCCCTACACCATGGGTAGGCCCTACACCATGGGTAGGCCCTACACCATGGGTATGCCATATGAGCGGCACTTAACCGGCAACCTGTGCGCCAGGTTAAGAAATCAATGTCTTCCTTCTTATGAGTAACCATGGTAGCGGTGCAGATCTGTCCTCCTCCGGTATTTAATGCGTTGCTTTTTTTCATGTAAGTATTTATGTAAAGTGTATATGTAGGCCCATGTAGGCCTGCCATGGGCGCTCCAAGCACTGCAATAAACGTGGTAATAAATCATAGCTTACCCCCGAGGTTCTATGGATCTGTTACACTGAGCACTGCTGTTCAGTCTAACGATGGAATACTTAAGGCTTCTAGTCAAATATCCAATCAAAATCAAGCTTGGGACTCTCGTCAAATATATATCCCATCGGGATTTCAAGGAAGGCAAACTCTGAATTCTCGTTGATTATTCACGCCCCATTCGATATCTAACACAAGGAAGCAGAATAGGGTGTTTTTTTAAAAGATGAAATTTCGTCTTTCAAAAGTCGTTTTTTTTTATTTTTAACCCACCGCAATGGCCCTTTTCCGCTTCCGTACTAACGGACGCTGAACTGTGGCTTCTAGTCAATATATTGATGGAACTGGAGGGAGACATTCCGTGAATGCTACATGTGTTTAGATACAATCTGTCGATTTTCAACATATACATATTCCAATCGACTACTGCCAGACGAAAGTCTTTTATTACTTTCAGTCCACAGAATGTCCAATCGAAGTCCATGGATTATCTTCAATCTGTTTAGATTCCAAAGCGGATATATACATGTATAAGTCGTGGGTTATCGCTAATATGCAGATGATCGAGTTCTGGCGGATGGCATCATATGAAAAATAGATTAGGAGCATGGCGTACTGCTTATAACTCTCAATAGTGAGCTTCTTCCGGATGTAAATTCTCGAAAGGCTTTGATTTGGTCCTCTGGACGACTTTTGCAGTTTAGTAGGCAAATAATTAATTTAAGTGCGTGATGAATTATCGGTGACTTTTTTTCGCGCATCAGTGAACCACTGTGCGTTACCGTTTTATTTTGTGAGCAGGTACCATACAGTGTATGATTAACCCATTAGTGGCTGGGAGAGAGGCACACACCGTTCTCTCTAATGTTGATCCGTTTCCGATCCCCAACTGTACCCAACTGCACACGTATTACCGGAGTACCCTACCTGTGACCTCCTCCACCCCCCCCCCCCTACCGACCCCCACCCTCTCCTGTCTACCGGGCTTCAGATGGTCGGTTGACAGGGGGAAGCGGCCGGCGGGAGATGGGAGAGACCTGGGAACATCGGGAAAACATTGCTGGAGAGGTGGGGGGGGGGGGGGGCGGCGGCTGGGTAAGGAGTAAGGAGTACGGATATTCACACCTGGAGGACGCTGTGAGGGGATAGCGGGTCTGGGTAGCGGGACTGCGAACGGGATCGGCAGAGGTTCTGGGGCTCAGGTGGGAGAGTGGTGGGGGGGAGGTGCGGTGCGGATAAAGGAGGTAGGGTGAGGGGGGTGCGGTGCGGTGCGGTGCGGGTAGAGGAGGTGGGGGTAGGTGGGGGGGGGGGGCATGAAAGCCCGGGACGACGCTTGGTGGCCTATGCGGAAATAACAAGTGATCACAAACCTGGGAGCTGAGGAGTGAGTGAGCAGCCGAGAGAGATAAGACTGAATACTCTTCCTCGCCCTATACCGCCCGTGGCTGCTGGCAACACGAGAGCCGAATCCTGCGCTCCCACCCACCCTCCTGCCTCCCTCCCTCCCTCCCTGGCCGCCGCCGCCGCCGCTGCCAGAAGATCAGCCAGCTAGTCCCACATGTCCAGGCCAGCCACCTTGCGTTATTATACAACCCAGCAGCCAACTGGCCAAGCAACCTGCGTACCAACCACAGAAGATCCTCACCCAGAGCAAAGGCACGCAGCGAAGCCTGGTTCACCCGCCACTCGCCACTACAGAACTTCAAGCTGCTGAGGTGGCTCCGGGATCGTAGCATCAAGAAATTGGCCTTTCTCGCGCACTCTTCGATCCCCGTCTTACTAATTAGGCTCATTATCTCGGGATTAAGCCGGACACAGGCCATTTACACAAGCAAACTTGAGGTGAGTTGATGATTAATAAGCCTCATCTTTGGTTAAGATTAGGTTTCCAGCCACGTGTTCGGAGTGGTACGAACGAATCATCCACATGTTTTGTCTCTATTTGCGTATATTGCTTACATTGATCTTGCACTGACGCTATTTCCTGATTCTGCCTTATATGCCGGCATAAGGTAGGGCGTATATTACTAATCTTGGGATATACTTATATGCTGTGGAACATCAAAACTTTCCAAAATAGACTGACATGCAATGTCTAGGCTCATTCTTGGGAGGTGGGGGGGGGGGGATTTGTACCTACTGGTTTAATGAGTTTGAATTTATGTACGAAGGGAAGTTGTAACGAAAATCGTAATCAGTTTATACCACAGCTCCCCTTGCAATTTATCACGTCTTGTGAAAGAATACGTGAATAAACACTCATGTAACCCCCACCCCCTTCCGTCCACTTTTAACCATCGAGTGTGTGGGGGGTGGGGTGTATGAATCCGGTTAAGTACCTTCTTACTCATTCAGAATTGTTTTTCGTTCTTTGGCCTCGCAATGCTTTCGTTTTTTCACTTTTTGGTAACAAAAAAATTATATACATATATATATATATATATATATATATATATATATATATCATGTATCGGGGTCTTTAAGAAGTTGAGCATATATGGCGTCTTTGGCAACGTGCACAGGCTGGAGCACATGTGGGTTGAGTTATGCCAGGGAATATGATGACGACGCGGGTTCGATCGATCTGTTGGCACAACGGGTTATTACACGAAACGTGAAACCAAAGTTCGTTTATGTTGCATGGTTCAGTTTCTCCGGCTCCGTTCACCTTTCTCCCGCGCGCCGCACCCTCGGGAGAAGAAGAGCTGTGCTATTTTACGGCCGTATCTGGCGGGATCGGCTATCGGATGTTATTGATAAGGCCATCGATTACTGGCCGGTACGTAAGATAGCCCGAAGCCAAGGTGTCCGGTTGCGCTCCCGAAACTAAGCTTACTTAATATGATAGGGGTGGATAAAGGGGAGGTGGGGGGGGTGCGGCAGGGCGTGGCAACCATGCTGGGCGCCCGCTGCATGCGCTCTGCTGGTGGAAGCTCGGGGGTTACCAGTTACGGGGCTGAAGTCGCCTGGGTAGTCGGGTGGGGTGGGGGTCATAACTTGGGGGAGATGTGTTCAACGAAGGAAGATAAGTTACCGGCGTTCGTCCAGGTTTTTTTGTGCTAATGCTGGTATATCAAATACTGCGGCCTCGATGTCCGGGAAGAAGCTGTGGTCATGAAGATCAAAGGAGGCCGATCGCTTTGATCTTACCGCGGCGGAACAGGTGAGATTCGAGCAGGTGTGATGGCGGGTCACCATGAAGGGTTGGCTGGGGCTGGGAGGAGGAGAACACACGCCATCCGGACCGGCAATACTAGATCATACAGTCTAGGTGCACATGTACTTGAGGTCTTTTTTTCTCCACCCTCTGAAACTCTCCGCCGGGGCTAGCGATAATTGGGCCGCTGTGATGGATATACCCTCAGGGTGGAGCGGTGACGGACTAATCAGTGTTACGTCAAGACCCGTTACAAGTGCGATAGGTCGATTGCAGGTCTCTCTTGTCCTACGCGTTATTACGTGAACGATCCATAGTCTTATCTACCTTCAGGCAACATGTGCCTACAATATACATTGGATAAATCGTGCATCCTCTGTAGAGCCGTCCTCCTTTGCTCTTCGTAATAAATGGTATGACATAGAATAAGTGCGCCTAATATATAGGCCTACTGAAAATTGGAGATTTATGACAGTCTACAATGACGTAACCAATGCTGACTACATAGAACGCGTATGTAAATTAAATCATTCTGGTGCGACGGACGATGCCATAGAATTTCCCTAGAATCAAAGTAACATGTCTTTAAAGGTTCCCATGCCACTGCCACGTTGATACATCATTATGACGCCAGCCGAAGGCACATGGCAGAATGTGTACCATTGTACCTGTACCGTCCCAATGTCGTAGTCCTACAACAGTTCGCCGCCTTCAGGTATAGAATGACACATATGTCATTAGTGTTGGTATCAAATGTCACACAGTTAAATGGCGTGGAAACCAAAATAGTTTTAATGAAATTGATTACTAATATAAATTATATATGGATGATCGAATGCATTCGTCTGGCGAAAAACAGAAACATTTGATGATTACATGAAGAGAAACACAAAAATATCAGAAACTGCATAAGATTAGCTGCATGCAAAGTCGAGTCCATTTATTGGGAACTTCAGTTGTGTCCGGATATCTGCATACGTAGTTTGGTTTCCCAGGTGTCACTGAGGTTGTTTGGAATGTATTTGTGTTCGTTTGAAGATGTTCTTCCCCTTTATGCAAAATCTCTGGTGTATATGACCATTCTTCGTTTTTACATCCTCGTTTTGCCTTTTTTCCGATTAAGGGTCTTCTTAAGTTTTACAACTTTTGAACTGCGAAAGGTTTGTTAGTTGGTAGATAGGCGTGTCTCCCCCTGGTGAGTGACAAGACGGAACAGCGTAAGATACCATCTAAGGTTTGCTTTCCTCTGGGTACAGTTCGTAGTCGCAATAACACTTGACGCGAATTTATATGGACAACACAGAGCTCAAAATAGCACACGTTTCTGGAACAATTCAGAAAGCCGCGTGCAGGGATATGGCCATTGTTGGTGTAGCATTCCTTCCAATAATAGACAGTCTATCTCTCTTTGAAGTATACCCGTGTCCGGTTGTGTCCGACAAACGGCCGCCGTTTACCGCACATTCCCCATGGCCCTTACGGCAGAAATATGTACTAAAAGGAGGTTTGCTAGCATCGGATAACGATACTTGGGAAGCGATTTAGTATCTGTAAAACCTTGGAAAGCCATTTGGCCTGGCCCCCCTCGCAGTAAAGGTTGCGGGGCAAAATGACCGGAGTAGGTTGCAGTGATAATTGAGCTCTTCAAGGTCAAAGATTGCCTGCTCTACAGTCAAGTGCGCGCAGAGCTTGCCCCGACAGGCGGAGTAATCTCGCGTTTGGCGATGACCATCTGACCACTGGTCGTCTCGCTGACCAGGCCCGTGGGCGGTTGAAGTAGTGCATGTCCCGCATTCCTTCCTGTAAACGCCTCTTAGATGGACTTCGTACCAAGACTAAACAAAATTAACCCGGCAGCATTAGAATAATTACAGACCACTTAGCAGTACTATTAGCTTTAATATAAGGTATATAATGACGTAAGCTTACGCGATTCCGGTAATCTACCGAGATTGTTGCCTTGAGTTTAGCGTGGAATGCTGACCTTTGAATATATCCGACCTTGAACTCTTGGTCACTGAACCCAATCCGTCCGTCACCTAGAACATGTCTAATTACCAATGGATGTAAATCTCTGGGACTTTACTGCAATGTACCAGGAGGCGGCTTCTCATAGAACAATCCGTCACCTAGAACATGTCTAATTACCAATGGATGTAAATCTCTGGGAGTTTACTGCAATGTACCAGGAGGCGGCTTCTCATATAACAATCCGTCGCCTAGAACATGTCTAATTACCAATGTATGTAAATATCTGGGACTTTACTGCAACGTACCAGGAGGCGGCTTCTCATAGAACAATCTAGGTATTTATTTCTCATGAAATACGTTGGATTATCTTCACATTATGTTAGATGGTTTGCATGTCATAATTAAAACTGTATCCTATTCTATATATCTTTTTCTGTTCGACTTTTTATGTATCAAGAAAACCACGGTTTTGTAGTTATGGTGAGACAAGTGGGTCAGAAATACTCGAAGGCAAACGACATGTCCTTGTAATTTTTCCATCGTCGGACTAATCAGCAGTCGAAGTAACTGTTGTGTGTCATGTATTAATATAACATACGCATTGATTAATGCCGGGAGGTCGAGTTAGCTCTATCCAATACGAGGAATGTATGTGATTAAAAATATACCAATACAATATAGAAGCGTTGATGGTGCGATGGCACCGAATGGGAGAGGGCCACAGGCTTTTAATTACCCGACTAAATTCGTGGATTAGCGATTGAGGCCAGAGTAAAAAGCTCACTGAAAAACGCCCCAAAGCAAACACAAAACTAAGGCCACGAGGACGAATCCTAGTGAGGGGGAGGGATATATGGCCGTCAGTGGTATCCATTACGGAAACTAAAACATTCGATTCTGACCGAGAAAAAAAAAGATTATGTTACAATTCCAGACATTTTTTTTGCCCTAGAAATAACATTTGAGCGTCGACGGAACGGACGCCGAGGATTACCCGCTGAGTTGCGACTCGCTTATTGGCCGCCTTACCCTTGCAGGACGGCGGCAGTCGTGCCATCACCGGCGGTGCCTATGCGCCTTACCCTTGCAGAACGGCGGCAGTCGTGCCATCACCGGCGGTGCCTATGCGCCGCAAGGGGACGGTTACATGCCTCGTTCATAATATTTAGCCAAGCGGGGCTGGCGCGGTTAATCATTCAAAGGTGACCTGTGTTTGTGTTGCCATCCTCGGCAGCAGGGGCGGTCAGTCCGCAAGGCCTAGCCATGAGAATCGCTGCCAGCTATAGGGGCCGTATAGCCATGCCACCCAGCCTCAGGGGCCGTATAGCCATGCAACCCAGCCTCAGGGGCCGCATAGCCATGCCGGCCGGCCTGAGGGGCCGTATAGCCGTTCCAGGCAGCCTGAGGGGCAGTATAGCCATCGTATAGCCATGCTGGCCAGCCTGAGGGGCCGTATAGCCATGCCAGACAGCCTGAGGGGCAGTATAGCCATCGTATCGCCATGCCGGCCAGCCTGAGGGGCCGTATAGCCGTGCCAACCAGCCTGAGGGGCCGTATAGCCGTGCCAACCAGCCTGAGGGGCCGTATAGCCGTGCCAACCAGCCTGAGGGGCCGTATAGCCATGCCAGTCAGCCTGAGGGGCCGTATAGCCATGCCGGTCAGCCTGAGGGGCCGTATAGCCATGCCGGTCAGCCTGAGGGGCCGTATAGCCGTGCTAGCCAGCCTGAGGGGCCGTATAGCCGTGCAAGCCATCCTGAGGGGTCGTATAGCCATGCCGGTCAGCCTGAGGGGCCGCATAGCCATGCCGGTCAGCCTGAGGGGCCGTATAGCCGTGCTAGCCAGCCTGAGGGGCCGTATAGCCGTGCTAGCCAGCCTGAAGGGCCGTATAGCCATGCCAACCAGCCTGAGGGGCCGTATAGCCATGCCGGCCAGCCTGAGGGGCCGTATAGCCGTGCCAACCAGCCTGAGGGGCCGTTTAGCCATGCCAACCAGCCTGAGGGGTCGGGTGGAGCCATCGTCTGCAAGCCGAGCCACAATGCTGCTTACGCCTTGGCATCCGGCTTCCCTGGCCTAGCGGCATGGCTGTAGTAGTGTAGTATAGGGGTGTGGTGGCGGTGGGGGGTGGTGGTGGGGGGGGGGGGGGTTCTGCTGTTTGTTTGGTAGTGCTATAATATCTATCGCTGCTTCCGCCCTTCGGGGGGAATGGAATCACGGTACCACGTCAGGAAGGACACGACGAAAACTAGGACAAAATGGCTGAGCTTCCCCCGTAGAAGGCAGAATATTTAATGTCATAGTTCGAACGCGCTGTTCAAGTCTGACCTATTTACCATAATATGTGGGGCAGGGGGCCCGGGGGTGAAGGATGAGGGGCAACCTAGGCACTAGATACATCTCTGGACGCCTCGAAAGCGTAGTAATACAAATACATTGTCTATAAATTGTAGCTGGACATTCAACTGCACTTTTTTCGGGGTTTTTCTCTGTAATTCATGGTGAGTGGAAGACGAATCACGTTCAATGCGGACCCTTACTGTCGGAGTATATAGACCGTTGAAGGAACGGTTTTCATAGCTTGTCATTGAAGCCGTTGTAACTACAGGTAACATATAACAGTTAGCAGCCTTAACACCCCATTCCAGTTCTATAGTACGATTATATACATGCCTCGTTGAAGCTTAAACTATTCAAAGCACAAGTGGTATGGCTCTCCTTTGGTCTCCTCATTATGTCATTAATGAATATAAACAGCAGAAATAATCGTTCCGAAATTGAAATTGGTAGGCGAATAAGTATTCTGCGATTTCGTTTGTCTCTCGCTGGCTGAAACGCTAGTTAATCGCATACCATAGTGACGTTATTTTGGTTAACACCAAAGCCACGTTTAGGTCAATAAGACCAACGTACCAACATATACATATAAATTGGCCTATTTCGGGTGCCCGTGTTTTTTTTTCGTTCTGCTGAAATTCAACTGCATTCCAAGAAACTTAACGGAAATGCCAATTGTTTCTGAAGGACTCCTTTGTCAAATGTCTGAAGTTGAAAGGGTTTCATGGCATACATAGCCGAGGTAAAGATGTTCAAATAGGACAATTAACCTAGCCCCGGTCTCCCCTAATGTTGCACAACTAGATATATCTAGAATTTTACAACAGTTTGGTTGTTCCCGCCAACGATCCAAGTAAACGAAATGACATGCTAATAAAATTTAGCTGAAAATCAATCCATCTAGACAGCAATGTGATATATCTTCCCACCTGCCTTATGTGTAAGTGAACCAGCGATGGACCCGTTTCTCCCCTACATTTCACCGCCTCCGCCTCTCAGCGTAATAAATTGTCTGGTACTGGCTCTGATCGCGGGGTACCTGAACACCGAAAAATCCATCACGGCAACGCGGTTGTCCCTGCGTACGTCACTCTGACGCACATTGGTTCCTTGATGAATACGGCGCGGCGTCTATCTCATTGGTCAGGCACACACCGTGTATAAGAATGTGTGGGCGGTTCACATAGCGACACATTTGCCGGCCACATCAGTCAAAGGGACCGCATCTGGACCGACATGGCCGGGTAGGTAGACATGGTAATGGGTCTTAATGGGAGAAGGCTTATGGCATTATTTTCGGATGGAACGTTCTTGACAGAAAGAGAAAGATCGACATAGGTTCAGATCGTAGAATTCCGATGCCGTAAAAGCCATAGGCTGAGGCTAAACACCACAGTTAATTGTTTCCTAATGTCAACAGGGCTTCTTTCATGCGACAATGGTTCTCTGATGGAGCAGTGGTTCTTTGTTGGAGCAGTGATTCTATGATGGAGCAGTCGTTCTTTGATAGTGCAGTGGTGCTTTGGTGGAGCAGTGGTGCTTTGGTGGAGCAGTGGTTCTTGGATGGTGCAGTGGTTCTTTGGTGAAACAGTGGTCCTCTGGATAGCGCAGTGGTTCTCTGGATAGAGCTGTGGTTCTTTGATGGTGAAGTGGTTCTCTGGATAGAGCAGTGGTTCTCTGGATAGAGCTGTGGTTCTTTGATGGAGCAGTGGTTCTCTGGATAGAGCTGTGGTTCTTTGGTGGACCAGTGGTCCACTGGATAGAGCAGTGGTTCTTTGATGGTGAAGTGGTTCTCTGGATAGAGCTGTGGTTCTTTGGTGGAGCAGTGGTTCTCTGGATAAAGCTGTGGTTCTTTGACGGAGCAGTGGTTCTTTGATGGAGCAGTGGTTCTCTGGACCGAGCAGTGGTTCTTTGATGGTGCAGTGGTGCTTTGGTGGAGCAGTGGTTCTTTGGTAGAGCAGTGGTTCTTTGATGGAGCAGTGTTTTTTTTATTGAGCTGTAGTTCTTTGGTGGAGCAGTGGTTCTTTAATGGAGCAGTGGTTCTTTTGTGGAAATATGGTTTCTGGCCGATCAGTGGTTCTCCGATGATATAGTGGTACTGAAATGCAACAAAGATTCTCAAATGGTACAGTTATGATTCCCTGATAGAATAATCATTCTGTATGTTGCAGAGCACGGTGAAACAACTGCTATTTGATGAAACAACTTATTTGATGAAAAAGACACGGTGATACACAGGTTTTGTTTGATGTATATCATGATTCTTTGACAAGATTGTAGCTATTTGATGACGCAGTGTATGTTGTTTTCTGGTAGTACACTTTGTTCTCTCGAGGTTTGAATAAATAACTGTTGGTACAAAAGTTATTTGTTGGCATAGTAGTCATCGGTTGGCACAGTACTTACCTGTTATTAAACCTGGGTTCTGTCGCTCCAGTACTGAACTTGCAGAGCAGCATTTTGTATGTTGATACAGCGCCCCTTTGTCGGCACACAGGCTGAGGGTGTTCTCTCAGTGCCGGGGTCGCCATCCGAACCGGTGGTTCTGCGACTGCACTGCTACAGAGCTTCTCTTACATCGTGGATTCGCCTTTCAAGTGACCTCCTGGCTCTGTTCGTAAGCCACATTTACCCCTTTGTACAATACCGCCTCTTGTACAGCTCCTTCCTAGCGTATCCCTTATATCGATGACTAGTCTAGCTCACCGGTGACCCTTCGTGGCTCTGTGCTAGATGTCGGAAGCACCATTCCTCGAGCCCTTGCTACAATAACCCCTTATTCCACAGTTCCCGTTCAGGACGTATCTGATATCGATGATTCGTTTCCCTGGTGACCTCTGGTAGCGCTGCTCATGGTGCTAGAAACACTATTCCCCGCTGGTAACGCTGGGACGAGATTTACAGACACCGGAAATGGCATCTGCGGGACACACATCGCTCTCTAAGCGGTAAAGACAAAACGAGGATCGCTGCTCGCACTTAGTTTTGCTTCCGTCTCCCCCCGAGACCTGCGGGGAAACCAGAGATCTGACAATAAACAAACCATATTCACCTGCTAGCGAACAACTTTACAGTCCTTTGAAAGGCGGTTTAACTATTTGGAAAGCATGCTTAATTTTTTTTTAAACTGTTCAGACCCAGAGCATATACTTGAGCGTTCTACCACATCGACCCGCCTGTTGCAGTTTGTTAAGTACGTGCCCACCCGGTGGGGGACGCAAGCCACGTAACGCTACGCTACAGGCCTTGTCGAAGGCAATTGCCTATGACTTTAGGACCACCCCAGGTCATTAGTTTTGGAGTCTCTCCCTCGGCTCCCACCTTACCCCCCCCCCCCCCACCCGACCACCGCCTCCTCCCCGTCCTACACACACAAGCAGCCATGTCATTTTGCCCCCCCACCCACCTCGCGGGTTGCACTCTCGCTACACACGTGCGTTAGATTATTAATGACTGCGCTTGTAATGAATGGCCGGGCTAGATGGCATTGCTTAGATGTCGCCGATGATTGGCACACATATGTTTCTGCCATCAGCCTGATGGGGCGTGTGCTTAACAGTCTGCCATAGCACGGAGAGCCGGCATGCTGGCATGCGTGAGATTATCCATCATTAGGCTAATGGCACATATGTTTTAGAATATGTCTTTGCGTGGGTGTCCTAAATGCTTGAGGTTGTCTGTCACGAAATATATGTAAAGTATATGATGCTAATCCTGATAGTAATGAGTGATTACCTAAATATTGTTTGGTAATGGGTAGTTAATATCATAACTTGTCTCTCAATACTGGCACCGTCACAGACGTTCATGTGTTGCTTAGCAAATATCAGAAACACGGCACTTCATTTAGTTTTTTAAACTTAACGCAAATGTGTTATTTTTCTCAGTTTTTCTCAGAAATACAAATAACACAGATTTAAGGGGTAAATATTCAGTGCCTCGTTGCGACATACAATGAAAAGCTAGTGGAAAAAAGTAAGAGAAAAAATAAATTGATATTATTATGTTATACGGTGAGCTGCAATGGCAGAAACCAACGTGAGGTGAGGCCATGTGGAGTCCGTGGTTCATCACTATATCCATCACACGTCATGTGATTATTTTACATATATAATTATTGGTGTAGTACCATCCATAATATGATATGAGTAGATCCCATCTGCGTTGTATTCGAGAGTACCTAGGTTTAGATTATCAATGGGGTTTCGAAAGTCTCCTGACAAGCTTTGTGACTCGCGCAGCACTTAAGAGGAATCAACTTTTTACTATAGATGGCGCCACTGCAATAACGCATTCTATTTTTGCGGCATGGCCTGTTTATACCATGACAGAACTCGTGGCCGGGGTTTGGCATGTGGCTGCCACTGCATAGTGTTACTCGTCTGGCTGCCACCAGTAGAGAGTGCTAGTTCACGGGCTCGAGCAGAGATTTTACAACGAAGTAGAAAAGGAATGGGTCTATGAAAAAGTTATCATGTTGATTGCAAGGGTTCTGATGCGCAAATCTCAAAAGTGAAAATTCGATCTGCGAACGCAACTTGGAAGTCTTGTGTCGGTGCCGTTTCTCTTTTTAAGGGCGATAGGGTTTCAATTATCGGCTTTGAATGTCAATTGACTGCGACAATTGAAGTTGTTTTTCGCGGCAGGGGTAAGATATTATTGATCAAACAGTTTATTAGTTCTCGTTACTTCAAGCAAACCCAGATTAGCAACTTTTCACCATTGAGTGAAATGTGCTTTAGCTTCCACTAATTTTCACCGATATTTGTAAACGTCTAAAGTGCATGGAGCATTCATGAAAAGTCTCACCAATTATATAGAGTGTATTTATGTCACAAGTTAGCAATTACAACACAAATAGGAAGAAATGCATGCCACATAAACCTCTTCATTCCTGGTTTATCATTCACAGCATTAGGAAAGGCACTTCAACGTCATGCACTATCATTGGGAAGGTAAGTACAAACACATTCACGACATCAGGAAAGTAAGTACAAACACATTCACAACATTAGGAAGGTAAGTACAAACACATTCAACACATTAGGCTGGGCCGTACACCACATGGATTAAATCCAGCAAAATATGTTATACGTGGAAAACTTTTCATGCGTGTATAACAACCTTGAATCTTTGATGTTACTTGATGTAACACATTTGATGCACAGAGGTGGTTAAAAAAGTAACGGGTAATTTGTGGTACTTAGAGTAAAATACATCGAGATGGTCAAAGTCGCTAGGAATAGCTGCCCCTACACGGCTAGGAGACCCACACGATGCTCAACCTCAACCCTGCATGGCGAATCCACGAGCGCACACAGAATCACAGTCTGTTTTGCTACCGCTGATGGGGACCCATGCGGACATATCGTCCGGGATTAGATCAGATACTGCGCATATAATATGTACTTCAGACAGTTAGCAAGACGGTGCCTGTTATTCCTGGCAGGCCTTGCGTTCTCCGCCACCTGGTGGCGACGACCTTTGTACATACATAGAGTGAGAGGCCCCGAAATAGAGATTGGCGGGCATAGAGCGGCGACAGGTGAGCCGCGAATAAACATACACAAAACACAAGTTTCTCCAGCGGAGTGGCCTGGCATGGATCCAAAAACTGAACCTCCCCTCCAGGGGAATATCCGGACATAAAAGACGTGGATCCAGATAAACGGGATGTCATATCATCCTTGTACCCTGGCGGTAATGGTACAACATCTCTCACAACCCGCCTACGTCACTCAGTCATCTCGGTCAGTATGTCTCTCATAACCCGCCTACGTCACTCAGTGATCGCAACCCGCCTACGTCACTCAGTCATCGCAACCCGCCTACGTCACTCAGTCATCTCTGTCAGTATGTCTCTCACAACCCGCCTACGTTACTCAGTCATCTCGGTCAGTATGTCTCTCACAACCCGCCTACGTCACTCAGTCATCGCAACCCGCCTACGTCACTCAGTCATCTCTGTCAGTATGTCTCTCACAACCCGCCTACGTCACTCAGTCATCTCGATCAGTATGTCTCTCTCAACCCGCCTACGTCACTCAGTCATCTCGGTCAGTATGTCTCTCATAACCCGCCTACGTCACTCAGTCATCTCGGTCAGTATGTCTCTCACAACCCGCCTACGTCACTAAGTCCTCTTGGTTAGTATGTCTCTCTCAACCCGCCTACGTCACTCAGTCATCTCGGTCAGTATGTCTCTCACAACCCGCCTACGTCACTCAGTCATCTCGGTCAGTATGTCTCTCTCAACCCGCCTACGTCACTCAGTCATCTCGGTCAGTATGTCTCTCACAACCCGCCTACGTCACTCAGTCATCTTGGTCAGTATGTCTCTCACAACCCGCCTACGTCACTCAGTCATCTCGGTCAGTATGTCTCTCTCAACCCGCCTACGTCACTCAGTCATCTCGGTCAGTATGTCTCTCATAACCCGCCTACGTCACTCAGTCATCTCGGTTGGTATATCTCTCACAACCCGCCTACGTCACTCAGTCATCTCGATCAGTATGTCTCTCACAACCCACCTACGTCACTCATGCAGTCATCTCGGTTGGTATATCTCTCACAACCCGCCTACGTCACTCAGTCATCTTGGTCAGTATGTCTCTCACAACCCGCCTACGTCACTCAGTCATCTCGGTTGGTATATCTCTCACAACCCGCCTACGTCACTCAGTGATCGCAACCCGCCTACGTCACTCAGTCATCTTGGTCAGTATGTCTCTCACAACCCGCCTACGTCACTCAGTCATCTTGGTCAGTATGTCTCTCACAACCCGCCTACGTCACTCAGTCATCTCGGTTGGTATATCTCTCACAACCCGCCTACGTCACTCAGTCATCTCGGTCAGTATGTCTCTCAATACCCGCCTACGTCACTCAGTCATCTCGGTCAGTATGTCTCTCACAACCCGCCTACGTCACTCAGTCATCTCGATCAGTATGTCTCTCACAACCCGCCTACGTCACTCAGTCATCTCGGTCAGTATGTCTCTCACAACCCGTCTACGTCACTCAGTCATCTCGGTCAGTATGTCTCGGGTGAGTAACGCTGTTTATAAGCCTTAACGTTTATTCACATATGGCGGTTAGGCCTATATCCGATTAGTGGTTATAACCAATTGGTGGTTATACCCAACTGGTGGTTATACCCAATTGGTTGTCATACGCAGGTGGTTGTCATACGCAGGTGGTTGTGATACACAGGCAATAAATATGCCCATGTATACACACGCCAAGGTGGTATATTCATACGACGGCACACTCGGACTTTCCCTTGCTAGGGAGCGCCACTTCACAATTGCTAAGTCGGGGGTTCGAACTCATTGTAACGGTCGCTTAGATACCATCGTGCGCTTTTTTATCACCATATACCACATTTTGGACCGCTCCAGTCCCGCAATATTGGCTCCACCCAGGACTGATTTCCCCTCTTCATTTCGTTGCCTTGGTCTCTGACGCCACGGGCTCCTTGCCAGTACTGGGGGGCTGGGAGGGCGAGGGGCGCGGGCCGGGGCAGGGGTGGCAGACAGACAGGCCGACGACACATCCCCGAGCCAAGAGTTTGATGTACGACACCTACCGACCTGCAGCCTCCATCTCCTGGCTCACGGTTACCACCACTCAGCACAGCTCGCCTGTGTGCCATTGTGAGCTCCCTAGCTATACCGTAAGACTCTACCGACCTGCAGCCTCCCTCTCCTGGCTCACGGTTACCACCACTCAGCACAGCTCGCCTGTGTGCCATTGTGAGCTCCCTAGCTATACCGTAAGATTCTACCGACCTGCAGTCTCCATCTCTTGGCTCACGGTTACCACCACTCAGCACAGCTCGCCTGTGTGCCATTGTGAGCTCCCTAGCTATACCGTAAGACTGTACCGACCTGCAGCCTCCCTCTCCTGGCTCACGGTTACCACCACTCAGCACAGCTCGCCTGTGTGCCATTGTGAGCTCCCTAGCTATACCGTAAGACTGTACCGACCTGCAGCCTCCCTCTCCTGGCTCACGGTTACCACCACTCAGCACAGCTCGCCTGGGTGCCATTGTGAGCTCCCTAGCTATACCGTAAGACTGTACCGACCTGCAGCCTCTCTCTCCTGGCTCACGGTTACCACCACTCAGCACAGCTCGCCTGGGTGCCATTGTGAGCTCCCTAGCTATACCGTAAGACTCGCTGCTGCACTCCAGGTAAATATGTCCAGATCCACCCAGCTATGCTAACTGGCCTACATGCTGTTGTTTGCTCTCAAAATAGACTGGCGTTATGACTTAAAGATGTAAGCAACAGTCTTTTAACAACCATATTTTCCACGTTAGAAAGGTGGTGTGTTGGGACGCAGAAAAACGAAGGCTTTATTCCAGATGGAGAAATATGTCTGTAAATTTCACTCTCTCCGTCCTACCCATCATATGGAATTATTTGACAAATTGATAAGCCCAATATTGAATTACGGTGCAGAAGTTTGGGGTTTCCATACTAGTCAGGCAATCGAACGAATTCATACTAAATTCTTGAAAAAAATCTTTGAAGGTTAAAACCAGTACCCCTAAACGATATAGCTAGGAGTGAACTCGACAGATTAGGCATGAAAACTCAGAGGTTGATAAAAATAATCAGTTACTGGGTAAAGGTGATACATTTGAATGCTTTACGGTATGTTAAGCGATTGTATAAGGTGCTGTTGGAAGATTTAGAGTTAGGACGACATAACTGGGCGTTGTTGGTAGGTGATTCGCTAATGTCGCTAGGAATGGTGGATGTCTGGCTCAGGCAGTCCGTTGGAGATATCCAGGCGTGCATGAACATCTTTAGGCAGCGGGCGAAGGATTGTTGTTTTCAAACGGTACAAGCAGAGCTATCGGAAACCTCTCGTGGTACGCAATATTTACAATATAGTGTTGTACCCATACTTCCCTCATATTTTGCTAATGTGGAAAAGAACAGATTTATGTATTCTTTAATTAAGCTCCGAACCCTTTGCCTCCGCATTGAAACTGGGAGGTGGCACAAGCCAAAGCCACTGCCCTTGGAAGAGAGACTGTGTAGCGACTGCGGTTTGTTAGATGACGAAGTCCACTTTGTTCGTGAATGTCGCTTGCACGATAAACTCAGGGAGAGCTTAATCCCACCGTATTGTTTGGAGTCTACCAGATAAAGATACATTTTTAGCACTAGTTATGTCACAGAACCCGAAATTACAGAACAGATTGTCTGAATATGTTTTTCTGGCCAGCAAGATGAGAGAACCTGAATAATGTATCATTGTATTAATGTATGAACCCGCCACATGTCATTATGTGCATTGCATTTGTTCAACACGAGGGCCTCGGGCTCATTGTTGCTTTGAAATAAACTTCTTCTACATCTCTGTTGTCGCCTACGAATGCATTTTCACACTCGCTCATCAGGGCGGCGCTACGCAAATTGATAGGAAAAATGCATCGCGCATTTCTACAAATTAGTGCTGGGACCCAGCCTAAGCCTAACATAACAACACATGAAAGAAATCTCAATTATAACTGTTTCGAAAGGGTAGAAGATGTGTGTTGCCGTATTAAATACGCAAAGCTCGTTATTTTTATGTTTGTTTGTTAAAAACTATAATTTTGAAAACAAATTACAGTTGATTTGACCGTTTTTCAAGAATCTTGAAATTTGCCCCCGGCCGACAGCAGTGGTAAAAGCGGAGCTTGCGTAGCGCCACTGTGCGGGGAGCTTGTCTTTATCCTTCATTGACCCGGGAGAGTTTTCGTGGCCGCGTATAGCCCTTGTGTCCACAAAGCGTCCCAAAACAACCATTCAGTTCTTTTCTTAAGATGTTGGGAATCAACCAACACCAGCAACCCTTTGGGACGCAATTAAGTGGTCCGATAGTATAACTTGAGTTGGGACAGACTTCAGCGGACTTTGATTTCCCAATGGGTGTCACTGTATGTGGCGGTGGAGACCAGTTTTATTTATGGAATTAGCATGCCAGCGGGGAAAAAAAACGAAAAACGATGTCCCTGGATGTAGCGTCTGTGACATTGGCACCGTCGACAAGGTGATGATAATGAGCAAGGTGGCGGTGTGGGGGGTTGGGCGGGGGAGGTGGGGCGGTGTGGGGGTGGGGCGGTGGAAGTACATGTGACCTAGGTGAGCCCAAACGTACAGTTAGTTCTTTGGTTGGTTGATTGTATATTCAGGACACTTTAACAACTTCTGGTCACATCGCGTCAGTGGGAGAAGGAAAAGGATGAGCGGAGCCATGTCCCCGGGGTAAACCCCTACTCTTTGTGAAGAAGGACATGAGATCTTTATCCTGCGACCACAAATACATGGCCGCAGCAGGGCTCGAACCATGGATCCACGTTCCGTTAGGCTCTCAGGTGGCCACAGCACTCAAGGCGAGCGCTCAAACTCACTGAACTATCGGGACGGCCCTTAGTTCTTAGGGGTGTCGGCCTACGTGGTGTCTGTAGCTGTGGGGGGCAGACTCCACGTCCCGGGCGTCTGGGGTGCCCCGGTTATCAATTGCAGCTGCCCCCCCCCCCGCAACCCCCTACCTCAATAAACCATAGCCAAGTGGTTAATTAACTGCCGATGCCGGGAGGAGAGGAAAGACAGCCAAGGATGATACATCGGGGTGATGAGGGAGGGAGGGGTGGGTGAGTGTGGTGCCGGGGGGGCGGGGGGTGTGTGTAGTGGCGCGAGGTCAATATGGCATAGGGGAGGGGTTGGGGGAGGGGGGGGCAGAGAGACGAGAAAGTGGGGAGGGATGGATGGGGTGACGTGGGGGTGAGGGTTACGTTTGACGTGGGATGGGCGTCGCTCTTAGCGGTTCTGTGTTTGTCATACGTTTTTGCCCCACAATGTCATATTTATTATACATACAATAAAATTTCTTGTTTACAACTGTTGCGACTATATGTGTAAGCTGTTGATCCAGGGTTGCTGAGGGAATCAGGACATACGGGTTACCCACCCATCCCCTCCCTTCGCCCTCCCTCAACACGCGTGAGACCCATTACCCACCGGGCCGATCCCGGCGCCCCTACCCCCCTTGCGCGCCGCTCTCCCCTCCCCCCCCCCCCTCCCCCACAGCCCCACTGTGATTTGCCTTCCGTCCCGTGCCCCGGCTCCCGGTTACACACCCAGCCGTTCCACCCACCCTGCACTCCACCAGAGACTCCTGCTAAGAGGCCGGCGGACGCTGTCAGGACGCCCCTCCATGCCTTTCATCTCGTCACGTCACGTGAGGCCACGTGATTGCGCGAGATTTCAGCCGCGAAGTCAGTCAGCTCGCAAACAAAAGCAAACACGCTGCAGCCAGCCTGCGTGAAGTGTGTGAACCCCGAGCCGAGTGGGAATCGGAAAGTGTCTGTTCTCCTTGTCATGTTGCCAGCAACGGTGGATTCATAATCCGGAATAACTCCTTCAGGATCAAGCGTGGCTGTGGCTTCTACCGGTGGTGGCGTTTAGTGGCTGTTAGTGGCTGTGTGGCGCCACGAGGAAGCGCTGCGCCCGCTGTGTGCAGCCGTCAGGCAGTAAGTACCTCTGGCACACAGCATACCTTCGCACCTTGTCGCAGCCTACTCGCTCGCTGGCTGTAACGCTACACACGGCGAGTCGGTGCATAAAAAACAGGAGTTCTGGATCAGCTTGCTTGGCGTCCCATATATTCCGCCTCGGGTCGTTTGGCGGCCTGGCGTCAGTGCTGCATCACTCCACGACGTTCTTGTAGCCATCGACACGTCGATTGATACGTCCCCCACGCAACCAGAGGGAGGTGTAAAATAACTAAAGATGGCCCGCAAATTTCAAAAGTGTTTGCTGCGATAAAAATATTATACAGACACACGCCGATCCTGCAGCTATACGTAGGTGTAGGCCGGCCACCGAGTGCTGTTTAAACAACTTGAACCCACTTTCGCAAAGATCAGCCGCTCTATTTCTGGACGCAATAGCTGCAGAGATCTATAGGTGCAGCTTTGCTCGCTCGCTTTACAGGAAAAAAAAGGAATACGGGGCTGTTGACTGAAGAGAATGGGGTCTGTCAGGGGTAAACCCCGGGGGAGGGGAGGGGATGGGAGGAGGGAGGAGATGTGGGGGGAGGGGAGAGGAGGGGGCGGGGAGGGGCGATCTAACACAGCTAGGCAGCTGTGTACAGCTGTGATGAATGGTGTTCTGTGGGGTTCGCGGCCTGTATGTAGGCTGTGCCCGATGCTAAGCTGCCTTTTGTTCCTGGAAGGGACGACAAGTTAGTGCATTGGTCTGACGCTGGAGCCCTTGCTAAAGCCCTAGCCAGAGCCTGGCGAGCCTGGCGAGAGCCCTGGCGAGAGCCCTGGCGAGAGCCCTGGAGAGAGCTCTGACGAGAGCCCTGGCGAGAGCTCTGACGAGAGCCCTGGCGAGAGCCCTGGCGAGGGCTTGGCGAGAGCTCTGACGAGAGCCCTGGCGAGAGCCCTGGCGAAGGCTTGGCGAGAGCTCTGACGAGAGCCCTGGCGAGAGCCCTGGCGAGAGCCCTGGCGAGGGCTTGGTGAGAGCTCTGACGAGAGCCCTGGCGAGAGCCCTGGCGAGGGCTTGGCGAGAGCTCTGACGAGAGCCCTGGCGAGAGCTCTGACGAGAGCCCTGGCGAGAGCCCTGGCGAGGGCTTGGCAAGAGCTATGACGAGAGCCCTGGCGAGGGCTTGGCGAGAGCTCTGACGAGAGCCCTGGCGAGAGCCCTGGCGAGAGCCCTGGCGAGAGCCCTGGCGAGGGCTTGGCGACAGCTCTGACGAGAGCCCTGGCGAGAGCCCTGGCGAAATCTTGGCGAGAGCTCTGACGAGAGCCCTGGCGAGAGCCCTGGCAAGAGCTTGGCGAGAGCTCTGACGAGAGCCCTGGCGAGAGCCCTGGCGAGGGCTTGGCGAGAGCTCTGACGAGAGCCCTGGCGAGAGCCCTGGCGAGGGCTTGGCGAGAGCTCTGACGAGAGCCCTGGCGAGAGCTCTGACGAGAGCCCTGGCGAGAGCCCTGGCGAGAGCCCTGGCGAGGGCTTGGTGAGAGCTCTGACGAGAGCCCTGGCGAGAGCCCTGGCGAGGGCTTGGCGAGAGCTCTGACGAGAGCCCTGGCGAGAGCTCTGACGAGAGCCCTGGCGAGAGCCCTGGCGAGGGCTTGGCGAGAGCTATGACGAGAGCCCTGGCGAGGGCTTGGCGAGAGCTCTGACGAGAGCCCTGGCGAGAGCCCTGGCGAGGGCTTGGCGACAGCTCTGACGAGAGCCCTGGCGAGAGCCCTGGCGAAATCTTGGCGAGAGCTCTGACGAGAGCCCTGGCGAGAGCCCTGGCAAGAGCTTGGCGAGAGCTCTGACGAGAGCCCTGGCGAGAGCCCTGGCGAGGGCTTGGCGAGAGCTCTGACGAGAGCCCTGGCGAGAGCCCTGGCGAGGGCTTGGCGAGAGCTCTGACGAGAGCCCTGGCGAGAGCTCTGACGAGAGCCCTGGCGAGAGTCCTTGCGAGAGCCCTGGCGAGGGCTTGGCGTGAGCTCTGACGAGAGCCCTGGCGAGAGCCCTGGCGAGGGCTTGGCGAGAGCTCTGACGAGAGCCCTGGCGAGAGCTCTGACGAGAGCCCTGGCGAGAGCTCTGACGAGAGCCCTGGCGAGAGCCCTGGCGAGGGCTTGGCGAGAGCTATGACGAGAGCCCTGGCGAGGGCTTGGCGAGAGCTCTGACGAGAGCCCTGGCGAGAGCCCTGGCGAGAGCCCTGGCGAGAGCCCTGGCGAGGGCTTGGCGACAGCTCTGACGAGAGCCCTGGCGAGAGCCCTGGCGAAATCTTGGCGAGAGCTCTGACGAGAGCCCCGGCGAGAGCCCTGGCGAGAGCTTGGCGAGAGCTCTGACGAGAGCCCTGGTGAGAGCCCTGGCGAGGGCTTGGCGAGAGCTCTGACGAGAGCCCTGGCGAGAGCCCTGGCGAGAGCTCTGACGAGAGCTCTGACGAGAGCCCTGGCGATAACTCTGACGAGAGCCCTGGCGAGGGCTTGGCGAGAGCTATGACGAGACCCCTGGCGAGGGCTTGGCGAGAGCTCTGACGAGAGTCCTGGCGAGAGCCCTGGCGAGAGCCCTGGCGAGGGCTTGGCGAGAGCTCTGACGAGAGCCCTGGCGAGAGCCCTGGCGAGGGCTTGGCGAGAGCTCTGACTAGAGCCCTGGCGAGAGCCCTGGCGAGAGCTCTGACGAGAGCCCTGGCGAGGGCTTGGCGAGAGCTATGACGAGAGCCCTGGCGACGGCTTGGCGAGAGCTCTGACGCGAGCCCTGGCGAGAGCCCTGGCGAGGGCTTGGCGAGAGCCCTGGCGAGAGCCCTGGCGTCAGTGGACTGACCCCCCGCAGTATGTGGGTACCAACCATTATACTTGCTAGTCTGGCGTAAGCAAGCAATCCGGCATACCGGTCACTGGAGTGGGCGGACTGAGTGATCCCGACACAAGGCGATTGGTCCTGAAAGCTTTGGCCATGTGTGAGTGGGCGCTGGATCTACTATCTGTGCTACGGGGCCGCTTGATCTGCGTTAACCCCCCTCCCCCGTCACCCCCCCCCCCCCCTCCCTCCCCCGCCTCCCCCGCCTCCCCCGCACACTCAATCATGCGATATGAAGACTTCTGCATTGCCCGACCGACTTGCCGGGGGAATAAATGGCGACTAAAATGCCAATTTGTGCCAACTTGAGCGGAAACTTGTACGTATCTGAATTATAATATTTTTACATAATGCACTATAATTGTGGCAACTATTTGGTGTTTTTGTT
This sequence comes from Arenicola marina, assembly GCA_964019135.1. Taxonomy (NCBI): domain Eukaryota; kingdom Metazoa; phylum Annelida; class Polychaeta; family Arenicolidae; genus Arenicola; species Arenicola marina. The sequence goes on along the minus strand of OZ025259.1, from coordinate 17,114,626 downwards.
TTCAACAACCCACCATTCTAATTAACGTGTTAAGATATATTTATATTAATTTACCCTCCCCCGCTTGCTGTCCCCGGTGTGGACATATATTAGCTGGTATTATGCTCGGTATTATGGTCCATAAAACACGTTGACATCGCCGGGGGGTTGCCATTGGAGACCACTGGTACAAATTGATCAGTCACACTCTGATCGTCGCATGTCAGGATGCATTTTGCCTTGACCCCTCTAGATACAATCCGGCCACCGATATTTCCTCTCGCATGGGGTGTTGGGGGGGGGGGGTGCCTTCCTCCACAGCCACTGATGGACTGGCTGGCTACAGTGGCAGGGGCGCCCCCTGCAGAACAGAGACAGAACCTGTTGCTAGGTTCGTGACGTCATGACTGCCGGGTGTGCAGCCCATCAAAGCCCTGCTGTCTGAGCAAGGAGTTACGGCGCGTGGTGGCAAGGCGATGAGAGAACGCTTGGTCTGGGCAATCCACTGGGACGTTTTTACATGGTGGGCGAGCTTCGGCCTCTACGGCTTTCCTGGCGTACCTAGATCAGCCTGATGCAGCTACGGTATCTATACATGAAGAGTGGATACTATATATATTCAGCTGTAGGCAGGGTTCCAATTGTTCGTCAAAGGTGGCGTGCCCGTATTATAAGTTGGAAAACATGTTTTGCGATAAGTGCCTCGACTGGCTGCTGGGTTATTCAGGCCTGGCCAGTTATTTATGGTGATTAGGGACCGAACGAATGTCGTGAGTACCGGGGTGCGTTGCTTATGGCTGTCAAGCCGGTTTTCACGCCATATGCAACGACAAATAAGGATTTGAACTTGGCGAATTGGTCAAGGACGCGTACAATTTTGAACCGGAAGTGGGGTATGGTTCGCCGCGATCAAGAGCAGCCCCGCATGATAATATTAAACTCTGGACGACAATTCTTCTCAAATAAGTGGGGATAACCCGTAAATATCGATGCTTTATAGTTATCTTTTATTTATCAATATTTACACTATTTAGATTGTGCTGCTGTTTCCAAAGTAAAGACATTTATTTAGTGGATATCCCGCAACAAATGGAAATAGTTCGATGTGACCAATGTCGTTGCATAGCGAGCTCCGAGTGACCAAAAATGTTCGCGGCGGTCGAGCGTGCTCCGCAACTCAACCCAGGGTAATGGTGAGAGGGGCACCTGGCCACCTCACCCGGTCACCTCACCTGGCCACCTCACCCGGCCACCTCACCTGGCCACCTGACCTGGCGACCTCATTATATAAACCCATAACATTGGGACCGTGAAATAAACCTTCAGAAAAGATACCCCGGGCTAAACATTGGAACGATATGTCAATATTTTTTTGGAAAAATATACCCTTTGCCGGGACAATTTTTTGGAAAAACTAATTGACGAAATGCCGTGTAATCGCGTACCTTGCCCTACCCCCCCCCCCCCCCCCCCCCCCCCCCAAGGCCCGAGCCATTCATACTCACATCGAGACAAATGTGCTGTCGACATCATTAAGACGCAAAGGTAAATACTCGGGGCTTAACAGTTCCATAAAAATTGGACTTCAACCTGGTACTGCGGTGATGGTACAGCTGACTGGCTATTTGCTGCAGACCTCTGTGGAAGCTTTCCGGGCGATCGCCAGTTGTTTGCCCGGGGCTATCGGATGTAGGTCAGGGGAAGATTCCCGGCATGCAAAAGTCCGGGGCTGGAAGGTATCAACCCCGGGAGGAAGAAGGGGGAGGCGGAGCGGGTAGGCGGAGGAGGGGGGACAGCTGGCGCGAGAGAGGTGGGAGTGGGAGTCGGAGAGGTTGAGCTGATGGGGGGGGGGGGGGAGTGGTGGACGAGGGGGAGGGACTACATGTGCTGATGAGAGGATGGGGAGGGGTTGGCTGTTACGGATGGGTGGGGAGGGGGCGGCTGTTGGGGCGATGGGGGGTAGGGATGAGCTGATGGAGAAGGGGTGGGCAGATGGGGAATTTGCTGGCGGGGGAGGGGGGGGGGAGCAGTGATGATACGGGGAGGGTGTGTGTGTGACCAGGTGGAGATCAGGGGGGAAAGGGTGGGGGGCAGAGGAGTGATTAGATAAAGACGTGTTAACGTTGCCCCGAGGCTGGGCCACCCGCCATGGGAGGGCGCCACTGTTGTCTGTGAGTATGTGTGTAAGCACCCGGGACCCATCACTCCTTCCCTCGTCACGGACGGACTTCAGCCAATGACACCAGTGCATGTAACACTAGACATGAAGGGCCACAGGTGTGGAGAGACCAACAGGGAGATATTTTCATGTTTGTTCTGTTAGGTTATAACGGGGGAAAGTGTAAATTACCGTATTGGTAATGTATTCGGAACACATGAAGACTCGGAGACAGAGAGAACGAGTTTTTTTTATTGATCTCGCCACCGGTGTTTTTCGAGCATTAACTGGCAGTTATACAGAAACCACAGTTCAGTTCAGTGGCGGATCCAGGAATTTGTTAAATGGGGAGTGCCAGACCCCGCGTGAGAATATTTTCCATACAAAAACTAGATTTTTCCTAAAAAATCCGACTTTAACAGTGCTTCGCTCGTTCCTGAAAGGGGGGCGCCCCCCCCCCCCTGGATCGGCCACTGCAGTTAATAAGTGTTTTTATGTTGCTCGCTACGAATTCGTAATGATAAGCTGGCTCGCCCGCAGCTTGTTTCCTGGCAAAAAAACTGAACACAATGTATGGAATTGGAAAGGGCAAATTTATTAGCCGAGTGAGAAAGACACTACATGACAAGCAAATTGTCAAATTAATTAAATAAAAGTGGCGGAACACTTCGCCACTAACTGGCGGAACACTTCGCCAGTAATTGGCGGAACACTTCGCCAATAAACGTGAATAGACCACGTGACCCTATTCTGGGTTGGCGTAACCAGTTGACATGTTTTGTATGAAGGCGGAACACATCGCCCTGTACGAAGGCGGAACACATCGCCATGTGCGTAGGTGGCACACATCGGCATATACGTATGCCAAATACATTATCCAAATATATATTGACTAATCACCTTATAATTGGTAAAAGTGGATAGGCTGACAATACTTGGTAAATTTCGCACGTTTAAGTAAAAACGAAATTAAAAATGAATGAAGACCACTCAGAATTAATGTGTTGGCCTAAATTTGACATATCATTTTCAGTCAGCTTGAGTTACCACATACTAAATTTTCAATTGAGCTGATTACCCTGGTCGTTCAGCCAGGAAAGGTCAGGGGACATCCGCCACAGCTGATTAGACATGACCAGATGGATGATCAGCACCCCCACCCAAGGGCGTAGCCAGCGTGAATCTTCATGTAACTTACATACACGGGATGTCACCAGTCTTTGCCCGCTGAGGAAACTCTGCTTTTAACCATTACTGCGGTGTTCAAATAGTAAATTAAATTATTCACATTCTGTTTGTAACAAATAAGTTGTGTTTAATACAGCTGGCACTAAGAAATTACACATCTTTTCAGATGACATGTGGCTGATTATATGATACATGATTACCTAGGTTAGGCAAATCTACTTCTGGCCTTGACATAGTTGTTGGAACAATAAATTAAATTAATCCCATCATGGTTGCAACAAATAAGCAAAGTGTGGTTTCTCAGCCCATGCTGAGCTAAATACACCTACTCTACATACGGCTGGTTATAAAGGAAATGATTACCGCGGCGGAGCAAAGCCTATTCAATTCATACCGGGACCCCGGCGCATGATTGTAAAACTTATTATTAATATATAAAATATACATGCTATTGTTAAGGGTCTGAAACTATATAACATATTGTTATAATTGCCTCATCATTGCATAATCGATATGGATGCATTGGGCAACTTTTGGTCCTCAGCCCCGGCTGAGCAGACTTATTGCCCTTCACCGAAACACACTTCTCACCATGCCTGCATGTTATTTACAGGCCGCCTCATCCATTGTTGTCAGCACGGCTGTCATAAGCTTGCTGGAATCTGAAACTATACAACATATTGTAATTCATTGAGGCATCATCGCATCATGGATATGGAGGCGTTGGGCAACTTTTGGTCCTCAGCCCCGGCTGAGCAAACCTATTGTCCTTCATCAAAACACATTTCACCATGTCTTTATGTTACTTACAGGCCACCTCATCGTTGCCCTGACAGCTATCATAATCGCAGTAGGAACTAAAACTAAACAAGATATTGTAATCATCGTTATATTATCTCATAATGGATATGGAGGCGTTTTGGCAACTCTTGCTCCTCAGTCCTGTCTGAGGAGACCTATTGCCTTTAACTATTTTCAGATTACCATCTTACAACCATAGCGCTTAAAAGTGTTAGATGACTAGGCCGTTTTATCTGCAAGTTATAAATGGAAACCGTGCAATCTAGAAACTAGCATACTCAGCTGTCGCCTTTTCTGGCTTGTTGTTTCAGCATAGTCATTTTTCGCATTTCCTATACTGTAACAAATGCATGATAGGTAAGTTGACGCATGATCATGCTCTGCCCTTCATTGTCTATCAACATGGGAAATGGATTATCAGGTAACAGCCAAACAAATAGAGTACAAATCGTGTACTATATTATATAGATCTAAGCGTAATATTCGCAATTCTTCAGTAACCAGTCATAGGCTATATATGTCATATATATAACAAAGACTACTCCGAATCCTATATCCAAGAGTGAATAGTTTGATACGCCCAAAGCCTACACCATATGCTCTAATATATATATATATATAATACAAGGATTCAGAAATTTATCCAGAAAAGGGTCAATAATTTAGCAGCCAGGCTTCTCTGCCTACGGAACAAGTTTTGTTTCGTGGACATATTAACGATTGGCGACATACCGCAATTACTGTAACTCGTGATTTGCTTTATAATCTTTATACCGCTTATATTACATTACGACGGGTCATTGACGGGACTACTGCGGTAATCTGTAACGGTCACGTAAGCTTATTTGTTCTCAATTACAAATGCCGCGTTAACATTCTAAACTACAACAAAGCTGCAAATCCATTGTCATGTGTAGACGGACTGATTCAAACCAGCTTAGCTTCTAGATATTTAATGCCCAAGTACTAGGTATTTTGAATACAAGAGTTAATGTCAATACTTCCTATGTAAGGTAGGAGAGGGGCGTAATGTTCGTAACAGAAGCTCAAACTGATGTGCTTTATGCCACGATTGTCCTCGTCCTTGCTCATAGGGTTTTAACGAAAACAAACCCATAAATTCAATACACGCCCTCTACAACACAGGCACATGTAGAACGTTGAAGCTCACATGCCAATCCTGTCTCACGAATGAGTTATTTCCCTATAGCGCTCGCATACAATGCTCACTGAAATTAACAGGTCGGATAATTGCTTATTTTGCTTATGGAATAATTGCTCAATCCAGTGTCAAATTACATGTAGATTTGTTTAACTTCTGTAGACAAAGTTAACTGAACAAACTAGTAGCGTGGCACTAATATGATTAAATGGATTATAGAAATGGCGTCTGGCGTCACTGTCACTTACGAAAATTTCAATAATGAATGGGGCCGTACACGAGTTGCATGAACAATCCCATCGGAGATTGCGCTAGATGTGCTGGCCAATGAAAGTTTTTCTGGTAAATAGAAATTAACACCGATCCCATCATGTTGAAGGACACGATTTTACCTTTTTTCGGACGGCGCCAGAGTAAAAGAGATTAATTAATTTCGTCAATTTCAGTCCCGGGCCAAATCTTATTTTAATATCTTATTTTAATATTAATATTTAATATCCCCCGAGATTTTGCCTCCGAGAGAATGTGATACATTAGAATGTCTGATCGCTCTCTGATGGCTATTCTTACATCATTCACCCTCTTGGAGCATGATAAATTAAATATATAGAGGAGTTGATTCGAGGCATCTGGGTGATTCGTCTTGGCTGTAGTAGGTCCAGTACACCCTAATGACAAAGTATAGGACAACAGTACCAATGCACATATAGATACGAAGACTATGAGTAGGAAAATAGTAACCAAAAGTAAGCCAAAGATAGTATTCAAGACAGCATATGTAGCAACATTATTCATGCTCATTCATTCTAAACGAATGACAAAAAATTACATTACCGGTACATATCGAGAAATTATTTTCATCTTGATTTTAAAGATATAAGGCCAAAACGAAACGCCTCTGACTATTGACTTTTGCAATAACACAATTAATTCACTGCAATTTGAAAAGGGGCCTCGAAGGACAAAAACTTTAAACAAAAGTTTAAGCAAAATTTTAAACAATTGAAATTTAAAAGTAGGTATTTTGAACAAAAAGTTGGAAATTGTGAGTGAGAAAAAAATGTAGGGAAAAGTACAATCACTGGACAGCCTGTGGTTATTGACCACAGCTTGCATGATGTCACCAGTCATGCCGTCGCAGTCCATGTGCTGAAGTCGTTCTATCAGATGCATCACGCATTTAGACTTCTTTCTCCAAGACTGAGTTGGCCTCGGTGCAGGTAGAGGGTTGAGCGCTTTTTCTCGTGGTGGCATACTGAAAAACTCAATGCTATCGTGTTTCTTGAACGGAATTCAACTAGAATGGTAAGTTTGGGTAGGCCCTAGCCTACTTTCTTTTGACATTCTGAACTGCTCATTGAAGTGAGCGAAACTATAAATCATTTGCCGGACAAAAAATATATTTTAGCCCCACCGATTTCCAAACCCAAATTTATTTCTAAACCGCTTCCTTGGGTTTCTTCAAGTTAAAATGCATGATACCAGTTGGAATAAATTGCACCTTATAATCCGCTAAACCGAAGATCAAAACACGAAAGTTATGTCAATAAATGTTAGGCACAAGTGTGAGTTAAAATATTATGTCTCATAGGCTCAGGGGTGTTGCGGGACCTTGACTCATTGTCAAGAAATCTACTATATTGACAAGTCTTGCCCAAGGCTTTAATAAAAAGGAGACTTGAGAAGTAGAATTGTGAATACTGGGGTTAACTATCCCTTGTTTCACAATGGCTCCTTATTATATTCTTAAAACAGTGCACCATTAATACAATTTCTAATTGAATATAAGTGTATTACCTCTAACCTCGTCAGCATCTGTTGTCCGAATGACCGACTGGGTAGAACTTCTTGCCGCCAGCCAGCAGCCGGTCTCTCATTGGTTGACTTCAGTAAACAGCGGGTTGCTAGAAGCGTCAACGTGGAATCCATTCTTGCTTCTGCACTGGAGGGGGGGGGGGGCTGTTTCCTTACGGGCAAAGTAACATCTTCGCGAACACATAAACTTAATTCTGAATTTCAGAATTCTTTTTTTCACCGTCATGCACACATGAATAGTTATTTGTGGCATGTCGAGAAGCTGGGATTAGATATCACCCCCCTAATAAGCGACTCGCGAGATGCACAATACGATCATCAGTATCTGATATATGTATTTGGGTTGCGGCATCTTTATCGCGATCAAATGATTGTGGCATGTCGTGTATGCAATAAATACTTGGTACGCATGTTATTATTATGTTACAGATCGATGTATATTCAATGACTAAATATATCGCCCCGGATATAGAGAGGATCGATATAATCTGCGTAATAGATTGCCTGACACTGACAGCACGTTATTTGTGTCGTTACAGGCGCGGAGTGGAGCCAGGATTGCCAGCGCCATCTCGGGAGTGAGTGACGTCATCACCCAACCGGCAGGATGTCTAAGGAGGGCGGCAAGAAGAAGCCAGGGCTGATGCAGCGGCTGTTCAGCTCCAAGAAGATGAGCGTGTCCGAGGAGCCGGATCGCAAAGAACTGGAGGCGAGGAACAAGAAGCTCCAGCGCATGCACACAGTAGATGGCGCCTCGCTCTCCAAAAGGACAGAGGATGACGTCGTGGGTGACGACATCAACAATGGCGTCAAACCAAAAGTCGACGGTGCGGCCAAGAAATCTCCCACAGAGGGCGCTGCGGCGGCCACCCAGCCGCGGAGGCCAAAGAAAAGCGCCGCGAAGGAGTCGGCGACGGGACGCCGCAAGAGGAAGAAGGGTTCGGGCAAGGGGAAGGTGGACACCAGCCAGCCCCTCGAGTTCCCCTGCACCCCGGAAACCGTGCTGGAGTACCACAAGGAGAAGCCCTTCCTCAAACCGGCTGAGGAATGGCTCATCGTGGAGCTGAATGAGTTCGAGTGCGCCATTGACAGCATGGATATCATTAAAATCATCGCCAAGCACTCCAAGTTCTTCGAGGTGGAGCCTGACGAACTGTGGGAGGAGTTCTTCGAGTTCGTCGATGACGTCCCCTGCTATGATGAGATCATTAACTACGACGTATGGCAGGAGTTTCGGGACAAGAAATACCCCTTGTAATTTCTATGTATATATATATACCCCGCAGCCATTCGTCGTGGTGTGTTTGCACTGTCGCGCATGCGCTTCGTGGTCGCACCTATGTTTTTAAGCGGATCTTAAACGCGATCGTTTTAAGAATTGAAACCCCTTCTTGAAAGAACCGTGGTCAGCCAACCGCTCCGGAGCCAGGGGGTGGCTTCTGGATTCTCCTGATTGACTCAATATTGGGGTCGAGGAACCTAACTAGTTCAATCAATACTGTTGTAATGTTGAGGCTTTACTGGTCTCCGATGTTAGTTGTTGGGTGACTTGGCTGTATGCAACTTAGAGGCATGACATCATGCTCGCGATACGCGCGTGCACGGTAACCAAGGAGACATTCGCCATGCTGTTTGGATCAAGATGTACGTGGATATGATGTGTATTGTGTTACTACGTATGGATTTAGTACCTGCCGCTTTTCGACGACTGTTGTCTATGCACCATGGCGCAGTGGTGAGCCCTGATATCTACCTGATCCATACATAGACGTGTTCCTGAAGACGTTTACTGGTAATGCGTGACCGTGTGTGACCTTGCACTCAGGGTTGTAAAGCGAAGCGGTTACTATAATAAATAGATGTACCAGTCTTGCGACGATATCTCCTAGGGAAATATCATGTATTGCGCAATCTCTGTTCATATATATTAAAGGATAAAAGTGGCATTGTTTATATTTTGCAATATATATGCTGTTTGTTTAATTCCAATTTAATGATGCTTGTCTAATTTGTCTGAATTATGCAATGAGTTTGCTGTTATGCTTGATATTGAAGTTAAGTATTTTATTTATATGTAACTTAGATGTCAACAGAGCATTTCCAGGGTACTGAGGATTTGACAAACGAAGCAGGAATACAAACAGCGTTAATTTTATTTCAGCCGCCCGCGTATCATTATAATATTAATATTTACGATGGGGCTTGCTTTAAGATATGTATATAAAGACGAACGTTTCTTCAGACAAGATCATCTTCTGCTGCTCTTTGTACTGCATGTGGAAGCTTAAAGTGTAAAGTTTTATTTTGACTTCGGAAAAAAAAATTGGGGATGTTTTTTCGAGAGATACATTTTTAAATACTAAGGAAACGTACTATTAAGTCATGTAAAGTTTTCGAGTTAAGTGATAATTCTTGCAAAGATATCTCGAGGGGTGGAATACAGAGTATGCATCTATATATAAATTGACATATAATATACGTATACTACTTATAAATGTAGCATTATTATCTGTCGCGTTTGAATTTCTTCGTATAATTTAAAGCCTCCTTTCTTGCAAATATATTTGTAAAATGCAACACCATTGCTATATGTTGTGTAGCTACTTTTTTGCACGCAAGGGATTAGTGGGATATCATGTGACTGATATAAGTTAACGTCGTATCGCAGTCTAAGTTTGAAATAATCTTATAACGCCATAATTCAGGCAGGAGGAAGACATACTGTTGATGTCTGCAGATCAATGTGGGACAAGATTTTAGTTGCAGTTATCTATTTCAAAATAATTTGTTTTCAAATTAATCTGCCTGGTATTATTTGACAAAAAGACTTCAACTTCAGTTTGTTGCTAAAGTGTAAAGTGTGTCAGATCTGAGGTGTGTCTTAGTCACTAGTCTGGTTTCAGAACTGACGTGTGTCTTAGCCACTAGTCTGGTGTCAGAACTGACGTGTGTCTTAGCCACTAGTCTAGTGTCAAAACTGACGTGTGTCTTAGCCACTAGTCTGGTGTCAAAACTGACGTGTCTTAGCCACCAGTCTGGTGTCAGAACTGACGTGTGTCTTAGCCACTAGTCTGGTGTCAGAACTGACGTGTGTCTTAGCCACTAGTCTGGTGTCAGGACTGACGTGTGTCTTAGCCACTAGTCTAGTGTCAAAACTGACGTGTGTCTTAGCCACTAGTCTGGTGTCAGAACTGACGTGTGTCTTAGCCACTAGTCTGGTGTCAGAACTGACGTGTGTCTTAGCCACTAGTCTAGTGTCAGAACTGACGTGTGTCTTAGCCACTAGTCTGGTGTCAGAACTGACGTGTGTCTTAGCCACTAGTCTGGTGTCAGAACTGACGTGTGTCTTAGCCACTAGTCTGGTGTCAGAACTCAGATGTGCCATCATTACTGTGCTTTTTAGGCTTCTTGTCTGTATTGGACCGACGTATGTTGTATATCTCGATTACCATGTTCTATACCTGCAAAAATATCCGTTGTAAGTGATTTGTGAATAAATATAGACCAAACCATAGATCAACTATCAATGTTTGGCCTTGATTAGTTCCGTCATATCTAAATAATTTTTCCAGATAACAATTCTGTATATATGCATAATGTTTAAAAACAAATCTAAAAATAAAAGCATAAAAAGGAACAAAACTAAATACGTTGTACAATGCTTGTACATTTGTATCAAAACAGTCAATGCTGTTTTATCCTTATTCAATATGATGTGTGTCAGTGCGATGTTCAGCAAGCTAATTATTCCACGACCCCGAGATCCTCCAGAGGGAGTCATCTTTGTCGTCAGGGTGTCGACCGAATGTTTCCCAAACAAATGCTAATTTTCTTGTAAAAAATGGTGTCTTCTCACACAGTGAATAAAGTAAGAAATCCTAATTTAATTTTTTTATATCAATATATAAAGAAAATAACACATTGAGCGTAATAACAAACATTGAAGTCTCTCCGACCGAAAGACGGTATTTATGATAACAAAGAATGGCAGACTGAGACCAGTCAATAGGACTGGGCGTTGGCAAGACGGGCAGGCTGAGACCAGTCAATGGGAGTGGGCGTTGGAAAGACACTGGCGCTGTACCGAACAACATCAGTCCTCCGCCGTGCTTTGTACTTCAATGCTGCGATTTGTCTCTGCAACACGGGCCACGTGACCTCTCGCCGCCTCGTTGCAACGGTACAAGTTGGTGCGCCCTGCAAATTGCGACCAGTGACGTCATATTATAACCTTTTCGTCATGCCCGCTTATCACTGTTGTTGGATGTGGCACCCTAGGAGCGAGGCTGGCTTGCTGTGGTGTTTACCGGGGGGTATCGGGGGGTATGGACCCGCCAGTCACGTGCTGCCGACGTCTGCGGTGCTCACAGTGGCTGGAAATATATAGCCCCGAGAAATATCTGGATTAGATCATATTCAGTTTGTTGCCTGGCTGAACCTCGGCTGAACCTCGAGAGAAATGTAATAGGTGTATCCATGAGAGAGTGCATGGCCCGCAATGTGAGGCTTAGAGTGCGTCTGCTTTAACCATCTTCGAGCGGATTTTAAATAATTTTAATGGAAATCATGTACGCAGATCCTTATTGCATATTGTGAATTACATAAAAGGAGATTTTGCTGAATGGAAACTTATAAACATTCTGAATGGAAACTTATAAACATTCTGAATGGAAACTTATAAACATTCTGAATGGAAACTTGTAAACATTCTGAATGGAAACTTGTAAACATGGAAACGTATCAATCCTATAGTCACTACGGAATCTTATCGAAACCCCATGCACTAGACGGGCGTACTTATGCTCTAGTAGCAACGGCCTGTAGCAATTTAATGCGCATGTCAGAATTATAACTACCAGAGTAGGTTTTTGTAAGCTATGAGCGTTTAGATAGTTGATAAACCAGAATGGGGTTGTTTCATGAGTGACTGTCAGTGTCCGGCGATCTAATAGGGCTGTGGTATCCCAGGTCCAATGCTTTTGCGCCATACTGTAGTTTGCGCGCGTGAGTTACTATAGCAACCACAGCGGTGATGTGACCGCTTGGATTGAGTTTGAGGTGAGTTAGTCAGTCAGCGGCGTTGCGGGAGGACGGGTTTTAGCTAGCCAGCTAGGAGGGATTTACGTTGGATTCACCGCCCTGCGGAGCAAGGGGCTGGCAGCAGTTTCACCAACTGCTGCCAGGTAAGTGACACCGATAACGGAGTTCGTAACTTGTGTTTTATTTGGGTTTAAGGGTGTTTAAATAAATCATCGAAACTTTAACCACTTCGTTTCGCCTCAGTGCCTTCGCCACCACGTCCACGTGTTAACGCAAGACCGAATTCGGAACGAACACCCAGTTGGGGTTGTCGAAATTAAGTTTAGATCCAATTAGAATAACACAACGAGAAGTACATCAAATTAAAGTAAAGACACTCCCCCCCCCCATTCCTAAAATATCACATTTGGTGCCGTGACCAGGATTAAAGACTCCCTTCGTAAAATATCACATTTGGTGCCGTGAACCAGCGGTCTTTTCACGTGGTTGAGCGACAAGTGGCAACATTGCGGAACGCCGTGGGTTAGAATTCATGGCTATGTTAGAAAGTGTTTGAGTGACCAGGTGACGACGATATAGACTTCCCCGTTCACGGAGAGAGGGTTGGAAATTTAGGCCGTGGGATACGTGACCATGTGGGGATTCAGTCCGAGAAGCGTGAGGAATATGATTTGGGACCTGTCGAGGCTCAGGTAGGCGAGGAGAGCTCAGCTAGGGGTGCGCCTCCAATTTTGTTGCACAATTCTAAGATGGCGGCTCTGCCTTCTTCCCCAAATCGGCCGGGCGATCACGTGACCGAAATGCCGGCCCCTGATTGGCCCAGGAGTGCGCGTCCCGCCAAAAGCGAGTTTGCGCGGGATTCTCAGCAGGTTGATGTTATAAGGGGAATGCAAGATGGCCGCGCCCATGACACCGTGTTCGGCGAGCAGGCTACTCAGGGTGTCAGCAACCGAACTCAAAGCGTTAGGTGGGATGGTTACAGGACAGAGGGGGTTGGTTATGGGCCCCCAAGCGCTGTGCCGTTCGCTGGCAACCCCCATCAGGGGCAACTGCATCACTCTCGCTTAGCGGAGTCTGCACCCAACCCAGCCGACAGGTGGCAAAATGGCGAGCGCACTGCCGCATGCGGCATGGTGACATTGGTGTTGAGTGGGGATGAAATTGATTCACCAGGGTGTTCACAGGACAGGTGAATGGCTTGAATGTTTAGACTAGATTTTGTCAGGATGGGGGATTTAACAAAGACTCATTTGGTATAACTCTTAAGACTTTAACCAGTGTTAACGAAACTGGAGTTGGCAGAGATCTGTGATTTGTATTTTTTTGCAAAGATGGCGGACCTTTCAAATTTCTAGAATGTTCGACAGCGTGAGGCCGTCACGTGATCGAAATACCGGTCTCTCATTGGTCGAGGAGTGCGCGTTCCCGCCAAAACTGGGTTTGGGCGGTAACTCTTTGGAAGATGTGGCCCCGGTTTCGAATACATGTTGATATGTAGTGTGACACTGGATGGGATCGTACTCGATTGGAAAAGGTCTTGGGGAATTTATGGTTCAGGCGGTGTAGTGAGACACAGTTTTTTTGTGGTTTGGCGGGGCACGGATTCGGTGCCATGGTTTCCCACGCAGGTATAAGCGGTGGATGTGTTTTTTGTTTTTTTTTATCAAGTGGCTGTTCTGAAGCACTGGGTGACATGCTGGATCCATGTAGATCACTTCGGTGACGCAGTCCAGCATCAATCCCCAACTGTGAAGTAGAGGGCGGTTTACGTCACAGCCAGGTTGCCTCAGGTCTTCGTGAGCCTGTTGCGCCTGGCGTGATAGAATATTCCGTTTTTTTTGCCATCTTGAGAGTCGCCGACCACGGTGTGTCCTCACAGGGTAGTTGGCCTGGTACGGGCTGGAAACCAAGACAATGGGCTGCCTAGCAGGAGTTTTGGGCTGGCAGGGGAGTTACGTCCACAGTGTGTGTTTGTGTCAAGGTATTGCAGGGGGCGGTTTTGGTGAATTTTTATCTGATACGAGTTACCGGTGATTATGTGTGTGGTTCATTGGGATATCTTTAGATACTTTGTGTTAGCTGCTATAGTAAATTTGTGGGCTTTTTCAGTTATCCTTATGGAGTAAATTGGTTATAAATTATGACCTGTTGATTAAGTCGCTTGGAGTTACAAGGTGTAACACCTGATGACCTGTGTGTCATGTGTCATTGTACGGTTGATGACCACACCAATAACTAGTGCTTGTGTCGTGAGGAAGTGTGGGCCAATGTGGCCTGGATGACTTCACTCGTTGAACGGCTGCCTGCTGAAGTGCTTGGCGGGACAAAACAGAGCGCCAGAAGAGCGCTACTTCGTGCTGATTTGACGGCAACCCCAGCAGCGTCCTCAGCATCAGGGGCGTCACCGGCGTCATCGGTGACCGCCGCGTCATCGGCCGAACTACCGGCAGCTGCGGCGCCCCAGGCACCAGCATCGGCGGCGTCACCATTATCATAGGTGACCGCGGCTTCATCGGCCGAACTTACGGCAGACATCGGCGGCGTCACCGCCATCATCAGCATCGGCGTGCGCGACAACACGGCGGCAGCATCGGCGTCCGCGATAACATCGGCGGCAGCATCGGCGTCCGCGACAACGTCCACGACAACATCGGCGTCCGCGATAGCAGCGGCTGCTACTGCAGCTACGACAGTCACTGGCTGCCCGGATGGCGACGACATCCTTGACGACGTCGCTACTTGTGGTCGCTACAGCCGCAGTCATCCTGGCTGCTGCGGTGGCCGAAACTGAACTTTGGTCGTGTCAGATCCGGCCCAGCCGGCATTTGTGACAGCTTCAGCGGCGTCCTTGGCGCGCTTGGCGTTACCAAGTGGTGGCGTCAATGCCGTGGAGCCTCGGGACGAGGCCCGGGCGCCAGCACGGAATCACTCCGCGGTCGGCCACATCGGTGACCCAGTGACCTCTCTTCGGCCTTGAACGATACAGACTTTGCCGGAAACGGCTGTTGTGTGACTTTTTGTTTTGCTCTCAACGCTGATATAGCAATTTGTTTGATGTGTGGTCATTGCTGGTAATATTCAAGTTATATGACATCATCTTTGCTTTGTGTTTATAATGGTTCAACTTCGCTGTCATAATATTAGTGATTTGGGTTTAGTCGTTCGAGGGCGAACGTTTTAAAGGGAGGGGGAGTGTGGTATCCCAGGTCCAATGCTTTTGCGCCATACTGTAGTTTGCGCGCGTGAGTTACTATAGCAACCACAGCGGTGATGTGACCGCTTGGATTGAGTTTGAGGTGAGTTAGTCAGTCAGCGGCGTTGCGGGAGGACGGGTTTTAGCTAGCCAGCTAGGAGGGATTTACGTTGGATTCACCGCCCTGCGGAGCAAGGGGCTGGCAGCAGTTTCACCAACTGCTGCCAGGTAAGTGACACCGATAACGGAGTTCGTAACTTGTGTTTTATTTGGGTTTAAGGGTGTTTAAATAAATCATCGAAACTTTAACCACTTCGTTTCGCCTCAGTGCCTTCGCCACCACGTCCACGTGTTAACGCAAGACCGAATTCGGAACGAACACCCAGTTGGGGTTGTCGAAATTAAGTTTAGATCCAATTAGAATAACACAACGAGAAGTACATCAAATTAAAGTAAAGACCCCCCATTCCTAAAATATCACAGGGCTGTACAGTTCTCGCGGGTTCTTTTTCCGGTTTAGGTCTTTTGGGGACCAAAAAAAAACACGTGCTCTTAGAACGAGTGCGCATCACGCTGGTGCCTTGCTGCAACTGCGAGACTCGCACTCATTGTAGTCAACGTTTTAGTGTTGGGAACCGGCCGGCTGCGCGGTTTGTGCGTAAAGAATCGAGTGGGTGTGAAACTATTTTTTGTTAGCTTTGGTCCAGGCATGGCTAACTATAAAATCATAATATAAATAAAGATAAGACATTTATCTCTCCATAATGCATGTGGTCCGTTCGATGAGACTGTTGGAAGCGTTGTATTTTAAGCCAAATCATCGATGTTTACAGTTCTACGACAAACGGAGCACCATTGTCCTCACCTGCTCAGTCCATATAAGGAGCGTTGTTACATAACCATAGATACCGCGCGCATACCCGCTCGTCATGATGGTTATTACGTCATGCGACATGGAAATCCCGCGCAGCACATTAGATCGCCTGACGCTGACAGTCACTCATGAGACAACCGCATTCTGGTTTATCAACTGCCTAACCGCTCATACATTACATAAATCTACTCGGGTGGTTATAATTCCGATATGCACATAACTTCAGTGTTTATTTGTGCTTCCAAAGACAGCTTTAGCCGATCTTGTGTGTGAGGCGAGTGAAGGCAAACAACCGGAAGGTAGGCAGCACGTACAGGCCGTTGATGCTAGGCATTGACGTAGAGCATAGGTATCCCTGTCTCGTGGGGTCTCGATAAGATCCCGAAGTGACTGTACAGCCCTATGTGCTGCCCGGGGTTTTCCATGTCAAATGACTCGCATGCCTGCGCGCGGTATCTATGGTTACGTAAAAACGATCATTATATGGACTGAGCAGGCGGAGAAATGTAAACGTCGATAATTCGCCTCAAAATACAACTCTTCTGACAGTCTACCATGGCATTGTTCAGAGCAGACATACAACCTATAGTATGAAGCTGATGGGTGGGATCACATTTACTTCACAAATATGCAGCCGATCCATCACATTGCCGTGGCGGATGACTGCACACCATGGGTGGCGATGATAAGAGGCGGATGACTGCACACCATGGGTGGCGATGATAAGAGGCAGATGACTGCACACCATGGGTGGTGATGATAAGAGTGGATGACTGCACACCATGACAGGCGATGATAAGAGGTGGATGACTGCACACCATGGGTGGCGATGATAAGAGGCGGATGACCGCACACAATGGGTGGCGATGATAAGAGGCGGATGACTGCACACCATGGGTGGCGATGATAAGAGGCGGATGACCGCACACCATGGGTGGCGATGATAAGAGTGGATGACTGCACACCATGACAGGCGATGATAAGAGGTGGATGACTGCACACCATGGGTGGCGATGATAAGAGGCGGATGACTGCACACCATGGGTGGTGATGATAAGAGTGGATGACTGCACACCATGACAGGCGATGATAAGAGGCGGATGACCGCACACAATGGGTGGTGATGATAAGAGTGGATGACTGCACACCATGACAGGCGATGATAAGAGGCGGATGACTGCACACCATGGGTGGCGATGATAAGAGGCAGATGACTGCACACCATGGGTGGCGATGATAAGAGGCGGATGACTGCACACCATGAGTGGCGATGATAAGAGGCGGATGACTGCACACCATGGGTGGTGATGATAAGAGGCGGCTGACAGCACACCATTTGTGGTGATGATAAGAGGTGGATGACTGCACACCATGGGTGGTGATGATAAGAGGCGGCTGACTGCACACAATGGGTGGCGATGATAAGAGGCGGATAACTGCACACCATGACAGGCGATGATAAGAGGCGGATGACTGCACACCATGGGTGGTGATGATAAGAGGCGGTTGACAGCACACCATTTGTGGTGATGATAAGAGGCGGCTGACTGCACACAATGGGTGGCGATGATAAGAGGCGGATGACTGCACACCATGACAGGCGATGATAAGAGGCGGATGACTGCACACCATGGGTGGTGATGATAAGAGGCGGCTGACAGCACACCATTGGTGGCGATGATACGAGGCGGATGATTGCACACCATGGGTGGCGATGATACGAGGCGGATGACTGCACACCATGGGTGGTGATGATCAGAGGCGGATGACCGCACACCATGGGTGGCGATGATAAGAGGCAGATGACTGCACATCATGGGTGGCGATGATAAGAGGCGGATGACTGCACACCATGGGTGGCGATGATAAGAGGCAGATGACTGCACACCATGGGTGGCGATGATAAGAGGCGGATGACCGCACACCATGGGTGTCGATGATACGAGGCGGATGACTGCACACCATGGGTGGTGATGATAAGAGGCGGATGACCGCACACCATGGGTGGCGATGATACGAGGCGGATGACTGCACACCATGGGTGGCGATGATAAGAGGCGGATGACTGCACACCATGGGTGGCGATGATAAGAGGCGGATGACTGCACACCATGGGTGGCGATGATAAGAGGCGGATGACTGCACACCATGGGTGGCGATGATAAGAGGCGGATGACCGCACACAATGGGTGGCGATGATAAGAGGCGGATGACTGCACACCATGGGTGGCGATGATAAGAGGTGGATGACTGCACACCATGGGTGGCGATGATAAGAGGCGGATGACTGCACACCATGACAGGCGATGATAAGAGGTGGATGACTGCACACCATGGGTGGCGATGATAAGAGGCGGATGACTGCACACCATGGGTGGCGATGATAAGAGGCGGATGACTGCACACCATGGGTGGCGATGATAAGAGGCGGATGACTGCACACCATGGGTGGCGATGATAAGAGGCGGATGACTGCACACCATGGGTGGCGATGATAAGAGGCGGATGACCGCACACCATGGGTGGCGATGATAAGGGGATTCCAGGGCGGTACACAGTGGGCAGATGACTAAGCCTCAGCCATGAAATAATTCTGACATGACATCGCGTCTATGAAATGTGAGTACCATGGGTTTTCTGTTTATATAACAAAAAAATTGGGCCTATCACTTAGTAAGTGTACACATCACCAGGGGCTATCATAACTTTTGTTCGTTAACATACGGGGGTTTATTGCTTAGAGTTAGTGTTTATCTAATATAACTTTCATAGTGTTCTTCGCCCTTCCCTAAGAAAAGGGACCGGCTCTGGTGCAAAATAGCCGTATACTGTCGGTAGAATCTCAAAGCAATATGCTTACATGCGCCATCTTAGATTTTTTACATTTTAGAATCAAGACTAAAGTATCTCAACATTTATGATGCATATGTTTTTATATCTCTTTGAATTTGTAAAACAAACATTTCAACATAAAACTGTGCGGTTTATTGTTATCGCGCGCGGACGTGATAGCGATCCGCGGTCGACATCACATACAAAATAGCGAACTGCGAACAGGCGCGCAGGAATATAAAGCCGGCCACCAACTTCTACTCCGTTGACCAAAATGCTTCTCTCCGGATAGCCCGCAGGCTTTCAGGATTTAAACTCAAGACAGAGTGTACTTATTTCACATGGAGAAGAGGTTGGTAATACAACAAAATGACGGAATATATTGCTTTAATGGCACTGAGATGATGGTGGGAGGGGCAGGTGCAATGGTGGTGGGGAAGGGGGCGAGGGGCGGAGGGAGGGGTGGATGCAGATGTATACCGGCGGATCGGTGTGACTGAGAGCACGGCTGCTCCACCAACGCCTGAGGGAGCGCCGGCGGAGGCAGGTCTGAGGGAGCGGAGGCGGCGGCGGAGGCAAGGCTGAGGAGAGCGGAGGCGGTGGCGGAGGCAGGGCTGAAAGAGCGGAGGCGGCGGCGGAGGCAGGGCTGAGGGAGCGGAGGCGGCGGCGGAAACAGGGCTGAGGGAGCGGAGGCGGCGGCGGAGGCAGGGCTGAGGGAGCGGAGGCGGCGGCGGAGGCAGGGCTGAGGAGAGCGGAGGCGGCGGCGGAGGCAGGGCTGAGGCAGCGGAGGCGGCGGCGGAGGCAGGGCTGAGGAGAGTGGAGGCGGCGGCCGAGGCAGGCTGAGGAGAGCGGAGGCGGCGGCGGAGGCAGGGCTGAGGAGAGCGGAGGCGGCGGCGGAGGCGGAGGCAGGGCTGAGGAAACGGAGGCAGCGGCGGAGGCAGGGCTGAGGGAGCAGAGGCGGCGGCGGAGGCAGGGCTGAGGGAGCGGAGGCGGCGGCGGAGGCAGGGCTGAGGGAGCGGAGGCGGCGGCGGAGACAGGGCTGAGGGAGCGGAGGCGGCGGCGGAGGCAGGGCTGAGGGAGCGGAGGCGGCGGCGGAGGCAAGGCCGAGGGAGCGGAGGCGGCGGCGGAGGCAGGGCTGAGGGAGCGGAGGCGGCGGCGGAGGCAGGGCTGAGGAGAGCGGAGGCGGCTGCGGAGGCAGGGCTGAGGAGAGCGGAGGCGGCGGCGGAGGCAGGGCTGAGGGAGCGGAGGCAGCGGCGGAGGCAGGGCTGAGGGAGCGGAGGCGGCGGCGGAGGCAGGGCTGAGGGAGCGGAGGCGGCGGCGGAGGCAGGGCCGAGGGAGCGGAGGCGGCGGCGGAGGCAGGGCTGAGTAGAGCGGAGGCGGCGGCGGAGGCGGAGGCAGGGCCGAGGGAGCGGAGGCGGAGGCAGGGCCGAGGGAGCGGAGGCGGAGGCAGGGCCGAGGAGAGCGGCCTGTCTGTGTTTGAACACACGCCGTACACTCTCGACCCACGTACAGGTACCACAGAGGCGTTCCACACACACTATAGTGAGGATCCTCTCGCTCCCCCATTGCAGGTAAGTATGTAGGGGCCTACGCGTGTTCTCAAGTGAAATTCCAGGATATTCCCTAGAAAAATAATTGACATGTGGTCTCTTAGATTTTATTTCACCCTGAGATCGTCCGTACATAGCGGGCGACAGGCTAGGATAAGATAAGGGCTATGTGCCCACACCCGTCACTGCTGGAAGGACAGAGTGCCACCCTACGATGTACTAAGGGTTTCTTGTAGCGACCAGAGTGGCCAGATAACGGCGAAATGTAGCCGCGAATCACCGCGATCTCCCGACAGAGGGAGCTAGTGTCGTCGTCTATTCGCCGACCTTTGTCTTCCCAGGCTCACGGTGTGCCACAACAAACCTTGGATGGGGCTCGGGAGTGGGGTGGGGGGGGGTGGAGTCGGTGGCTGGAAGCAGTGAAGGGGAAGGCTGGAAGCGGGGAAGGGGAAGCTGGGGACGGGGAAGGGGAAGCTGGAAGCGGGGAAGGGGGAGCTGGGGGCGGGGACGGGGAGTGTGTGAGTGGAACAGGGGTGGGGGGGGGGGGGGTTTAATAGCGGGTGGGGCACTTTTTGCGTCCCATTCTCATGGGAGATATAAGTCACATTTTCTCCACATTGTGAGAAACCACGACGCACCATAACGAAAACTCCCTAACGAGGTTGTGGGAGCCGATTGAAGAATTTATGCGAGAGTGCTTGAGGATTAATTGGAGACGAGTTCAGAATTGATGGAAACGGCGTTGATCAATTTGTTTAGGCGGGGGGTGGGGGGGGGTCCGAAAGTCATCCCCGAGAGGTCACTGTGGACGTGGAGGAGACAACTTTCTGAGCAAGATATAGCAGCAAGGTATAAAATATGCGGCGTATACACATATCAACGGGCCACCTCAACAAGTAACAAAATGGTGGTTGTGGAGTTGACGTTAAGTCATTAACAAGTACAGCTGATCAAACAAACAGAAAGTTCAAATTCAATACAGTGACAAAGATTTGGGATTTAGAAATATGGCTGGAGCCTATGAGTATGGGAAATATAATATACGTATTTCTTTTAACCCGGTAAGACACAGATGAAAATAGGCTTTTAAATAACATTTTGCTTCTTGTAAAGTAGCATATATGGATGTAAATGAAATAATGACCAAATCTAACAAGAATGTCGCATCTGGTTGATGGGACCGCAGCACGTGGTAACAACAGTCATGCTTTATCCATGTTTACCGAGCGATCAGAAAATGGCGATCGGGATAGAAATTACACAATGTTAGAAGTGATATAATGAGCAAGGTACCCGACGTAACATTTTTGTTTGAATTACAAGATATAAATGTCATCCCCCACTTCTGACCCCTCAGATGATCCAATTTCTGGCAGGTAACGATTGAACGCCAATTATCATGATCATCGAGTATTTTTCTTGTAAACAAAAAGAGTTCGCACACATATATCATGACGTGCCCATGGCAACCATAAAGATGGTCCGACACAGCCGTTCACAAGTTCATAAGTTCGGGACCTTCTTCTTTATTCATGTCTTTACGGCCAATTTCTTCTAGGATTCAGGTCATTAAGGTAATTCATGTCATGTGATTCATGTAATTATGGAAAATTCTTACAGGATTTCTGCAATGTGCCAAATTGCTTCGAGGAGCATTGAGACGGATTTTTAGATGTATCATACCATGAACGTCCCTTAGACACCCTAATTACTCTTTATTATTATTTTTAATGAATTCGAGAAATGACGAAATACTTTATCAGCTGGGTCAATTTATATACTATGCAGGGAGATTAAGGGAAACAATTTAAATTTGACTGGTCTATACAGGTACGAGGAAGAGCAATTGCGTTTGTATATATGTATTTTGTACCATGGGCCTGAGGCCTTTTAGTGCAATAAACTTAATATTATTACTAATTACGGCAGCCCAGGCTAACACTGAATTGCCTGGGGTACATTTGCTTTGACGTTCTGAAATATATTTTTGCTGATTTTTGCCAATAACATTCCTAATAAAACTTTTTATCACTTTTATCAATATCCTTCATTGTATTAATTTACCACCACAGGCATTCGGCCTGAATTCAAAATTATCGAAGTTCTTTATCATATCGCTCATATTAACATCGATGTAAAAAAACGACTAATTGTGTGCAATTTTCTAATCAACGGGATTTCAGTCTCGTGCATAAGTTACGCGACAAAAGGTTGCCAATAACTTACAGCTAGAATAACAAAAAATGTCACTGCTTACCTCTGAATTTAAGAAAACAATAAAACGAAGGTAATAAAACAAACACGTCGTTATTCACTTAGAAATTCGTATATTTCCAACTTACGGCAGTGTTTAGAGTTTTCAGATTCCGTAGTCTAGTACATAACAATAGAAATAATAAAGGATGGTAATACAAATACGCACATACAAGTACGTCCGAGAAAATTCAAATTGAATACTGAATTCTTAGTTGCAGGATACATTTCAGTTCTAAAGTTAATAAAACAGACATGCTCGCCCTAAAAAGGAGTATTACTTGAAATCTGTGACCAGCATTGAGTGATGAGGCGACTGACTGCTCCAAATCTAATACCTTGGTACATTTCTAGCCTCAATGAACACGTGCTAAACCGATTCAGGATATAGATGAAATATTGCTACTTAAAAAAAAATCGTTTGGCAATCAGACAGCTCCATCACAGACGGGAGAACAGGTTTGAGCTCTGGAGCACTGCGACCGAAGTACAAAAATGAAGCGGTACAAGGTAAGTCATCGCCTTCTACCATGATGTCCGACAGTCATAATCACCATAGCAACCGCACCCACGTCGTCCCCACCCCAGAGGGGGCGGTCGGGTGTTAGGGTTAGAAGTCTTAGTGCTGACACGAACCTGCGACCAGTGTAGCTGAAATAACATACAACCGCATCGTTAAAACTGAAGACGTATATGGTAAGTTAGACACCATCGTTTCACAGACAATAATTTTTAAATTTAAAGATTAATTTAGTCTTAATAATGTAGAAATGGAGGAATGTGATTTGGCAGCTGAATCGTCATTGAAAATCGTAAAATAAAACATATAATATATATATATATATTGCAAGGTATTATTCCACATTTAATAAATGGAGCCAGTGCAAATGCACTGATAATACATAACAGTTTTTCTTTGATACTCCAACAACCACCTACCTCCCAAGCCTTCTTGACGCTACGTAGTTAATTTCGAAAATTTCAGAAATGTAACTAAATCTCACCAGCTGCTATGATGCTTTGTCAGGCGTATCTCTGCCTAGGGGAGGGTTATTATGACCACGCATGTCATCACAGAGAGCGTTTTGAGGGTGACGATATGGTTAGAAATACGTTAGATATATTGTTTACTTACATCTCTTACACGTTAAACGGGCCGGTTATCCCCAATTAAATTACACACTACCTTCCTGGAACTGACAGGGGGCCACGCACCCTGTAGCCTAGTCGGTAGCGCGCTCGGCTCTTCTCGATCATGCTCTGCAGGCCAACCCTAGGTCGGTGCGGGGTTCGAATACCACCCGTGAAAATGTTTGTATGTGTAGGATGAAAATCCCATGTCTTTCTTTTCAACTAGAGTAGTGAGTTACACCGGGAAGCCTGGCTCCTTTCTATCGTGACCCTGTCCTTTCTTTGCAAAGAGTAGTGGGTTACATCGGGAAACATGGCTCCTCTCTATCGTGACCCTGCCCTCTCTTTTCAAAGAGTAGTGGGTTACACCGGGAAATATGGCTCCTCTCTATCGTGACCCTGCCCTTTCTTTGCAAAGAGTAGTGGGTTACACCGGGAAACATGGCTCCTCTCTATCGTGACCCTGCCCTTTCTTTGCAAAGAGTAGTGGGTTACACCGGGAAACATGGCTCCTCTCTATCGGGACCCTGCCCTATGTCGCGATATGACATAATTAGGTCAATCGTCTTACCAAAGAAAACTGTTGGACTGACACTGACATTGCGTTAAGTAAGAGCGTGGCAGTAGTACCTCCAATTCCCGGGAGAGGCGTTGTTTGCCGGAACGTCTGGGCGGTCGCAGCCCGCTCTGCCGGCAAGAAAGTGTCCCACGCGACTCTATCCGGACCGATGGCCTTGACCTTCTCCAGACACGCCAGCAGGTACTCGACGTGGTCTGTGGGTTGGTCGTAGAGGAGAGCAATCGTCAGACTCTGGAAGTGAGATCACGGGAGGCTGAGACAGAAGTGAGATCAAGGGAGGCTGAGACAGAAGTGAGATCAAGGGAGGCTGAGACAGAAGTGAGATCACTGGAGGCTGAGACAGAAGTGAGATCACGGGAGGCTGAGCCAGAAGTGAGATCATGGGAGGCTGAGACAGAATTGAGTTCACGGGAGGCTGAGCCAGAAGTGAGATCACGGGAGGCTGAGACAGAAGTGAGATCAAGGGAGGCTGGGACAGAAGTGAGATCAAGGGAGGCTGAGACAGAAGTGAGACCAAAGGAGGCTGAGACAGAAGTGAGATCACGGGAGGAGGAAGCGAAGAGCGGAGCCATGACTCCGGGGGTAAAACCCAACTTTTTGTGAAGAAGGAAGTGGGATCTTTATCTTGCGACCACACAGACACGGCCAGAGCGGGGCTCGAACCGTCGATCCACGTGCCGCTAGGCTCAATGCGAGCGCCATTACCCACTGAGCTATCGGGGCGGCCCTGACATAGGGATGGCTGACACATGCCCAGATGCAGGTGGGAACCCATGACCTGTTGATCTGCAACTCAGCCGACCTATCAGTGAGTTAGATAGGTTTCCCTCGTTGAGTCGGTTGGATTGTGAGGTAAGTAGAAACCATTAGGTTGGGCTTTCTGCTCGTGTTTGTGTTGAGTGTTCTTTTGTGGTGACCTGTTGAGGTGCATGATCGGATGGTGCGTTCGATTGCTTTCTTTGTTCGGTCAATTGTTGCCTTAGAATTATCCGCGTGTAGCGTGTGTTCAACAGATGTCAGTGTTGTGTATAAGATTGGTATGTTGGCTGTGCATGTCTGGTTGCCATATTCCTGGTTTCAGCACCCAACGCGGTCGCAGTGGTAGACACTAAAGGGTTAAATGAGCGAGCGAGGCCCGACGTGAGTGTTACGAGGACCCACAACCTCTGATTGAGACTCGTGTCATTTCGTGAATCCGTATTGTAGTGGTATCATGACTTAGGTGTTCATATATAAATATAGGCAATGCAAGGTCGAGGCCGACAACATAAATAATTACTGATTGCACAAACATAGCAATATTAAAATAAGGTCTGTGTATATCATCAGTATGTGATGGAATATTATAAATAATTAAATAATTACATTACAGGGTTCTAACTATTTTCTCATATAATGCAATATATCTACATTGTTTTCCTGTAAGAATATCAGCATGATTCTCCATTTGCTCCTGTTTCTTAATGAAAGGTTTACATAATTCGAAATTTAAAGCTTACTGTCGAATAGTCTACTTTTGTAGATGTACCATTTAGCTATTACCACAATGAAATTGATACTTAGTACAATAGATCCTTTATCACCAGAAATACCACACAAGACGTATACTACTGATAGACTCACATGAACATTGTATAAGGTGGTAATCCATCGTTCACTATTTTGCCAGATATTCCTGACAGAGGGGCAGTAATACAGAAAGTGCGCAATTGGGTCGGTTTCTTTACATACGTCGCAGGTTGCATTGTCTTCTTTGCGCCATTTCACCAGATTGTCATTACAAGGTATGATTCTCTGGATGATGTTGTACTGGAAAGTTTGTATCTGAGTGTTGCGTGTTGCAGTATTACCTATTGCAAAGTATGTTTTGAAGCTAAGCTTTTTCGGTTAGAAATGGGAATTCTTCTAGCCATGTGGCGATAGCAGTTGGTGGGGATTGTGATTTTTGTGATAAGTTCCCAATATATTTGAGAATTCTTTAGTTTATCTACAGTAATGTACTGCCCGTTAATTCTTATGGGTGGTTTTTCCTGATTGTTGTATGTGCGCGTTGTGACGTGCGCCATTGTTTGGGAATAGCATGTATGAGGCTGTTTAGTTGCAGCGCGTCGATTTGAATTCCGTATTTTTCTTCTAAAGCAGCGTTTTCCAGAAAGCACCTGTTTTCGCCAATCAAGTGATGTATATCTTATTCCATAGTTTTTCATATCTCACGCTTTCCATCTCGGGCTTTACCGAAAAAGTATCAAACCAGTTTTTTAGAACTTGTTGCTAAAATAGACTCTTTGGGGGGTTTAGTATGTGTGATGCAGAGTTTGCTTGAGATTTCTTGTGTTGTAAGACCAATTAAGCTGAGAAATAACTTTATTTCGTTTGTATAGCTCATTTCCCGATATCACTCGCTTAATCCATATAATAGTGCATTTTGGCTAGCACTAATTGTGTTGAAACAGGGCATTTTCAGACCCCTATTTTGTATGTCTGATATCACTGTAGAGTATTTCACTTTGGGGCGTTTGCCATTCGACACGAAATCTGCTATTTCGCTTTTGACCTATTTGATAAAATTGTCGAGTACGTGAATGATAGCGGTAGCATATGTCAAAAGCGGGAGTGCTAGACTTTTCAATATGGTTATTTTACCTTTTTGGTGGTGAGTACAGCTTTAAACTTAGATAATCTGACTTCCCGATTTTTGTGGCACATAGCCGTTTGTTCTTTATCAAAGAAAATACCCAGCCTTTTGAAAGTCGATCCTTTAACCTTTATAATCTATAACGTCTATAATCTGCAGTTTTGATGTAAAGGAACCGTGAATGTTTTGTTTTTGTTGAGCTTTAACCCTGAGCATAACGCGAACTGGTCTAATATACTAAGTGCCCTAGATATTGATTGTGCATTCTTCAGAAATAATGTAGCATTATCCTATTTAAACCGACCAACTGAGAGCATAGAATAAGCGTCGAATGAGCGTAGCATGAGCGTAGAATGAGCGTGGAATGAGCGTAGCATGAGCGTAGCATGAGCTTAGAATGAGCGTAGAATGAGCGTGGAATTAGCGTAGCATGAGCGTGGAATTAGCGTAGAATGAGCGTGGAATGAGCGTGGAATGAGCGTGGAATGAGCGTAGCATGAGCGTGGAATGAGCGTAGCATGAGCGTAGAATGAGCGTGGAATGAGCGTAGAATGAGCGTGGAATGAGCGTAGCATGAGCGTGGAATGAGCGTAGCATGAGCGTAGAATGAGCGTGGAATTAGCGTAGAATGAGCGTGGAATGAGCGTAGAATGAGCGTGGAATGAACGTAGCACGAGCTTAGAATGAGCTTGGAATTAGCGTAGCATGAGCGTGGAATGAGCGTGGAATTAGCGTAGCATGAGCGTGGAATGAGCGTAGCATGAGCGTGGGATGAGCGTAGCATGAGCGTGGAATGAGCGTAGAATGAGCGTAGCATGAGCGTGGAATGAGCGTAGCATGAGCGTGGAATGAGCGTGGAATTAGCGTAGCATGAGCGTGGAATGAGCGTGGAATGAGCGTGGAATGAGCGTAGAATAAGCGTGGAATTAGCGTAGCATGAGCGTAGAATGAGCGTGGAATGAGCGTAGCATGAGCGTAGAATGAGCGTGGAATGAGCGTAGCATGAGCGTGGAATGAGCGTAGAATGAGCGTGGAATTAGCGTAGCATGAGCGTAGAATGAGCGTGGAATGAGCGTAGCATGAGCGTAGAATGAGCGTGGAATGAGCGTAGCATGAGCGTGGAATGAGCGTAGCATGAGCGTGGAATGAGCGTAGAATGAGCGTGGAATGAGCGTAGAATGAGCGTGGAATGAGCGTAGCATGAGCGTGGAATGAGCGTAGCATGAGCGTAGAATGAGCGTGGAATGAGCGTAGAATGAGCGTGGAATTAGCGTAGCATGAGCGTAGAATGAGCGTGGAATGAGCGTAGCATGAGCGTAGAATGAGCGTGGAATGAGCGTAGCATGAGCGTGGAATGAGCGTAGAATGAGCGTGGAATGAGCGTAGAATGAGCGTGGAATTAGCGTAGCATGAGCGTGGAATGAGCGTGGAATGAGCGTAGAATGAGCGTGGAATGAGCGTAGAATGAGCGTGGAATGAGCGTAGAATGAGCGTGGAATGAGCGTAGAATGAGCGTGGAATTAGCGTAGCATGAGCGTGGAATGAGCGTGGAATGAGCGTAGAATGAGCGTGGAATGAGCGTAGCATGAGCGTGGAATGAGCGTAGAATGAGCGTGGAATGAGCGTAGAATGAGCGTGGAATGAACGTAGCACGAGCGTGGAATGAGCTTGGAATTAGCGTAGCATGAGCGTGGAATGAGCGTGGAATGAGCGTAGAATGAGCGTGGAATGAGCGTAGAATGAGCGTGGAATGAACGTAGCACGAGCGTGGAATGAGCGTGGAATGAGCGTGGAATGAGCGTGGAATGAGCGTGGAATGAGCGTAGCATGAGCGTGGAATGAGCGTGGAATGAGCGTGGAATGAGCGTAGCATGAGCGTGGAATGAGCGTAGCATGAGCGTGGAATGAGCGTGGAATGAGCGTAGCATGAGCGTGGAATGAGCGTGGAATGAGCGTAGCATGAGCGTGGAATGAGCGTGGAATGAGCGTGGAATGAGCGTAGCATGAGCGTGGAATGAGCGTAGCATGAGCGTAGAATGAGCGTGGAATGAGCGTAGAATGAGCGTGGAATGAGCGTAGCATGAGCGTGGAATGAGCGTAGCATGAGCGTAGAATGAGCGTGGAATGAGCGTAGAATGAGCGTGGAATTAGCGTAGCATGAGCGTAGAATGAGCGTGGAATGAGCGTAGCATGAGCGTAGAATGAGCGTGGAATGAGCGTAGCATGAGCGTGGAATGAGCGTAGAATGAGCGTGGAATGAGCGTAGAATGAGCGTGGAATTAGCGTAGCATGAGCGTGGAATGAGCGTGGAATGAGCGTAGAATGAGCGTGGAATGAGCGTAGAATGAGCGTGGAATGAACGTAGCACGAGCGTAGAATGAGCGTGGAATGAGCGTGGAATGAGCGTGGAATGAGCGTAGCATGAGCGTGGAATGAGCGTAGAATGAGCGTAGAATGAACGTGGAATGAGCGTGGAATGAGCGTGGAATGAGCGTAGCATGAGCGTGGAATGAGCGTGGAATGAGCGTAGCATGAGCGTGGAATGAGCGTAGCATGAGCGTAGAATGAGCGTGGAATGAGCGTAGAATGAGCGTGGAATGAGCGTAGCATGAGCGTGGAATGAGCGTAGCATGAGCGTAGAATGAGCGTGGAATGAGCGTAGAATGAGCGTGGAATTAGCGTAGCATGAGCGTAGAATGAGCGTGGAATGAGCGTAGCATGAGCGTAGAATGAGCGTGGAATGAGCGTAGCATGAGCGTGGAATGAGCGTAGAATGAGCGTGGAATGAGCGTAGAATGAGCGTGGAATTAGCGTAGCATGAGCGTGGAATGAGCGTGGAATGAGCGTAGCATGAGCGTGGAATGAGCGTAGAATGAGCGTGGAATTAGCGTAGAATGAGCGTAGAATGAGCGTGGAATGAGCGTGGAATGAGCGTGGAATGAGCGTGGAATGAGCGTAGCATGAGCGTGGAATGAGCGTAGCATGAGCGTAGAATGAGCGTGGAATGAGCGTAGAATGAGCGTGGAATGAGCGTAGCATGAGCGTGGAATGAGCGTAGCATGAGCGTAGAATGAGCGTGGAATGAGCGTAGAATGAGCGTGGAATTAGCGTAGCATGAGCGTAGAATGAGCGTGGAATGAGCGTAGCATGAGCGTAGAATGAGCGTGGAATGAGCGTAGCATGAGCGTGGAATGAGCGTAGAATGAGCGTGGAATGAGCGTAGAATGAGCGTGGAATTAGCGTAGCATGAGCGTGGAATGAGCGTGGAATGAGCGTAGCATGAGCGTGGAATGAGCGTAGAATGAGCGTGGAATTAGCGTAGAATGAGCTTAGAATGAGCGTAGCATGAGCGTGGAATGAGCGTAGAATGAGCGTAGAATGAACAAGCCGTACCTGAAATAGTTCGGGGATCCGCTTGTCCTGCAGGTAACCCTTGTTGGAGTCCCGGGCTGTCTTCTTCTGAGATTCCATTTTACCGGCGAGTTGTCGTTAGTCTCCGCTGTGAAAGAATGAATAAATAAAATGGTGTATTATGCCCATAACGTGCATAACATTGCGCTAATCTGCACCAAGCGACCTCGCTGATTAATTAATGGATCGATCCCCAGAAATGCAGGATTGTTGTTTTGTTGGATTGTGTCCCACCGGTAGTTATGTTTTTACAATGACGCTCCACCGGGCCCGAAATCTCCCTGGACGGTGTGGGCGTTCCTCCATGTTACGGTGAACCATTGCTTCAACATAGCTCACGTATGACTCATGCCTGCAATGTGCTACAGTAATTCATTTCGTGGGCTTTTAACATAGAAGATGGACCCACACTGTACTGAATAGGCGTGGTGAAGGGGGCGGTGGTAACGGAGGGGGGGGGGGGTGGCAGGTAGGAGAGGAGCATTCCTGTGCACACATATGGCCTAAACCATTCGTTTCGAATACCACCATAAATACAGTGGACCTTCCATATACGGCCTCAACACCCCCATTAAGGCAACTTCCATTGGATATGAAAGGTAAGTCCTCATTTCACTCGGCTCATTAGCGGGCCACGGGTAATCGGTATACAGGTGAACATAATAATGTGCATGTGCACCTCACAGCCGATCCACACGACCTATTGCTGTTACTGGTATGTCACTACACAGAGGCTCACCTTTCACGTTCCCTCACCTTTTCACCCCAGTCAAACACATGACGTATAGCCGCTATGTCGCCATACTAATGTCGTCATGTGTTGTAAACGGGTGACTGTGTGCCTAACTTACCTCACTAGATGTCGCCTCCGTTCCGTCAGGGCTTCTCGGCTACACTGACTGGTAGCAGAATATACCGAGCTCCAGCCAGCCAGCCAGCCAGTGGCAGCAAGGGATTACTAGACATGTTAGGCCCAGGAAACCCGCTATAAACCCCCCTCCGGTCCGCCCCTCTCCCAACCACCCCTCACCCAAACCCCCCCTTACCCAACCACCCCGTGCCCTCACACCAGTCCCCCTCCCTCCCTGTGCCAAACCCCCTTCTCCTGATCAATCATGGCCAGCCCGTTCGTGTGATCCCCCCTCCCCCCTTGTAACATCTGCCACAACACCCCACTGCCGACCCCGACCCCCTCCACCTTCCTCTACCCTCTTCTATTATACACTACCCCTCCCACTTCCCCTCCCTCCCCACACCCCCTCCCCTATCCCCCCCCCCCTTCCTCACTCCCACACCCACCCGCTGTCTGCATGGCGAGCGTGACACATTACGTCCACCCCAGACAGGGTAAGCGCACTCCAGACAGACAGAGAGAGGAGGGAGAGGTGTGGGGGAAGGGGGGGGGGGGGAGGCAGGCCGTGCTCGGTGACGCTTATTGATTACAACATTACAGGTGTGAGTGATCAGGCGACAGAAAGGCACCACACAGGCCCAAACCAGACCGCCGTTACACAGACCCCAACGGTAACCTAAGCCGCCTGCAAGTCTGTCTGTCACGGCAGTGTCGACCCGGGTGATCACCTTAAAGCGATCGGCTCACCCAGTGGACGGCTCATTCCTGTCACCAACTTGGGTGATCACCTCAAAGCGATCGGCTCTCCCAGTGGACGGCTCATTCTTGTCACCGACCCGGGTGATCACCTCAAAGCGATCGACTCACCCAGTGGACGGCTCATTCCTGTCACCGACCTGGGCGATCACCTCAAAGCGATCGGCTCACCCAGTGGACGGCTCATTCCTGTCACCGACCTGGGTGATCACCTTAAAGCGATCGCCTCACCCAGTGGGCGGCTCATTCCTGTCACCGACCTGGGTGATCACCTCAAAGCGATCGCCTCACCCAGTGGACGGCTCATTCCTGTCACCGACCTGGGTGATCACCTCAAAGCGATCGCCTCACCCAGTGGACGGCTCATTCTTGTCACCGACCCGGGTGATCACCTCAAAGCGATCGCCTCACCTATTGGACGGTTCATTCCTGTCACCGACCTGGGTGATCCCCTCAAAGCGATCGGCTCACCCAGTGGACGGCTCATTCCTGTCACCGACCTGGGTGATCATCCCAAAGCGATCGGCTCACCCAGTGGACGGCTCATTCCTGTCACCGACCCGGGTGATCACCTCAAAGCGATCGGCTCACCCAGTGGACGGCTCATTCCTGTCACTGACCTGGGTGATCACCTCAAAGCGATCGGCTCACCCAGTGGACGGCTCATTCCTGTCACCGACCTGGGTGATCCCCTCAAAGCGATCGGCTCACCCAGTGGACGGCTCATTCCTGTCACCGACCCGGGTGATCCCCTCAAAGCGATCGGCTCACCCAGTGGACGGCTCATTCCTGTCACCGACCTGGGCGATCACCTCAAAGCGATCGGCTCACCCAGTGGACGGCTCATTCCTGTCACCGACCCGGGTGATCACATCAAAGCGATCGGCTCACCCAGTGGACGGCTCATTCCTGTCACCGACCCGGGTGATCCCCTCAAAGCGATCGGCTCACCCAGTGGACGGCTCATTCCTGTCACCGACCTGGGCGATCACCTCAAAGCGATCGGCTCTCCCAGTGGACGGCTCATTCCTGTCACCGACCTGGGTGATCACCTTAAAGCGATCGCCTCACCCAGTGGGCGGCTCATTCCTGTCACCGACCTGGGTGATCACCTCAAAGCGATCGCCTCACCCAGTGGACGGCTCATTCCTGTCACCGACCTGGGTGATCACCTCAAAGCGATCGCCTCACCCAGTGGACGGCTCATTCTTGTCACCGACCCGGGTGATCACCTCAAAGCGATCGCCTCACCTATTGGACGGTTCATTCCTGTCACCGACCTGGGTGATCACCTCAAAGCGATCGGCTCACCCAGTGGACGGCTCATTCCTGTCACCGACCTGGGTGATCACCTCAAAGCGATCGACTCACCCAGTGGACGGCTCATTCCTGTCACTGACCCGGGTGATCACCTCAAAGCGATCGGCTCACCCATTGGACGGTTCATTCCTGTCACCGACCTGGGTGATCACCTCAAAGCGATCGACTCACCCAGTGGACGGCTCATTCCTGTCACCGACCTGGGCGATCACCTCAAAGCGATCGGCTCACCCAGTGGACGGCTCATTCCTGTCACCGACCTGGGTGATCACCTCAAAGCGATCGACTCACCCAGTGGACGGCTCATTCCTGTCACTGACCTGGGTGATCACCTCATAGCGATCGGCTCACCCAGTGGACGGCTCATTCCTGTCACTGACCTGGGTGATCACCTCAAAGCGATCGGCTCACCCAGTGGACGGCTCATTCCTGTCACTGACCTGGGTGATCACCTCAAAGCGATCGGCTCACCCAGTGGACGGCTCATTCCTGTCACTGACCCGGGTGATCCCCTCAAAGCGATCGGCTCACCCAGTGGACGGCTCATTCCTGTCACCGACCCGGGTGATCACCTCAAAGCGATCGGCTCATCCAGTGGACGGCTCATTCCAGTCACCGACCTGGGTGATCACCTCAAAGCGATCGGCTCACCCAGTGGACGGCTCATTCCTGTCACCGACCTGGGCGATCACCTCAAAGCGATCGGCTCACCCAGTGGACGGCTCATTCCTGTCACCGACCCGGGTGATCACCTCAAAGCGATCGGCTCACCCAGTGGACGGCTCATTCCTGTCACTGACCTGGGTGATCACCTCAAAGCGATCGGCTCACCCAGTGGACGGCTCATTCCTGTCACCGACCTGGGTGATCCCCTCAAAGCGATCGGCTCACCCAGTGGACGGCTCATTCCTGTCACCGACCCGGGTGATCCCCTCAAAGCGATCGGCTCACCCAGTGGACGGCTCATGCCAGTCACCGACCTGGGTGATCCCCTCAAAGCGATCGGCTCACCCAGTGGACGGCTCATTCCTGTCACCGACCTGGGCGATCACCTCAAAGCGATCGGCTCACCCAGTGGACGGCTCATTCCTGTCACTGACCCGGGTGATCACCTCAAAGCGATCAGCTCACCCAGTGGACGGCTCATTCCTGTCACCGACCTGGGTGATCACCTCAAAGCGATCGGCTCACCCAGTGGACGGCTCATTCCTGTCACCGACCTGGGTGATCACCTCAAAGCGATCGGCTCACCCAGTGGACGGCTCATTCCTGTCACCGACCTGGGTGATCACCTCAAAGCGATCGGCTCATCCAGTGGACGGCTCATTCCTGTCACCGACCTGGGTGATCACCTCAAAGCGATCGACTCACCCAGTGGACGGCTCATTCCTGTCACCGACCTGGGTGATCACCTCAAAGCGATCAGCTCACCCAGTGGACGGCTCATTCCTGTCACCGACCTGGGTGATCACCTCAAAGCGATCAGCTCACCCATTGGACGGCTCATTCCTGTCCACGACCTGGGTGATCACCTCAAAGCGATCAGCTCACCCATTGGACGGCTCATTCCTGTCCACGACCTGGGTGATCACCTCAAAGCGATCGACTCACCCAGTGGACGGCTCATTCCTGTCACCGACCTGGGTGATCACCTCAAAGCGATCGGCTCATCCAGTGGACGGCTCATTCCTGTCACCGACCTGGGTGATCACCTCAAAGCGATCAGCTCACCCAGTGGACGGCTCATTCCTGTCACCGACCTGGGTGATCACCTCAAAGCGATCAGCTCACCCAGTGGACGGCTCATTCCTGTCACCGACCTGGGTGATCACCTCAAAGCGATCAGCTCACCCATTGGACGGCTCATTCCTGTCCACGACCAGGGTGATCACCTCAGTGGACGGATCACTCTGCACTGTTAGTCGTCAATCAGCCTCCAACCCCGGCAATGGTTCACATGTACAAATAAATAAAATAAATAAAATAAAGCGTTTGATGTCGCTATTACAATTGGCCGTGTTGACCCAGGGCGATGGATTGCTTCCATTACAGGTATATTTGGGGGTATATGTTATTCACGCAATCCAACGGTATAAGTCTCAGCTAACCAATGTGGCCTCCGTGTGGACAAGAGCCGCCTAAGTAACACGCCAATACGTCATTTCGTTTATGATGTTGACTCAAGGGGGTGGGGGGGGGGGGGGCTCGAGGGACGGGGAAGGGTCGCGCACCCTGCAACTAAGCTACCATACGAAGATGAAAGACGGGTGGGGGCGGAGGGGCGGAGGGGGGGGGGGGTGGGGGCGTTACTTGGTCATGAACACTACGCGTCTGACGGATTTTAAGGATTTTAAGCATTCGCCTAGCTCCTTAATCCAAAAAATAGTAGATTATATGGGTTGCAATAAACATGTGGTAAGCTCTGAGTTGCGACGGCGGGGATATAGGTTGATGACGTCATCAGACATGTGGCTGCAGTATGGCCGGTGTGTGTAGACATTGTGTTGCGATAGCCAGTGAAACCTGTGAAAGAGCAGGACGACTCACCATAAACACCCCTTAATAGGTGATTCGATATAATATCCCAAACCAAAACACCCTCCCTCCCCCCTCCGCGTCCTCTCACCCACTGGCTTACCATACGAACATCCATTTCTGTACAACCCCATTGAAACGACTGCTCTCATCCCCCACCCACCCCCTCCTTCGGAACAAACACCGCTCGAAGCACCATTCTCAGAATGATATGTCCTATTTGAGCCTCCATTTCGTCGACGGACCACCAGGTAAGAAAAGCCCCCCCCCCCCACACACACACACTCCCTCATGCCGAAAAAATGTAGAATGAAGAAAACAAACAACTCCGGTATCGGATCAGAAGAGAGGTATTATTCAATCACATTCACTCAGTGCATTGTATCCATGTGCACAGAGACCGGGGGAACATGCAATTCATAATGCGATGCCTGACTATCAAGCCGGCCTGCATGGTGAATTATAATCAGCTGAAAAATGATGTGAGGAACTTGGTGTCTTCTTACTTCAATAACCCTTTCGTCATGGCCAAGATGTGTTTGTCGAAGAGGCCGTCGGGCGAGTAGATAACTACAACTGGCCCCATATGACAATAATAATAAAACCCATTGCTATAGAATTCCACGGCGGTAATTGGACGACATGGTCAATGTAAAAGTTTTATCGAAATTCAGTTTTCAAAAGAATGATTTGCTATATTTACCTGATCCGCAGGCCTGCATATTTGTATTGGCGCGTTTTTATAACATTTCTTTCGCCGTCGTCAGGACGTGTGTGTGTGTTGTGGGAGGGGTGGGGCGGGGTGGGGTGGAGGGTCGCCAAGGATACTTTGCAAACCGGCAAGTGAGATGGTGAAGTCCGTCTCGGCATACGTCGTCACATGCCTACAACCAGCACAACTGTACAGAGCTACTCACGGAAAGGCGAACTTGACTACACAATCAGGAATTGTGGCCCTCAGTTTTGGGGAGTTTGCTGATTCACTTGTAAGTGTGATAATTATTTTGATATTTAGGTCTTAGTTTGCCAAACTAAAGACATGTCCATGTTTCTTCCATCGTCACCAGGAATCGTCAAGGTACGGAGAAGAAGCGAACAGGTCTGGGAAATATATAGGCCCTATATTGCTACGTTGGTTAATTGCAATATTTATTAGGCAGAGACTTATAACACTAACTAACTTATTGCAATTACCTCCAGAAGATCATTACTTTTACATATATGGTATCGGATGATTTTGTTTTTACAGAACATGTTGTCATGCGATGACGCCATCTTGACTATTTCACACAGAACAAGATAATAACCAGAATGCAGAAATAACCAGAATGCATTGCACATGCAGTGGCGCCCCACAGTGGAATGATCTGTGAGTTGCTGAGTCGCCCATGGGCGCCAATTATTGAGTTTCCATAATACATAGATATTTCTCCTCTTTGACGGTACATTGATAGACACTGTCCAGTACAGCTCTGCGCGGTAGACTCGGACGCTGACATGCCGCGAACCAAGTGGCGCGGGGGGACGCGACGGACGGGTAGCCCCCCACCCCTACCGCCCCTCCACGAGGCGGCCTGGCAAGGTGACGTGGCGGGTGCCCGGGCCCTGCTGGGGGGTCGCCCGGGGTCTCTGGGGGAGAGGAACCACTACGACGGCACGGCTCTGACCGTGGCCGCCCTCAGGGGTCAGGAGGCGTTGGCCCGCCTGCTGCTGGACAGCGGGGCGGTCGTCGACCCCATCACGGCTCAGGGCCACACCCCACTCCAGCTGGCCGCCCAGGGGGGATACCCACAGCTCGTGGCTCTGCTCCTGGATCACGGGTCAAAGGTTAACCGCAGGTCGAAGGAGGGATACACGGCGCTGCTTTACGCTTGTCACGCCGGGCACAACGACGTCGTCAAAGTTCTCGTGGCTGGCGGAAGTGACGTCACTATTCAGGGACCGGAAAAAGACGCCGCTCTCCACGTGTTGATTTGCAACAAGATGGACCCTTGTGTCGCTATGGTGATACGGGCGGACGCTGACGTCAGTATCCATGGGATGGATGGGAAGACGCCACTCCACCTGGCGGCGGAACAAGGCAACGTTGACCTCTGTAAACTGTTGATCAACGCTGGCGCAGAGGTCAACGCGTCCTCGGTAGATGGCGCCACCCCACTCCACGCGGCTAGTCGCCATGGTTACAACGAGGTAAAACTGTTGACTTTCTTCAAAGTAATATCTTTATTTGTTTATTTATTTTAAAGTTACGCATGTTTCTTGATATACCGTGTACTGTAACAATATTATGGAAATAAATAAATAAATAAATAAAGGCTACGTATGCATATTTATAAATGCCAAAGAATCCTATAACTCGATATTTAGGGTCATGTTTACCCGGGTCTGATCAGCGGTAGAGCCTAAACCACACCTAGTACTAGGCACAGGTACTAGATCCATAGTTGTCTTCTTAGAGTTTGCTACATAATGTTACGTTAATAATTGGCACCACCATGTCTATTTAAAGACATGTTTACACATTGATGCTTATCAATATGCAGCAGCCTTGTCTTTACTCTCACAAGGTTGCCAAGTTACTGATCGGGGCTAAGTGTCTCCTGGAGGCCGCCATGGTGATAACGACAGACCTGGGGGACCCGCCCGACACTCACGCTCACCACAGGGGGCACCCTCCACAGCTGGAGGACACCGGCTGGACGCCACTCCACCTAGCGGCCATCTGCGGCCATCAGGACGTGGCCATGACGCTGATTGACGCCAAGGCTGACGTCAACGCGGTGACGTCGATGCAGATGAGCAGCCTGTACTTCGCCGCCCAGAGCGGGGACCCCAGGACGGTGAAGGCGTTGCTAAGGGCCGGAGCCTACGTCAACCAGGCCTCCGCCGCCGGGTGTGTCCCGCTCACAGTCGCCAGCGGCAACGGCCACGTGACCGTCGTGGACCTGCTGCTTCAGTACGAAGCCGACGCCACTCATGTGGCCGAGGACCCGGATATGACGTCACCGCTGGGCGAGGCCACTGCTAATGGTCACCCGGATGTGATCCGAGCGTTGGTCGCAGCCGGAGCGGATATCAACCAGCGACGTCCGGACGGCTACACTCACCTATTCCAAGCCGTCGGCGACGATCAAATTAACCTAGTTAAAGCGATGACGTCATCGGGAGGCGACGTCAACGTTAAGATGCCCGGCGGGATGACGTGCCTCCACCTAGCGGCGGCGAAAGGGTTGAAGGAAGTGGCCGAGCTGTTGTTAGATCGCGGCGCGAATACCAATCAGACCCGCGATGACGGAAGCACGGCGCTTCACGACGCATGCGCGTTCGGCCGCGTGGAGATAGTGCGCGTTCTGGTATCGAAGGGCGCGAACGTGAACGCGACGGACGAGTCGGCGGCATCCCCGCTGCACCACGCGACGGAAGAGGGGCACGTGGACGTCGTCAAGGAGCTCATCGCCAGCGGATGTGACGTCAACCAGCAGAACGACAATGGCGTGACGTCACTCTTCTTCCCCGCCCAGACCGGAGACATACCCTTGATGCAGACGCTGCTGTCCAAAGGCGCCGACCCTAACATGGCCGACTCGGCTGGGTGGACACCTCTGCTCTTCGCTTGCCAGGCTGGCAAGATGGCGTCCTTGGAGCCCCTGCTGGGCGCTCAGTGCAACGTGAACTGGCGCGGTAACCAGGGGGAGACGGCCCTGTGCGTGGCGGCCGAGCAGGGCCACGGTGACGTCACGCGGCTCCTGCTGCACCGCGGGGCGGCGCCAAACGCCACGACAGAGGAGGGCGTTACGGCGCTCCACCTAGCGGCGGAGCAAGGACACAGGGACGTCGTCCAACACTTGGTCAGTCGGGGCGCCAAGCTGAATGTGACGTCACGGAGGGGAGAGACGCCCCTGTTCCTAGCCGCCGTCAACCGGAAGTCACCCGTCGTGGAATTCCTCGTGGCGCAGGGTGCAAGCACTAAAATACGGAACATCGAGGGCAAAACTGCCGCGCAAGTTACGGGATCTAAGAAAATACAAAAAATGTTAAAGAAAGCGGCTTAATGGCTCAGATTCCGTGTCCGCAGAAAGGCATATCGTTAATTTACCACTGTTTACCAGTCGTTATACTGTGATAGCGCAAAGCCATTGCTTCATAACAGCTCACGTATTCATTACTAACGTCTGTCATTTATCGCAGTCCTGGATTTTGGTTAGGATACTCATGGGATCATAACGTCCTCGCCCATGTGTGTCAGGGACGACATGAACGTCAGTGGATCAGCTTATCTCTTCCAGCGTCAGACACCGTTTAGGCTACTCTGAGAGCCACACGTGGCGCTTGTATAGCCGCTGTGAGGTCCACACGATTACGTTTGGCCTGATGGTAACGCAACATACGCCGGAAATAATTAACCAATTGCCTCAACAACATTTCTTTTCATGTAATCGGATACTCTCTGTTGAACTGTTGGCGATATATTTATGTATCTGTATGTGTCCGTTATGATGCTGTGGGATCACTCTTCCCCCCCCCCCCCACCCCCCACACAAACCCCTTCTCTGCCCTTTGCCTCCCACCGATGCCGGCGGGTCTCTGGTATTAACTCACCACACCTTGTCGTTATATCTGCAGATATTTGTTTTCTTTGCTGTGACTCAACAAACATGTTCCTTATATTTGTTGTGACTAAACGTTTCACGTTTAAGCGTTTGTTTTCGATCATCAGCAAGACGGTAACTTAGGACGATAGCGCATTTATCATTGCTCTGGGAGGCTCAAAAAGAAGGATAACAGGTGCATTTAGTGCGAACCCACCTTCCACAGAATTAAAGCTAAGACGATTTCAGGCGTAAGATATTTTTCACCAATGACAGTCGTGCACGGGTGGTGGTTCTGAGGCTGAGGGAGGGGGATGGGGGGAAATGCACACAACCCCACCGCTGAAATCAAGAGGTAGGGTGCAGTGGCGGGTCTAGGGGGGGAGGGTTAGAGGAGTTGTACCCCCCCCCCTTGGGAACCAGAACATGCAACATACATGTTAACATGCATGTTAAAGTCCCAAGTCTTCAGAGAGCAACCCCCGCCCCTTGGGAAACTGAACATACACTGTTAACGTCGGGTTCTCCAAGCCCAATCGCCCCCCCCACCCGGTCACAAGTCTTCAGAGCAGCCACCCCCCCCCCCGGTCGCAAGTTTTCAGAGAGCCACACCCACCTTGGGAACCTGAACTAAAGTCGGCTTCTCCGAGCACTCCCGCCCCCCCCCTCCCCCCGGTCGCAAGTTTTTCAGAGAGCACACCCCTCGGTCGGAAGTTTTCAGAGAGCACCCCCCCCCCTTGGCAAATTCCTAGACACGCCCCTGGGGTGGAAGCCTTCGTAATCGTAGCGGTATCGTTACGTCCCTCGTGGGCACGCCGACCACGCAGGCCCGCCGGGGCAAAACAGTGGGATGCGTAACACGTGGGCATGTAATAACATCACAAGCACCTAGTAACTATATCGTGGGCATGTAATAACATCACAAGCACCTAGTAACTATATCGTGGGCATGTAATAACATCACAAGCACCTAGTAACTATATCGTGGGCATGTAATAACATCACAAGCACCTAGTAACTATATCGTGGGCATGTAATAACATCACAAGCACCTAGTAACTATATCGTGGGCATGTAATAACATCACAAGCACCAAGTAACTATATCGTGGGCATGTAATAACATCACAAGCACCTAGTAACTATATCGTGGCTATGCAATAACATCACAAGCACCTAGTAACTATATCGTGGGCATGTAATAACATCACAAGCACCTAGTAACTATATCGTGGGCATGTAATAACACCACAAGCACCTAGTATTTATATCGTCGCTATGTAATAACATCACAAGCACCTAGTAACTATATCGTGGGCATGTAATAACATCACAAGCACCTAGTAACTATATCGTGGGCATGTAATAACATCACAAACACCTAGTAACTATATCGTGGGCATGTAATAACATCACAAGCACCTAGTAACTATATCGTGGGCATGTAAGAACATCACAAGCCCCTAGTAACTATATCGTGGGCATGTAATAACATCACAAGCACCTAGTAACTATATCGTGGGCATGTAATAACATCACAAGCACCTAGTAACTATATCGTGGGCATGTAATAACATCACAAGCACCAAGTAACTATATCGTGGGCATGTAATAACATCACAAGCACCTAGTAACTATATCGTGGGCATGTAATAACATCACAAGCACCTAGTAACTATATCGTGGGCATGTAATAACATCACAAGCACCTAGTAACTATATCGTGGGCATGTAATAACATCACAAGCACCAAGTAACTATATCGTGGGCATGTAATAACATCACAAGCACCTAGTAACTATATCGTGGCTATGCAATAACATCACAAGCGCCTAGTAACTATATCGTGGGCATGTAATAACATCACAAGCACCTAGTAACTATATCGTGGCTATGTAATAACATCACAAGCACCTAGTAACTATATCGTGGCTATGTAATAACATCACAAGCACCTAGTAACTATATCGTGGGCATGTAATAACATCACAAGCACCTGGTAACGATATCGTGGCTATGTAATAACATCACAAGCACCTAGTAACTATATCGTGGGCATGTAATAACATCACAAACACCTAGTAACTATATCGTGGGCATGTAATAACATCACAAGCACCTAGTAACTATATCGTGGGCATGTAATAACATCACAAGCACTTAGTAACTATATCGTGGGCATGTAATAACATCACAAGCACCTAGTGACTATATCGTGGGCATGTAATAACATCACAAACACCTAGTAACTATATCGTGGGCATGTAATAACATCACAAACACCTAGTAACTATATCGTGGGCCTGTAATAACATCACAAGCACCTAGTAACTATATCATGGGCATGTAATAACACCACAAGTACCTAGTAACTATATCGTGGGCATGTAATAACATCACAAGCACCTAGTAACTATATCGTGGGCATGTAATTACATCACAAGCACCTAGTAACTATATCGTGGG
This sequence comes from Arenicola marina, assembly GCA_964019135.1. Lineage (NCBI taxonomy): Eukaryota > Metazoa > Annelida > Polychaeta > Arenicolidae > Arenicola > Arenicola marina. Next base: position 17,071,506 of record OZ025259.1, on the reverse strand, counting down.
CATGTAATAACACCACAAGCACGTAGTAACTATATCGTGAGCATGTAATAACATCACAAGCACCTAGTAACTATATCGTGGGCATGTAATAACATCACAAGCACCTAGTAACTATATCGTGGGCATGTAATAACATCACAAGCACCTAGTAACTATATCGTGGGCATGAAATACCATCACAAGCACCGGGTAATTATATCGTGGGCATGTAATAACATCACAAGCACCTAGTAACTATATCGTGGGCATGTAATAACATCACAAGCACCTAGTAACTATATCGTGGGCATGTAATAACATCACAAGCACCTAGTAACTATATCGTGGGCATGTAATTCCATCACAAGCACCTAGTAACTATATCGTAGGCATGTAATAACATCACAAGCACTTAGTAACTATATCGTGGGCATGTAATAACATCACAAGCACCTAGTAACTATATCGTGGGCATGTAATAACATCACAAGCACCCAGTAACTATATCGTGGGCATGTAATAACATCACAAGCACCCAGTAACTATATCGTGGGCATGTAATAACATTACAAGCACCTAGTAACTATATCGTGGGCATGTAATAACATCACAAGCACCTAGTAAATATATCGTGGGCATGTAATAACATCACAAACACCTAGTAACTATATCGTGGGCATGTAATAACATCACAAACACCTAGTAACTGTATCGTGGGCATGTAATAACATCACAAGCACCTAGTAACTATATCATGGACATGTAATAACACCACAAGTACCTAGTAACTATATCGTGGGCATGTAATAACATCACAAGCACCTAGTAACTATATCGTGGGCATGTAATAACATCACAAGCACCTAGTAACTATATCGTGGGCATGTAATAACATCACAAGCACCTAGTAACTATATCGTGGGCATGTAATAACATCACAAGCACCTAGTAACTATATCGTGGGCATGTAATAACATCACAAGCACCTAGTAACTATATCGTGGGCATGTAATAACATCACAAGCACCTAGTAACTATATCGTGGGCATGTAATAACATCACAAGCACCTAGTAACTATATCGTGGGCATGTAATAACATCACAAGCACCTAGTAACTATATCGTGGGCATGTAATAACATCACAAGCGCCTAGTAACTATATCGTGGGCATGTAATAACATCACAAGCACCTAGTAACTATTTCGTGGGCATGTAATAACATCACAAGCACCTAGTAACTATATCGTGGGCATGTAATAACATCACAAGCACCTAGTAACTATATCGTGGGCATGTAATAACATCACAAGCACCTAGTAACTATATCGTGGGCATGTAATAACATCACAAGCACCTAGTAACTATATCGTGGGCATGTAATAACATCACAAGCACCTAGTAACTATATCGTGGGCATGTAATAACATCACAAGCACCTAGTAACTATATCGTGGGCATGTAATAACATCACAAGCGCCTAGTAACTATATCGTGGGCATGTAATAACATCACAAGCACCTAGTAACTATTTCGTGGGCATGTAATAACATCACAAGCACCTAGTAACTATATCGTGGGCATGTAATAACATCACAAGCACCTAGTAACTATATCGTGGGCATGTAATAACATCACAAGCACCTAGTAACTATATCGTGGGCATGTAATAACATCACAAGCACCTAGTAACTATATCGTGGGCATGTAATAACATCACAAGCACCTAGTAACTATATCGTGGGCATGTAATAACATCACAAGCACCTAGTAACTATATCGTGGGCATGTAATAACACCACAAGCACCTAGTAACTATATCGTGGGCATGTAATAACATCACAAGCACCTAGTAACTATATCGTTGGCATGTAATAACATCACAAGCACCTAGTAACTATATCGTGGGCATGTAATAACATCACAAGCACCTAGTAACTATATCGTAGGCATGTAATAACATCACAAGCACCTAGTAACTATATCGTAGGCATGTAATAACATCACAAGCACCTAGTAACTATATCGTAGGCATGTAATAACATCACAAGCACCTAGTAACTATATCGTAGGCATGTAATAACATCACAAGCACCTAGTAACTATATCGTAGGCATGTAATAACATCACAAGCACCTAGTAACTATATCGTAGGCATGTAATAACATCACAAGCACCTAGTAACTATATCGTAGGCATGTAATAACATCACAAGCACCTAGTAACTATATCGTGGGCATGTAATAACATCACAAGCACCTAGTAACTATATCGTAGGCATGTAATAACATCACAAGCACCTAGTAACTATATCGTGGGCATGTAATAACATCACAAGCAACTAGTAACTATATCGTAGGCATGTAATAACATCACAAGCACCTAGTAACTATATCGTGGGCATGTAATAACATGATATTATCATATTATATTGTATATCTGCATATCGCGGGAATAGTGATGGGCCACCTCCTGCGATGGTGCACACCTTGTGCAGGTACGGATCCCAGGGGGGGGATCCCGGGGATCCGCCCCTCGCCCCCCCCCCCGCTTGCCGAAGAAGGACGCCGTTTTCAATGCAAATCCGCCATCTTGTCAGAGCCCCCCCTCTCCCGGTTGCAAGTATCCAGTGGACCCTTTTTCCATGCACAAGGTATCTTATGTTTGGCCCCCCCCCCCCCAGTGCTCCTGTTTTTGCGTCAGGAACCCCCCTATTTTCATGGACTCATGAGTTACTACGTGCATGGGTGATATTGCCACTAGCGTGCGAGATATTACCACAAGCACGCGTGATATTACCACGTGCGCATGTGATATTACTAACTGCGCACGTGTTTCGAACCTCACATTTTTGTCATGCATGTTTCTACTGAGGCTCCGGTGGGAAGAGATATGGGAGGGAGTGGGGGAGGATGAGGGGAGTTGGGTCATATATATGGGTAGGCATGAGATAGAAGAAGTGGTACGGGTGGGTGATTGGGGTGTTGCTGATGGGGGAGGGGGCAAACCCCAATGTCCTATTTGCTGGGGTCACACAGAGCGGTATCCAATGGTTATGCTGGGGGCACCCAGGGCGGTATCCAATGGGTAACGCTGGGGGCACCCAGGGCGGTATCCAATGGGTAACGCTGGGGTCACCCAGGGCGGTATCCACTGGTAACGCTGGGGGCACCCAGGGCGGTATCCAATGGGTAACGCTGGGGGCACCCAGGGCGGTATCTAATGGGTAACGCTGGGGGCACCCAGGGCGGTATCAACTGGTAACGCTGGGGGCACCCAGGGCGGTATCCACTGGTAACGCTGGGGGCACCCAGGGCGGTATCCACTGGTTACGATGGGGGCACCCAGGGCGGTATCCACTGGTAACGCTGGGGGCACCCAGGGCGGTATCCACTGGTAACGCGGGGGGCACCCAGGGCGGTATCCAATGGGTTAACGTCTCTCTGAATGATTTACCGGCTATTCCCGCCGTACGAAGAGTTGATCGGAGACGGCGTGGAAGTCCTTCTCTGAGGTCCCCGGGGCGGAGTATTAAGCATTACCGAATGGCTCGCGAAGAGTACCGCATCTACAGAATTGTGCTCTCGGTGGCGATCTCCTAACTGCGAAAGTGAAATCACAAATCTCTTCCGTCCCAGTTGAATCATTCTGCAGTGGACCAAATTACACTTTCTGCCCTTTTGATGGAGGCCCCAAAACGTTAATTGACCATATTCTCTTTAAACGCACTGTGGTGAGGTGATGGTGAATGGTTAGTGTTTTGGACGAGCATGAGCTTATCTCTTCAGATCATCTACCTGTAATCGCCTCTGTGAACGTCGAGGCCTTAGCTCTGTCAGATTGTGACACCCTACCAAGCTCATTTAAGTGGGACAAGTTGACTGAAGCGACAATACGAAATACATACCCCTGAGTGAAATACGTGTATTAGACGAAAATTATATTGCCTGTGCCTATGACAAGATCGTAACATGCACTGCCTCAGCTTCCCCGCTGAGTATTCCTTAATCTAAGTTTCGGCCTTTTCTAAAACCATATTGGAAAAACGGAGTTGGACAGGTGCACAAAGAAATGTACAAGGCGAGACAAAATATGGATAGATTGTGGGAGTTCCCAAGATCCAAACAATAAAACTTACAAAGCGTACAAAACATTAAGCCGTATTTCATACTAGTATTGAGGAGACTAAAACACGAGGCAGATCAGAATTTTTTCGACGATCTTGATAGATGCTCCGAAGTGGACCAAACAAAATCTCGGGCTCTGATTAACAAGAAACGGAGAAAGCGTGTACTTATTGGCCGTCCGCTGCTAAGAAACGGGGTCACTATCAGGGGACGTGAAGAGCAGCTGTCAATCTGGACAGAATACTTCACTGACTTAAGTTGTATGCTAAGCCCGTTGCCACAGACAGGCAACACCCACACAGCGACCACATATCGGTTCTGATGGACAAAACACAATGGTTACGTGACAAGACACTAGACGAGACTAATAACGCCGCATGAGATCCAGAGAGAAATTAACTCACTCAAGACTGGAAAGAAGGGAGGCCATGACGGGATGACCAATGAACACATAAGATACGGAGGTTCAGTATTGCTTGAGGTTATAACCAACCTGTTTAACGCCATGTATCGTTGTGGTTATGTCCCGGAAACTCTAATGAAAGGACTCATCGACACTTTGTACAAGGGTCAAAAAGTGTCAAAAAGTATGAGGATGACCGTAAAAATTACAGAGGGATTTCCCTCTTGCCTGCTTTACTTAGGTTATTCGAAAAAGTAATACTGCGGAAATTGAAAGGCTTTAGAGCGACAAATGATATCGCGTGCCCCTCGCGCAACCAGAACGCTTATCAAGAATCTTTATGTAGCGTGTTAGCATCTTTCGAGGTGCAAACGGGCTCCAAAGTTTACGTAGCATTATTGGACTCATCTAGCGCGTTTGACACCGTGTGGCATGATGGTCTGTTCTATAAGTTATACACATTTGGTGTGCGTGGCAAGCTATGGCGACTGTTACGTGCCTCTTACGAAAACATGGTGTCCAGTGTGGTGTGTAACGGCCTCCAGTCTGGTGGTATACCTGTACGTCGATCTGTGCCTCAAGGCTCCATCTTAGGGCCATGGTTATACATGTTATTTATTCATGAGTTTGGCAATTGAATTGAGTATCTTGTGGCGGAGTTCTCCAGGCTGACGATATAGCGCTCTGTGCCCTGACCGTCCAGGCTCTACAGAATCTTAGACGTATATGTGAAGAGTACAGTGAAAAGTGGCAATTTAAGTACAATCCGGTGAAAACCAAATGCATGGTCTTAGGCGAAGGCATAAAACGGAAAAAAACCGGCTTCGAAGCAGAGAAATATGTATCTGTATGATCAAGTCATAGAGGAAATAACAGAATGCACCCACGTTGGAATTAAACTTAACGGTTTTGCAAAGAGCAGTAACCGCACTAACGAGGTTATGTTCAAACTCAGGAGAACTATGATGGTTGCAAAGGGTACTAACACGGCCTCCAGCGGTATGAGTACTCTTGGTGCCCTTAAATTGTTTGTGCCACGATTTTGTCTTGCTCAGAATTAACTTGGTTTAGGGAAGATAAACAAATAACAATTTGTTTTAATGGGAGTTTACATTTTTTATTCCACGATATCACTAAACAGGCGTCCGTCAAAGTAGCAAAAGTAAGATCCGTCGGGTTTATTTCTGGGAGCATTGCATCTGAGCGTTATTTGAAAATTCCCCAATGATGTCACATGATTGACAGGTGAGCTTTGATGCAATGCGTAGACATCTGTGGTCGAGGGCGTGTATTGTTCTCATGGTTGAGTGCGTTTCGTTGAGTTCAAGCCAATGAGCAGACAGAATCTGAGTCTCAATATAAAAGGACATGCGTTTGTATTCATCTTTGACGTCACTTTCTTCGCTCGCAGAAGTTAAATTGGTAGGTGCGAAAACAAGTGGAAAAAGTATGCCCTTCTACTATTTGGGGCGTCACAGCTCGATAATATAAGAGTGGAAACACTGAAGATTAATATGAGCTGAAGTTGTTTTGGCGTGGCACGAACACTTTAAATTGTACCGTAATATTGTCCTTCCCCGCGTCCTATACGGTGCAGAACCATGGTATGCGCTTTCAAAAGCTGAAACTTCTAACCTCGAACGTGCCCATACTTTCTGCATACGTTCTATTCAGGGATTGCCAAAATACAGCAGCGCCACTATGTCACTGAACATGTTGGATCAAGCAACTTTGCAATGTGAAATTGATGTTGAGCAGTTACTGTTCCTCGGGAGGCTCTGCCAATTGCACCACTCGACACTGGGGAAGGCTGTATTTTTGGAACGCTTTTTGTACCAGCTCTCTCAGCAACAAAAGTGTCGTGCGCCTGGGTTCTTAGTAAGTATTGTGGGTGTTCTCGGTAAGTACGAATTGTTAGGGTATCTCGACCAGTACCGTTGTGAATGCAGCTTTCCGTCTGAACAGGTGTGGAAGAATGTTGTGAGAATCAACTCTCTACAAAACTGCAGAATCCTAAGTATGCGCGTTTTAATAATGTGTATGGTCACATTCCATATATCCACAGTATATGGAAATTGGAACACGGGTTGCTGGACATACGAAACAAGTAAGAGACCTTGCCAAACTTACCTGTGTCGTAAGCCAGAGACCCTCCATGCAATCGTGCCCGCACTGCGCAATGCTTTGCATTGACATGCTACCACATTTCCGTCACCATTGGGAAAAGTACCGCAAGGCAAGAGAACTATTTTGGAATTTAATTGTCAATACATGCAGTGTACGCCTCAGCTCATATTTATATAATGCCGAAGAAGAGTCACTAACTTAGGAAAACCGCCCAATATTGAGATCAACGAGAACGAATTTGAAAACATGTTAAGCATTAGTGCATCTTGCTGGCATAGAGCATCTTATAACCATGCACTGAAATATTTTTGACTAATCTGCATTATTATTTTCAAATGATTAATATCGGTCATTCTTTTGGTTTTTTACTTTGTAAATATGTTAATGTTAATGTTGTACGTTCCAGACTCTCAAGCAAATGGAGGAATAAAGTACATTCATTCATTCATTCATTGCATGCCTCGGTTGTGATTGGCTAGCGCATTGCATGCATCGCTTGCGATTGGCTACCGCCTTTCATGCCTGGGGTGTGATTGGCTGGTGCCTTGCACTGTTCGCTTATGACTGGCTAGCTCATTGCAAACCTCACCGACGATTGACTAAGGCATTACATGCCTCGCTTGCGACTGGCCGCCGCATGGGGTTCCACGCATGTGATTGGCTAGCTCAATGACTCATTCAATTCGTTTAGCATTATCGGCAATACAGAAACCACAGTCGGGAAAGGGATGACCCTATTGATAATCGTTTATCACTGGGCACACACTCAGGTGCTGGGATATTACCTTTAAAAGCAGATGTTTTGAGTATGTGATGATACTTATGGGAGTAGCTCGATGTCGCGTTCACCCACTACTCATGCGATACGGTCATGTCATTCTAATGTAATTTTACAGCCACGGCATCCCTGGTCAACGCCATATTTTAAAAGGGCAAATTTACGACAACTCTGGCTGGTCAATATTTAGGGGAACGGTTGAATTAGTCTATCATTATGGCTGAATGCGACTCAAACGTTTATACAACCAATTCGTCTTCCATATACATATAATTCCAGCAAAAGGATACGATTGATACCCGCCATATACAAAATGTAACTGAGCTACTTTCATATACTAAAAATGATCTCATAAGAAGCAGTTAAAATTTACTCTTGCAGGCGCAGTGATCTGGGGGGTATGTTCAGTTTCCCATTCCCAGTAAGTCACGTTGGCTGATAAGTACATGTAATTCCACTTCCGGTTCCAGTGGGAGTGCGTAATGTGGGTCCAGATACCACCCCCTCCACCCACCCCCCCTCCCCCCCTTCGTGATCGAGGATGCCAGTTTTAATGCACCCCACCCCAATCCTATGTAGAGGTCCACCGTCTATTTGTGAAGATCCCCATTCCTCCAAAATCCAGGATCCACCCTTCAGTTCCACTGTTGACTCGTGGGTACTGAAGTCGATGGGTGACGTCGCGATACATCTGCAGATCTCGCGAGAGTGGCTGAACGTGTCACGTGAACACGTGATAAGCGGAAAAACCTGGGAAAGCTACCTCGCCCGTCCGGCCATATTACCCCCCCCCCCCCCCACCCTTCCCCTCTCCATCCCCCCATGCCAAACATCTTCTTTCGTTCACTCTATCATGTTGTACCAAAGTATTTCTTTCTTTGTGTCTCCCAATGTTTGTTGACGGAGAATTCATGCACATTTCCCGAAAACCCGGAAACCTAGAAATAAGCTCAATAATTGATACCAAACATTACACGCAATTAGCCTACGTTATTGACCGAGCAGAAGTTTTCAGTCCCTGACTCCTGCTTTCAATCTAAACAACGTTGATCGTCCGCGATGCCATCTGTGGCAGACCTGGCTGCCCCCCACCCCCGCCCCCCTCCCGGCCCGGAGTGGAAGCTAGACGTCCCTTCAGCATTACTCGCGACGCTCCCCTCCTGAAACCCCTTAAACCAACAGACGCTGCAGTCAATTCTGGATGGAGCCATGTTTATTTTTACGCTGATTGCACATGTTGCGGCGGATAATATTACACAATCTAAGTATGCTGGAGGCAACGGGTGCCGCCTGGTGGAGCGTAATGACATTAAGAGGCCGAGAATGTTATACCTGTTATATATCGAGCGTTTCTGGCTCTCCACTCCCCCCTCGCGCTCTCTCTCTCTCTCTCTCTCTCTCTCTCTCGCACCACAACGGGTCAGTGGCTGTGCTGGATGCAAGGGTAAATAATTAAATCGCCATAACGACCACGTGGTCGCATGTTAAAACGTCATGTCCACTTAGAAAGACACCAGTTAACCGTCATACACTCTCATAAATACTCGAAAGCAATAAATTAATAATTCCATTACCATGAAGTGCCTGAACCGCTCTTGTACCAGTTTTATATAATGCAGCCTCGCTTTTATGCTCCTGAATTATATATTATCCACTTCCGCTTACATCTCTAATGAGTCAGCAATAGGAGTCACAATAGACATTGCGTTTGCACGCATCGAACCCGATGGCAGTCACAGACAACAAAAATTGCTAACAATATTCTTGTTTGTATGGCGTGGTATGTGGAATTCTCATCAACGGTAAGTTGTAAGTCGGTTGTGTGAGGTCAACACGTGTGGCAGCACGCTCACAAGTCTACGGCAAGCCATACCAACATGTATACCCTAATATTTTATATGAAAATTGAATTCCTGATTTAAAAAAATTTGATTCAATTCTTGATATATTTCAAAAATGTAATTCTTGATATATTTCAAACATTTAATTCTTGATATATTTCAAAAATTAAATTCTTGATATATTTCAAAAACTAAATTCTCGATATATTCACAAATTCGGGGGAATACATGTTGTGAGGGGCCGCCATGCAAGTATGTATCACTTCTAGTCCACAGACTCGTGAGGCCTAATCCCCGGAAAGACCGTAATTACAAGCTGTAGGACCCCTGGCGGGCAGCGCACCCACATGTGTAATCAATACCGCCCGGCACAGGGCGCCACCACACGGTGTAAGAACGAACAACTCCAGGTGTCATCGGCCGAAATCAATGTCTCTGAACACGAAAAAACTTAACACAGGATGCGGATAACGAACGGACCATTTTGACTACCAGGAGGTGGGGGATGGGGGGGGGGGGTGAATGGAAGGAACCGTTGTGCTGATAGGAGGGTTTTTTTTGTTTTACTGTAAGAGGTATATCTTGTAAGGGCTGCAGGCCAGGTTTGCTTGGGGGGCAAACTGCAGGACATTAGTTATTTGTTTAACAAGTAACCCGGGGCCCTCCAGCCGCCCCACCCCCCACCCCCACCCCCCCTTCTTCCTCCCCCAGGGTATCAAATGATCGTCCCTAATGGATGCTACATTTTGCCAGGCTGGACCGAGTAAGAGCTGGGCGTCCATTCTTTGGGGTTAAATTCCGGATTATGCAATGCAAGACGTTTACATTTTACTCTTTCCGGGGGGTCTTTTTTAGGTGTTCTGGGGTGCAAAATTCGCCTCAGAATTAGAGTCGGGGAGGGGAGGGTGGGAGGCGGATACAGGTTTTTGGACAGCGATAGGGGGAGGAGGGGAGGGGACAGGGGTGTTATTTAAGAGGGTGAGATCGATGTGGGAGATTCGATCGTAGACTGCTTCCTGTCTGTGCCGTTAGGCCAACCCCGAAATGAAGCCGCGGGCGTATTTAATAAGGAAATCGGCCACTAGATGGCGGCACATGTCAGCCTGACTTACAATGTCTTATCGAGGACTCTAGCCTAGGCGCTATCACAATAAAATAAGTAGCATTCTGTTTTCCAAGGCGGGAGGAAGGACGCAACAAAACGCTACGGGCGGGTGACAATCAAGTCTTTGAACAAGAGGCTAAGTTTCACCAACAGATAATGATGGAAGTGATCCTAATTGGATCATTAAATGGCGAAACCCATCAAGCTTGTTACTGATGTTAAGGCCATCTCCATGAGGTCAGGCCGTGGGTCTCCTAGGGGTGGGGAGGGGTTTCGGGGGGGGGGGTCGTGACGGGGATGGTGATGGTGATGGGGTGAATGTTTATGATGATTGCTAAAGAGATACATATTTTTGTTCATAAGAAAGTTGTTATTGACGGGGGAATTGTTTTGCTAAGATAGGACGCGGTTCTTTTAGAGAGGATGGATGGGGGTCGTTTAGAGAGGATGGGTGGGGGTCGTTTAGAGGGGATGGGTCAGGGTCGTTTAGAGAGGATGGGTGGGGGTCGTTTAGAGGGGATGGATGGGGGTCGTTTAGAGGGGATGGGTCAGGGTCGTTTAGAGAGGATGGGTGGGGGTCGTTTAGAGGGGATGGATGGGGGTCGTTTGGAGGGGATGGGTCAGGGTCGTTTAGAGAGGATGGGTGGGGGTCGTTTAGAGGAGATGGGTGGGGGTCGTTTAGAGAGGATGGGTGGGGGTCGTTTAGAGGGGATGGGTGGGGGTCGTTTAGAGAGGATGGGTGGGGGTCGTTTAGAGAGGATGGGTGGGGGTCGTTTAGAGGGGATGGGTGGGGGTCGTTTAGAGAGGATGGGTGGGGGTCGTTTAGAGAGGATGGGTGGGGGTCGTTTAGAGGGGATGGGTGGGGGTCGATTAGAGAGGATGGGTGGGGGTCGTTTAGAGAGGATGGGTGGGGGTCGTTTAGAGAGGATGGGTGGGGGTCGTTTAGAGAGGATGGGTGGGGGTCGTTTAGAGGGAATGGGTGGGGGTCGTTTAGAGAGGATGGGTGGGGGTCGTTTAGAGGGGATGGGTGGGGGTCGTTTAGAGAGGATGGGTGGGGGTCATTTAGAGAGGATGGGTGGGGGTCGTTTAGAGAAGATGGGTGGGGGTCGTTTAGAGGGGATGGGTGGGGGTCGTTTAGAGAGGATGGGTGGGGGTCGTTTAGAGGGGATGGGTGGGGGTCGTTTAGAGGGGATGGGTGGGGGTCGTTTAGAGGGGATGGGTGGGGGTCGTTTAGAGGGGATGGGTGGGGGTTGTTTAGAGAGGATGGGTGGGGGTCGTTTAGAGAGGATGGGTGGGGGTCGTTTAGAGTGGATGAATACAGAATAACTAGAATCGTGTTGACCGTGTTAGGTTTCGTGTTGACCGTGTTAGGGTCTCGTGTTGACCGTGTTAGGGTCTCGTCTTGACCGTGTTTGGGTTTCTCTGGATGCGAAGGCTTCATACGATTTGTGGATGTATACCTTTAGTCTAATGCAATGTACACCTGTGCCTATCTACTACTGAATCGAAGCTTAGACATGATGTAATAATAAGTCAACTGTACCATGACCACATGCATCACAGCGTCAGCTTAGCAGTATGAAAACATCAATTCCACAGTTCCATTATAAGCAGGCTTCCCAACAGAAAGTTGCCACTTAACGATTTATCATTGCAGTTCACCAACACAAGAATTAAGTTATAATCAACCATTCACGGATTTGAAATATCAAGTGTTCCTCATATGTAACTGTGTCAATTTTGTTATAGATATATAAATATAGTATGCAAGAAGAAAGGGGCAAACCTTCATATCATATAAACCAGCGTGAGCTTGACGGCGACGTTTTCCAGTGTGTCGCTGGTTTATATAAGTGCATTGTGAGCGGGTTGGCCTCATCCGGGGCTTGTCATGAACGCTACGATTATAGCTTTAAATACACCAGAAGGCGAATATCCTCAGGTTGCCAAGGCACGTTGTACACTATGACCAAGCGGCTCCCTATTATCGCCCGCCTGCCCCTTGAGTATATAAATTTGCACCGCGTTTCCCTTACCTATCGTGATAAACAGGAGGCTGGGACACTGGTTGTACGCTTCCAAGGTCAGTAAACACTCCCGTATGTGGTGTAAAGCTAAGTTCACTTACATCACTATATATATATATATATATATATATATATATATATATATATTTATTTCTAACAATGGTTTAATATCAACACGCCATGTTAATGGTTGCGGAAAAGAAGACCGAAATGATGCTAGGATGAATGATGATCACTTGAATGCTAAATACTGAAATGTTCTATGTACAAGTTCAATGCAGGATAATAATGCGTGTTGAAAGCAAGTGAAAAATCGTATATGTTTCCCAGGGAGCCATACTGTCCACTTCCGCCGGTGGTGGTAAGGTCAAACCAAGGTCAACCGCGTCGAGGCCTATTGATCCTTCACGCATGCGCACTGTAATACATATATCGATCACGTGATAAGTATGAATGGGGGCGCCATCTTGTCTAGCCTCACTCCAGATAAACGATCTCTGACCATGCAGTAGAAGGCAGAGGATGTATGTGCGCGCGCATGTCATCTCTATCCTTTTTGTTTTCGAACACTTCCGTTGACAGTATTGTTGGCGGCTGGCGTCCTGTCAGAAGACACGCCATTGGCGTCCGGATGTGTCGCTCCAGTCGCCACGCGGTGACTGGTAGGATTGGGATCGCATTAGTCTTAGACCCGATCCAGAGAACGCTGTATGGGCATAGTAAGCAGATGATGTGTCCCGATATCGGAGCCCGAGCTGTCCTGGAGTTCCTTTCTGGATTACGGCTGATGACTTCCTGGGTGTCTATCTGGATATTAAACCGACTGGTTCGGTCTCTCAATTTCGCCGGATCTATCCAAAACTATCCAAAAAGTTTGGATCCATCAAGGCGTCTTACAGAGGCTGTGGCTACGATCCCGGAGTAGATAAATCAACGTGCCAGAATGCTGTGATCAGGACTGCGATCCTGCTGTGCTATGTAGGGGTGGGTTGTGGCAATCATCTCACTGGATCTTATCCGGCTCACTTTGTAATATGCAGGATTTATTTCTGGAGACAGTTAGCGACGTCCGGGGATTTCAGTATTTGATCAGCGTTGCCTTGAACTAATCCGATATGGACCTGGGACTCGATTGATCTGTTGAATCCCGACCTTGCTTCCGGTTCGGTGGTACCATCCCGACATTACCAGAGTCCGACTGAACCCGATCAGGATCACCCCGGATCTACCCTTGGACCTTGACCTCCGCCGCCGCCGCAAGAGATCCGGATCTGATCTCAGGGATCCATATCCATCCCCGAGTCACCTACGGCATGCCGGACTCCTGGGATAAGGATCGCCCCGGCTTCCGTGGCACAGAGTTGAGGGCTCCCTGGTCCGCTAGTCATCCCGCGCGCGTGTCCCCCCACGTGGCCTCCACGCCGGAGTACTGCGGGTACAGCAGAGTGAGCACCGCCGAGGCGCCCATGAAGAAGAACAGGATCCAGAAGAAAAGTCTATCCAGGACGTGCGCCAACTGGTGCCAGTCGTCGGAATAATCCGGCGGCTCCGGATCCGCCTCCGTCTCGGACTCCGTTTCCGGAACGGTCTTGCGGCGGTTGCGGAAGCTGGCCGTGTCCCTGGACCGCGGGATGGCCGGGACGGGCGGACACGGCCCGTTCAAGGACGTCTGCGGCAGCTGCGCCGGCTTGGAGTTCACTGTCAATCCGATCAGCTCGAAATCGTCCAGCACGCCGTTGCCGTTGTCATGGCTACCGGTCACGCCGCGGTGGTGCTTGTTGAACAGTTGGAGTCTGTGTTTGACGCTGCGCTTCACGCCGCAGCTGCCGCGGGAGGAGCACAGTGCGCCGCCGCCGCCGCCAGCGCCGCTACCCCGCCGCCGCCGCCGCCGGTTGTAGGTGGTGTGGACACACACGAGGCGCGCGAGGCCGGCGAGGACGAGCTTCTTGAGCCACCGGGGCACGGGGTGACGGGAGCCGCGATGGTGGACGTTCAACACCAGCACCGTCATGCAGATCGACAGCGTACCGAGCGTCATGGTCGCCGTCAGGTAGATCACTGCAAACATAACACCGGCGATATTAGGGAAATAATAACAACATGTATGTAAAACTATCGTTATATATATTGAACACTGCGTCATGATCGAAAACATATTGACCCAAAACTCAAAATGCTAAGATAAATGACAGACAAGAATATTGAAGATATAAATGCAGCAATGGAAACATTGGAACCAAACAATTATTGAATGACGGCAGGTTTTTATGAGTGGCAGATAAATTAGAACTACAGAATTTTCGAACTGAAGCAAGTCTGGAATTGTTCGTGTCAGACAAATATCGAAGGCAGAGAGATCTGATTACGACGATGAGAACCCAGGCCGTCATCGCTTACCTCTGGGGTGAAGAGGCGTGAGCACTAAAAGGTGGAATTTCGGAGGAGGGGAGGGGGGAGGGGGAAGGAGGGAAGGTGATGAGAAGGAAGAAGATGGGGAGGACCAGGTGAGAGGGGAAGGAGGAGTCGGGGAGGGGAAGGCGGGAAGGGGGGGTGGGGAGGTGCGGGAGGGGAGAGGAGGGGGAGTGAGGGAAGGGGGTCAGAAGAATGAGGAGGATGGGGAGGTACTGTAGGTCTGTCGAGAGACTGATAGGGGTCAGTAGGGCTAGCCGTGACCCTCTGTCTTGGGACCGCCTCACACAGACGAGATTACCGCCATGACGAGATTGTTCGAGATCACGCCACGCGAGACTTGCTCGGCGGGAACAGACGCCAGATGTCCGTGACAATTTACCGAGACAGCCCGCCGACCTCCTTGGCAGGGTGGGGGGTGGGGGAGGAGGTTGGGGGGGGGCGGGCTGAGCGGGGGATCTGGAGGTGGGGTTAAAAGCATAGTGTCCTTAGTTGGTGGACAGGGTGGCAGGCGAACTGAGATAAGGGTACATGTTTCGAATATAGACCCCCACATCCTCCCTCTACATATAGGAAACTGTCTAGGTCTTCAAAATATATAATAGTCCCCTATGGCCTTTGCGAGAGTCGAATAGGTGTCAAGAGAGGGTTAAACATTTCCTTGGAAAGGACTGCTGCCGAAATAATTGGGCAACAAACATGAAACGTTTCAACGAATGGAAAAAGACTGCGTGGTTTGAAGTGACATCTGTAATGTATTGTGACCGTTAGCGGACTGTCGTCAGACATTGCAATGGTACCGCGGACATTCTTCAGCCCGTGACCAAGCGGCCAGTAACCACGACACCCCGTTATCTCATACTCAGTGTAGACAAGCGACACATCGGCTTCCAGATCCGACAACAGAGGGCGTTCTGCTTGCGCTATAGTCACACTGCTCGACGTCATATTTAAAGTGAAAATAAATCCAATCGATGATATATTCGCCATGTGACCTCAAATACACCACCAGGGGTCTGGAAGGGGTAAATGGCGACACACGACAAAGGCATATTTGAAAAATCAACATTCGTCATTGACCCCCAAATTCCGACATTAAGGATCTGAAAAAGCGACATCGACACGGATCGATAAAAAAACATCCACACGGGACACCGGACCCCCCTTTCCATACCCACTGTTTAACATTTACTACGCTGTTGGTATCGTACCGGACGAATTCATTCAATTTGTATTTATTAATAGCCTTGTTTCTTTCGAACTAGGTTTTTCAGTTCGATCGAGGTCAAAGGCGTTAAGCGCTTTGAATTGTGACCCCGTGTTAGTTTGACATGTTTGTTTTGCTCAAGTCTTCTATTGTGATCGTACGACAACGGTCTCGGTCCCTGGTTCTGTCTCTGTCTCTCTTACACCCTCTGACTCCTCTCTCTCCCTTTCAGTTTCTCCTCTCACTTCCTCCTTCTCCTTCTGTCTTTCGACCACGCTTACTACAGCGTGGACACCCGCCATTGCCCACCAAGTAACCTCTCTAAGTAACGCCGACCCTGATAGACCTACCAAACCCGAAGTGAAACCAAAAGGGTTATAAGTTGCAGAGGGTCAAATTATACAGACTCGTAGAGACTGGAGAGATAACTATAAGCAACAAACAAACACCGATCCATTAAGCCCACGATATCAATGTTATGTTATCTGGGGCATATTGCTCACCGTTCTGCAGTTTACTTCTCCTTCGCCACCCGGCGTTTAACCCGCGAAGTCCCCCAGGTCCACAGCAGACCATTGGGGCGGACAGGGTGGGACGGCGCGGGGGACGACGATAGATAGACCGGGGACCTAGCATGGGACCGAACTATGTTGTTCACGCCCCGCTGTCTGCGTGGGAAGCACGTATCTTGGGACATTTATAGGTCGACCATGGCTTCCAGCTCGTCTTCCCCGAAGATTGACAAAACATTGACCGAACGCAATGTCCGCCATTCTGTTTTGTTTCTCATACCAACAGGATGACAAGCAATGTTTGGATTTTTATTTTATTTCCGGTGAACCAATTCCGACAGTGGGTTGAGGAGACCACTTTCCGGTGTGCTTGCGCCGTTCGCCCGGGGAACAGTTCAGTGTCACGCACGGTTCCTATTCACCGAAAAGTGCAGTGGGCGACGCTAGGGTAAAATTTCGTGACTGTTCACGGTGAGATCCTGTTCTGCAGCAAACCGGCAGAGAGGAACCGACAAACAGATGTTATATATGTACGGCAGGAAGAGAAACAGACGAAGAGAATGGAGAGAAATGGACAGAAACAGACACAGATACAGACATACAGGCAAAGAGATAGGAAAGAGATAGAGGCAAAGACAGACAGAAAAAGACAAAGAGAGCGATAAATAGAAAAAGAAAAAAAGACAAAGGGCAAATAAGGACAAAGGCGGAAAAAAATAGACAGACTGTGGGAGAAGAGAGAAAGAGAGAAAAGAAAGAAAGAAGACAGATCAACTCCAAAGAGTGATGAGAGATGACAGAGAGGTAGACAGAGAAATAGTGACAGAGACAACGAGAGATAGGGGCTGCGTAAGGGAACCGGTGGGGGTGTATCGGAGGGGGTGGGGGGGGGGGTGGAAAGACACTTGGCCCTCACTCAACATGGACTCATATAATTATATGGCATGATTAGATCCACAGCGAGCACTATCTCAGTGCACTGTTTATTATACCAGCTTTACGCTGGTGGCGTGCTCACTTTAAATCCATATATCTGCCAAGATAAGCCGGAAGTACAGTCAGTAGACAATTACTTCAGTGAAAGAAATTAATCTTAATCCTAAGTATTGTATTATGACTTCTGACCGTTTTACAAATTAGGTCACCCATAACCCCAAAAACCCTCCGACACGAAACGGCTACGAAAGACTGGGCTTGTCAGGCCTTCTCCACCACTGGGACGTGCCTGCTGTTGTGGTGACCGCACTATACCACAGGTCAATAGGTGCTGTGTTCGAATCCCTGACTGGCCGACCAATCTGCGGCATGCTTCATCCATTCATGATCCATCCTCCCTGGAGGGTCCCTGGCTCTATTTTGGGTCTTTATTTCAAAAGCGGCTAAAACATCACTGTTTCAATTTCGCCGTCCCTCGACCATAGGTATTATACTATCCGTGGCTATTGTTATGGGCTCAGATGTTGTGGCCACCGCAAAAGCTGACTTAAGCCTATCAAGGCAACAAAAGAAGAAAAGGTCATCGTGAAAACCCTGAGTAAGCAGCTGTTGTACTGCATGCCGGGAAAGGAAAAAAATCAGGCTGTGACACCACCCCATAAGATTTGATGAAATCATCTCCTGGGAAGAACCTGAGATAAAATCGCGCACTCTCGAGGGCAGTAACGCGAGAATTCGTGAGTTTCCCGCTGCTTTAGTCACGACATTTGTCACAGAAAAAAGACATTCGCAGGCAAAACGCGAAGGCCTGCAGCTGATAGTAGAATTGCCCGGGAAATTCCAATAACTGGAAGGCTATGATTACTATAGCAGTTTCATTCGGGGCAATATGAATGCAATATTAGCAGATAATATTTACCGAAAAGTTCCAATGGTTAATATGCAGTTGATATTCAGGTCTAATAAAAAACAACAAAGCACCTGAACAACGATTTGGATAGAACTGATATATTCAACCTTGATAAACTGAATATAAAACATGCCCCTAAACCTAAGATCTGGATTACAGATGTTTGCGGACGTGACATAAAGGCGCATCGATTCTCATTCCATTCCTGAATTTGGCGACTCATATGATAGAGTGGGAACGTCTCCGCCACGTCATCACAATGCAATCATTGTGTACCACGCCATCACAATGCAATTATTGTGTACCACGTCATCACAATGCAATCATTGTGTACCAAGTCATCACAATGCAATCATCGTGTACCACGTCATCACAATGCAATCATTGTGTCCCACGTCATCACAATGCAATCATTGTGTACCACGTCACCACAATGCAATCATATCATTGTGTACCACGTCATCACAATGCAATCATTGTGTACCGGGTCATCACAATGCAATCAGTGCGTACCACTTCATCACAATGCAGTCATTGTGCACCACGTCATCACAATGCAATCCTTGTGTACCACGTCATCACAATGCAATCAGTGTGTACCGCGTCATCACAATGCAATCATTGTGTACCGCGTCATCACAATGCAATCAGTGCGTACCATTTTATCACAATGCAATCAGTGTGTACCTCCTCATCACAATGCAATCATTGTGTACCACGTCATCACAATGCAATCATTGTGTACCGCCTCATCACAATGCAATCATTGTGTACCACGTCATCACAATGCAATGATATCATTGTGTCCTTTGTCATCAAAATGCAATCATTGTGTCCCTTGTCATCAAAATGCAGTCGCTGTGTACCACGTCATCACTATACAATCACTGTGTACCACGTCGTCAAAATGCAATCGTTGTGTACCACGTCATCACAATGCAATCATTGTGTACCGCGTCATCACAATGCAATCAGTGCGTACCACTTCATCACAATGCAGTCATTGTGCACCACGTCATCACAATGCAATCATTGTGTACCACGTCATCACAATGCAATCAGTGTGTACCGCGTCATCACAATGCAATCATTATGTACAACGTCATCAAAATGCAATTGTTGTGTACCACGTCATCACAATGCAATCATTGTGTACCACGTCATCAAAATGCAATCGTTGTGTACCATGTCATCACAATGCAATCATTGTGTACCACGTCATCACAATGCAATCATTGTGTACCACGTCGTCACAACGCAATCATTGGGCACTACGTCATCACAGAGCAATCAGTGTGTACCTTGTCATCACAATGCAATCATTGTGTACCACGTCATCACAATGCAATCATTGTGTACCACGTCATCACAATGCAATATATTGTGTACCGCGTCATCACAATGCAATCATTGTGTACCACGTCATAACAATGCAATGCAATATTTGCCGTTTTACTTGGCTTTAAACTGGATTTAAATTAATCAAAAACTAAGTCGTTGAGTCACATTAATGAAAACAAATATCAGGTTTATGTAATCAGTCAAAAAAAACATACATGGTTTTAGTCTTTTTCAAATACATACATTATTTTGGAACAACGAAGGATATAATAACAACTTACTACTGGTAAAAAACTACACTTATTGATGTCTATGTGGCATGCGGTAAGGACGGCAGAGGATAGAAGAATCACCAAGAAATATAATCGAATATATAATCGCCAGACCCATAAGGGGTGAGATGGAAGAGGCCAGATATTGCTTAAGTAAAACGTGCATCTTTGCCGCCGAACGTGTTTAAGCTGTTACAGGTATACGAGGCAATATTAATGACGACGGTTCGCGAAAACTTGAAAGCCGTGCACTGGTGCCGAGTGACAGCTGCGTTGGGAATGCTGCCATAAACTTGTCATCCCGTATTGTCGTTAGAAATGACTCCTAAAACACTTCACGGCGGATTTAAAATAGAGCTCTGGAAGAGATGGGGCGTGGGGAAATATCGATTATCCTCCCCTATAGAATTGTAGCTTTAATGTCGCTAAAATATCAATACCGTCCATCTCCAGTGAAGGGTAAAAAAGTGCAATGTTTGATGAGTGTGTGACTCAATGAAGCGGAAATAGCTGTTCGAGTTGGCTGGCTATGAAGCATGTTCGTTCCCTTCCATGAATAAGTCCTCTACATTGATAAGGCGGCTATTTCGCCTATCGAGTCTACATTTTGCTTAACAAACCACACAAGCGGCTGAGGCAAGACCTAATGCACAAAATTTGATTTAGATCTATAAAATCTATACCTTTTTTGCGTCGCCATTATTTTTTAGATCAGAAGATGAGATATCAAAAAGGGCCCAATTTATGTTGACCTGATTGAAATCGAGGCAGGCGTCCTCCTCGTACCGAGATGATGCTGAATATCTATGCCGGTCGGTATCGGCTTGTTTATCTTATTTTAACTGCGTCCGGTGCAGGGACAGATTGAAGAGCACATGGGCATCTGTTGACTAATGACAGCTTAGCAACTCATAGTCATGGTCTAATACATCCGGTAAGACTATGACGATGAACAAACTAAGCCCGCAAAATGAAGCCAGACGCCGATCCGGGGAGTTAATATATAGGTTGCCAAAAAAGTACGGTATATATACATAAGGAAAAGATATAAACACACCGTTATAATAAACACAGCACAGCTTGGAAAGCCGAAAATAAATATTGTAATTTTTTTACGGCGGTTAACATTCCAATTTTAATGCTGTTAATGAGCCAAATAAGCGACTCGTTATATGAGAAAGAAGTCCGACGCTGTGTCAATCTGCCATATAACAGACAAGCTGTGCCGGTGTGATCGACTTGGCAGTGCTTAGTATTCGTTCAGTTCATCGCTTTATGCTGCAAAGAGCACTCACCAGTTCGTCCCATTTTAGTGCTGTCAGGGCTGGTGTTTAAGCAACTAGCCTCAGTTATGGACTGGTTTACGTTCTGCTTACTTGATCCTAATGGCCCTTTAATTAATAAACCCTAATAAACAAGGTGTATTTAGGAAGTACATTGCCACGTGATAGCGTGCCTGTGTCGTTACGTGATGACGAGATTTCGGCACGAGATTTGCTCAGCGGGACGCGGGAAGTCCTGTATGGTAGCTACATACCAAGGGATTAATTGACGTCACATGCAGGAAGGGCGGGGGCAGCAAGTATGAGGGGTGGGGGTGCGGGGCGGTGCGAGCCGACTGTAACCACTCGGGCAAGGCGAGGTTAAGATTGTGTAGGGGGAGGGGGATGAATGCCGCACGCACTCCACATCCATCGTTATTTTGAAAGACGGAACCTTTTTTCTTGCACATCTTTCGGGCGTCATCTGACAGTGCCGCCAATTATTAATGTTCTGGCTTACCGGTGACTCCATTAACCTTTTTATACAACCTATTCTTTGTGCAATGCATGGCTAACAAATACGACTGGGTAAAATTCAAAAGATAAATAATGAACCATGATCAATGGCGAAGGAGTTCCGCGAACTGCAAGCTGAGCAGGATGGAGAGTAAAACCAAAGTCGGTTGGTCTGACGCCGTGTGGGCTACACACTAACGTTACGGTACCTCTCGACTCACAGTAACAGTCAATATACAGAGTCGGTCGGTCTGACGCCGTGTGGGCTACACACTAACGTTACGGTATCTATCGACTCACAGTAACAGTCAATATACAGAGCCGGTTGGTCTGACGCTGTGTGCGCTACACACTAACGTTACGGTACCTCTCGACTCACAGTAACAGTCAATATACAGCGTCGGTTGGTCTGACGCCGTGTGGGCTACACACTAACGTTACGATATCTCTCGACTCACAGTAACAGTCAATATACAGAGTCGGTTGGTCTGACGCCGTGTGCGCTACACACTAACGTTACGGTACCTCTCGACTCACAGTAACAGTCAATATACAGAGTCGGTTGGTCTGACGCCGTGTGGGCTACACACTAACGTTACGGTATCTCTCGACTCACAGTAACAGTCAATATACAGAGTCGGTTGGTCTGACGCCGTGTGGGCTACACACTAACGTTACGATATCTCTCGACTCACAGTAACAGTCAATATACAGAGTCGGTTGGTCTGACGCCGTGTGGGCTACACACTAACGTTACGGTACCTCTCGACTCACAGTAACAGTCAATATACAGAGTCGGTTGGCCTGACGCCGTGTGCGCTACACACTAACGTTACGGTATCTCTCGACTCACAGTAACAGTCAATATACAGAGTCGGTTGGTCTGACGCCGTGTGGGCTACACACTAACGTTACGGTATCTCTCGACTCACAGTAACAGTCAATATACAGAGTCGGTTGGCCTGACGCCGTGTGCGCTACACACTAACGTTACGGTATCTCTCGACTCACAGTAACAGTCAATATACAGAGTCGGTTGGTCTGACGCCGTGTGGGCTACACACTAACGTTACGGTATCTCTCGACTCACAGTAACAGTCAATATACAGAGTCGGTTGGTCTGACGCCGTGTGGGCTACACACTAACGTTACGATATCTCTCGACTCACAGTAACAGTCAATATACAGAGTCGGTTGGCCTGACGCCGTGTGCGCTACACACTAACGTTACGGTACCTCTCGACTCACAGTAACAGTCAATATACAGAGTCGGTTGGTCTGACGCCGTGTGGGCTACACACTAACGTTACGGTACCTCTCGACTCACAGTAACAGTCAATATACAGAGTCGGTTGGTCTGACGCCGTGTGGGCTACACACTAACGTTACGATATCTCTCGACTCACAGTAACAGTCAATATACAGAGTCGGTTGGTCTGACGCCGTGTGGGCTACACACTAACGTTACGGTATCTCTCGACTCACAGTAACAGTCAATATACAGAGTCGGTTGGTCTGACGCCGTGTGGGCTACACACTAACGTTACGGTACCTCTCGACTCACAGTAACAGTCAATATACAGAGTCGGTTGGTCTGACGCCGTGTGGGCTACACACTAACGTTACGGTACCTCTCGACTCACAGTAACAGTCAATATACAGAGTCGGTTGGTCTGACGCCGTGTGGGCTACACACTAACGTTACGGTACCTCTCGACTCACAGTAACAGTCAATATACAGAGTCGGTTGGTCTGACGCCGTGTGGGCTACACACTAACGTTACGGTATCTCTCGACTCGCAGTAACAGTCAATATACAGTCTGTTGGTCTGACGCCGTGTGCGCTACACACTAACGTTACGGTATCTCTCGACTCACAGTAACAGTCAATATACAGAGTCGGTTGGTCTGACGCCGTGTGCGCTACACACTAACGGTACGATATCTCTCGACTCACAGTAACAGTCAATATACAGAGTCGGTTGGTCTGACGCCGTGTGCGCTACACACTAACGTTACGGTACCTCTCGACTCACAGTAACAGTCAATATACAGAGTCGGTTGGTCTGACGCCGTGTGCGCTACACACTAACGTTACGGTACCTCACGACTCACAGTAACAGTCAATATACAGAGTCGGTTGGTCTGACGCCGTGTGGGCTACACACTAACGTTACGATATCTCTCGACTCACAGTAACAGTCAATATACAGAGTCGGTTGGTCTGACGCCGTGTGGGCTACACACTAACGTTACGGTATCTCTCGACTCACAGTAACAGTCAATATACAGAGTCGGTTGGTCTGACGCCGTGTGGGCTACACACTAACGTTACGGTATCTCTCGACTCACAGTAACAGTCAATATACAGAGTCGGTTGGTCTGACGCCGTGTGGGCTACACACTAACGTTACGGTACCTCTCGACTCACAGTAACAGTCAATATACAGAGTCGGTTGGCCTGACGCCGTGTGCGCTACACACTAACGTTACGGTACCTCTCGACTCACAGTAACAGTCAATATACAGAGTCGGTTGGTCTGACGCCGTGTGGGCTACACACTAACGTTACGGTACCTCTCGACTCACAGTAACAGTCAATATACAGAGTCGGTTGGTCTGACGCCGTGTGGGCTACACACAAACGTTACGGTACCTCTCGACTCACAGCAACAGTCAATATTCAGAGTCGGTTGGTCTGACGCCGTGTGGGCTACACACTAACGTTACGGTGCCTCTCGACTCACAGTAACAGTCAATATACAGAGTCGGTTGGTCTGACGCCGTGTGGGCTACACACTAACGTTACGGTACCTCACGACTCACAGTAACAGTCAATATACAGAGTCGGTTGGTCTGACGCCGTGTGGGCTACACACTAACGTTACGGTATCTCTCGACTCACAGTAACAGTCAATATACAGAGTCGGTTGGTCTGACGCCGTGTGGGCTACACACTAACGTTACGGTACCTCACGACTCACAGTAACAGTCAATATACAGAGTCGGTTGGTCTGACGCCGTGTGCGCTACACACTAACGTTACGGTACCTCTCGACTCACAGTAACAGTCAATATACAGAGTCGGTCGGTCTGACGCCGTGTGGGCTACACACTAACGTTACGGTACCTCACGACTCACAGTAACAGTCAATATACAGAGTCGGTTGGTCTGACGCCGTGTGCGCTACACACTAACGTTACGGTACCTCTCGACTCACAGTAACAGTCAATATACAGAGTCGGTTGGTCTGACGCTGTGTGGGCTACACACTAACGTTACGGTACCTCTCGACTCACAGTAACAGTCAATATACAGAGTCGGTTGGTCTGACGCCGTGTGGGCTACACACTAACGTTACGGTATCTCTCGACTCACAGTAACAGTCAATGTACAGAGTCGGTTGGTCTGACGCCGTGTGCGCTACACACTAACGTTACGGTACCTCTCGACTCACAGTAACAGTCAATATACAGAGTCGGTTGGTCTGACGCCGTGTGCGCTACACACTAACGTTACGGTATCTCTCGACTAACAGTTACAGTCAATATACAGAGTCGGTTGGTCTGACGCCGTGTGGGCTACACATTAACGTTACGGTATCTCTCGACTAACAGTTACAGTCAATATACAG
Organism: Arenicola marina; assembly: GCA_964019135.1. Lineage (NCBI taxonomy): Eukaryota > Metazoa > Annelida > Polychaeta > Arenicolidae > Arenicola > Arenicola marina. The sequence continues at coordinate 17,046,121 of OZ025259.1, read as the reverse complement.
AGTCGGTTGGCCTGACGCCGTGTGCGCTACACACTAACGTTACGGTATCTCTCGACTAACAGTTACAGTCAATATACAGAGTCGGTTGGTCTGACGCCGTGTGCGCTACACACTAACGTTACGGTATCTCTCGACTCACAGTAACAATCAATATACAGAGTCGGTTGGTCTGACGCCGTGTGCGCTACACACTAACGTTACGGTATCTCTCGACTCACAGTAACAGTCAATATACAGAGTCGGTTGGTCTGACGCCGTGTGCGCTACACACTAACGTTACGGTACCTCTCGACTCACAGTAACAGTCAATATACAGAGTCGGTTGGTCTGACGCCGTGTGGGCTACACATTAACGTTGCGGTACCTCTCGACTCACAGTAACAGTCAATATACAGAGTCGGTGGGCCTGACGCCGTGTGCGCTACACACTAACGTTACGGTATCTCTCGACTCACAGTAACAGTCAATATACAGAGTCGGTTGGTCTGACGCCGTGTGGGCTACACACTAACGTTACGGTATCTCTCGACTCACAGTAACAGTCAATATACAGAGTCGGTTGGTCTGACGCCGTGTGGGCTACACACTAACGTTACGGTATCTCTCGACTCACAGTAACAGTCAATATACAGAGTCGGTTGGCCTGACGCCGTGTGCGCTACACATTAACGTTACGGTACCTCTCGACTCACAGTAACAGTCAATATACAGAGTCGGTTGGCCTGACGCCGTGTGCGCTACACATTAACGTTACGGTACCTCTCGACTCACAGTAACAGTCAATATACAGAGTCGGTTGGTCTGACGCCGTGTGGGCTACACACTAACGTTACGGTATCTCTCGACTCACAGTAACAGTCAATATACAGAGTCGGTTGGTCTGACGCCGTGTGCGCTACACACTAACGTTACGGTATCTCTCGACTCACAGTAACAGTCAATATACAGAGTCGGTTGGTCTGACGCCGTGTGCGCTACACATTAACGTTACGGTACCTCTCGACTCACAGTAACAGTCAATATACAGAGTCGGTTGGCCTGACGCCGTGTGCGCTACACATTAACGTTACGGTACCTCTCGACTCACAGTAACAGTCAATATACAGAGTCGGTTGGTCTGACGCCGTGTGGGCTACACACTAACGTTACGGTATCTCTCGACTCACAGTAACAGTCAATATACAGAGTCGGTTGGTCTGACGCCGTGTGGGCTACACACTAACGTTACGGTATCTCTCGACTCACAGTAACAGTCAATATACAGAGTCGGTTGGTCTGACGCCGTGTGCGCTACACACTAACGTTACGGTACCTCTCGACTCACAGTAACAGTCAATATACAGAGTCGGTTGGTCTGACGCCGTGTGGGCTACACACTAACGTTACGGTATCTCTCGACTCACAGTAACAGTCAATATACAGAGTCGGTTGGTCTGACGCCGTGTGCGCTACACACTAACGTTACGGTACCTCACGACTCACAGTAACAGTCAATATACAGAGTCGGTTGGTCTGACGCCGTGTGGGCTACACACTAACGTTACGATATCTCTCGACTCACAGTAACAGTCAATATACAGAGTCGGTCGGTCTGACGCCGTGTGGGCTACACACTAACGTTACGGTATCTCTCTACTCACAGTAACAGTCAATATACAGAGTCGGTTGGTCTGACGCCGTGTGGGCTACACACTAACGTTACGGTACCTCTCGACTCACAGTAACAGTCAATATACAGAGTCGGTCGGTCTGACGCCGTGTGGGCTACACACTAACGTTACGGTATCTCTCGACTCACAGTAACAGTCAATATACAGAGTCGGTTGGTCTGACGCCGTGTGCGCTACACACTAACGTTACGGTATCTCTCGACTCACAGTAACAGTCAATATACAGAGTCGGTCGGTCTGACGCCGTGTGGGCTACACACTAACGTTACGGTACCTCTCGACTCACAGTAACAGTCAATATACAGAGTCGGTTGGTCTGACGCCGTGTGGGCTACACACTAACGTTACGGTATCTCTCGACTCACAGTAACAGTCAATATACAGAGTCGGTCGGTCTGACGCCGTGTGGGCTACACACTAACGTTACGGTATCTCTCTACTCACAGTAACAGTCAATATACAGAGTCGGTTGGTCTGACGCCGTGTGGGCTACACACTAACGTTACGGTATCTCTCGACTCACAGTAACAGTCAATATACAGAGTCGGTCGGTCTGACGCCGTGTGCGCTACACACTAACGTTACGGTATCTCTCCACTCACAGTAACAGTCAATATACAGAGTCGGTCGGTCTGACGCCGTGTGGGCTACACACTAACGTTACGGTATCTCTCTACTCACAGTAACAGTCAATATACAGAGTCGGTTGGTCTGACGCCGTGTGGGCTACACACTAACGTTACGGTATCTCTCGACTCACAGTAACAGTCAATATACAGAGTCGGTCGGTCTGACGCCGTGTGCGCTACACACTAACGTTACGGTATCTCTCCACTCACAGTAACAGTCAATATACAGAGTCGGTTGGCCTGACGCCGTGTGCGCTACACACTAACGTTACGGTATCTCTCGACTCACAGTAACAGTCAATATACAGAGTCGGTTGGTCTGACGCCGTGTGCGCTACACACTAACGTTACGGTACCTCACGACTCACAGTAACAGTCAATTTACAGAGTCGGTTGGTCTGACGCCGTGTGGGCTACACACTAACGTTACGGTATCTCTCGACTCACAGTAACAGTCAATATACAGAGTCGGTTGGTCTGACGCCGTGTGCGCTACACACTAACGTTACGGTATCTCTCGACTCACAGTAACAGTCAATATACAGAGTCGGTCGGTCTGACGCCGTGTGGGCTACACACTAACGTTACGGTATCTCTCGACTCACAGTAACAGTCAATATACAGAGTCGGTCGGTCTGACGCCGTGTGGGCTACACACTAACGTTACGGTATCTCTCTACTCACAGTAACAGTCAATATACAGAGTCGGTTGGTCTGACGCCGTGTGGGCTACACACTAACGTTACGGTATCTCTCGACTCACAGTAACAGTCAATATACAGAGTCGGTCGGTCTGACGCCGTGTGCGCTACACACTAACGTTACGGTATCTCTCGACTCACAGTAACAGTCAATATACAGAGTCGGTCGGTCTGACGCCGTGTGGGCTACACACTAACGTTACGGTATCTCTCTACTCACAGTAACAGTCAATATACAGAGTCGGTTGGTCTGACGCCGTGTGGGCTACACACTAACGTTACGGTATCTCTCGACTCACAGTAACAGTCAATATACAGAGTCGGTCGGTCTGACGCCGTGTGCGCTACACACTAACGTTACGGTATCTCTCCACTCACAGTAACAGTCAATATACAGAGTCGGTTGGCCTGACGCCGTGTGCGCTACACACTAACGTTACGGTATCTCTCGACTCACAGTAACAGTCAATATACAGAGTCGGTTGGTCTGACGCCGTGTGCGCTACACACTAACGTTACGGTACCTCACGACTCACAGTAACAGTCAATTTACAGAGTCGGTTGGTCTGACGCCGTGTGGGCTACACACTAACGTTACGGTATCTCTCGACTCACAGTAACAGTCAATATACAGAGTCGGTTGGTCTGACGCCGTGTGCGCTACACACTAACGTTACGGTATCTCTCGACTCACAGTAACAGTCAATATACAGAGTCGGTTGGTCTGACGCCGTGTGCGCTACACACTAACGTTACGGTACCTCTCGACTCACAGTAACAGTCAATATACAGAGTCGGTTGGTCTGACGCCGTGTGGGCTACACACTAACGTTACGGTGCCTCTCGACTCACAGTAACAGTCAATATACAGAGTCGGTTGGTCTGACGCCGTGTGGGCTACACACTAACGTTACGGTATCTCTCCACTCACAGTAACAGTCAATATACAGAGTCGGTTGGTCTGACGCCGTGTGGGCTACACACTAACGTTACGGTACCTCTCGACTCACAGTAACAGTCAATATACAGAGTCGGTTGGTCTGACGCCGTGTGGGCTACACACTAACGTTACGGTATCTCTCGACTCACAGTAACAGTCAATATACAGAGTCGGTTGGTCTGACGCCGTGTGGGCTACACACTAACGTTACGGTATCTCTCGACTCACAGTAACAGTCAATATACAGAGTCGGTTGGTCTGACGCCGCGTGCGCTACACACTAACGTTACGGTACCTCTCGACTCACAGTAACAGTCAATATACAGAGTCGGTTGGTCTGACGCCGTGTGGGCTACACACTAACGTTACGGTATCTCTCGACTCACAGTAACAGTCAATATACAGAGTCGGTTGGTCTGACGCCGTGTGCGCTACACACTAACGTTACGGTACCTCACGACTCACAGTAACAGTCAATATACAGAGTCGGTTGGTCTGACGCCGTGTGGGCTACACACTAACGTTACGATATCTCTCGACTCACAGTAACAGTCAATATACAGAGTCGGTCGGTCTGACGCCGTGTGGGCTACACACTAACGTTACGGTATCTCTCTACTCACAGTAACAGTCAATATACAGAGTCGGTTGGTCTGACGCCGTGTGGGCTACACACTAACGTTACGGTACCTCTCGACTCACAGTAACAGTCAATATACAGAGTCGGTCGGTCTGACGCCGTGTGGGCTACACACTAACGTTACGGTATCTCTCGACTCACAGTAACAGTCAATATACAGAGTCGGTTGGTCTGACGCCGTGTGCGCTACACACTAACGTTACGGTATCTCTCGACTCACAGTAACAGTCAATATACAGAGTCGGTCGGTCTGACGCCGTGTGGGCTACACACTAACGTTACGGTACCTCTCGACTCACAGTAACAGTCAATATACAGAGTCGGTTGGTCTGACGCCGTGTGGGCTACACACTAACGTTACGGTATCTCTCGACTCACAGTAACAGTCAATATACAGAGTCGGTCGGTCTGACGCCGTGTGGGCTACACACTAACGTTACGGTATCTCTCTACTCACAGTAACAGTCAATATACAGAGTCGGTTGGTCTGACGCCGTGTGGGCTACACACTAACGTTACGGTATCTCTCGACTCACAGTAACAGTCAATATACAGAGTCGGTCGGTCTGACGCCGTGTGCGCTACACACTAACGTTACGGTATCTCTCCACTCACAGTAACAGTCAATATACAGAGTCGGTCGGTCTGACGCCGTGTGGGCTACACACTAACGTTACGGTATCTCTCTACTCACAGTAACAGTCAATATACAGAGTCGGTTGGTCTGACGCCGTGTGGGCTACACACTAACGTTACGGTATCTCTCGACTCACAGTAACAGTCAATATACAGAGTCGGTCGGTCTGACGCCGTGTGCGCTACACACTAACGTTACGGTATCTCTCCACTCACAGTAACAGTCAATATACAGAGTCGGTTGGCCTGACGCCGTGTGCGCTACACACTAACGTTACGGTATCTCTCGACTCACAGTAACAGTCAATATACAGAGTCGGTTGGTCTGACGCCGTGTGCGCTACACACTAACGTTACGGTACCTCACGACTCACAGTAACAGTCAATTTACAGAGTCGGTTGGTCTGACGCCGTGTGGGCTACACACTAACGTTACGGTATCTCTCGACTCACAGTAACAGTCAATATACAGAGTCGGTTGGTCTGACGCCGTGTGCGCTACACACTAACGTTACGGTATCTCTCGACTCACAGTAACAGTCAATATACAGAGTCGGTCGGTCTGACGCCGTGTGGGCTACACACTAACGTTACGGTATCTCTCGACTCACAGTAACAGTCAATATACAGAGTCGGTCGGTCTGACGCCGTGTGGGCTACACACTAACGTTACGGTATCTCTCTACTCACAGTAACAGTCAATATACAGAGTCGGTTGGTCTGACGCCGTGTGGGCTACACACTAACGTTACGGTATCTCTCGACTCACAGTAACAGTCAATATACAGAGTCGGTCGGTCTGACGCCGTGTGTGCTACACACTAACGTTACGGTATCTCTCGACTCACAGTAACAGTCAATATACAGAGTCGGTCGGTCTGACGCCGTGTGGGCTACACACTAACGTTACGGTATCTCTCTACTCACAGTAACAGTCAATATACAGAGTCGGTTGGTCTGACGCCGTGTGGGCTACACACTAACGTTACGGTATCTCTCGACTCACAGTAACAGTCAATATACAGAGTCGGTCGGTCTGACGCCGTGTGCGCTACACACTAACGTTACGGTATCTCTCCACTCACAGTAACAGTCAATATACAGAGTCGGTTGGCCTGACGCCGTGTGCGCTACACACTAACGTTACGGTATCTCTCGACTCACAGTAACAGTCAATATACAGAGTCGGTTGGTCTGACGCCGTGTGCGCTACACACTAACGTTACGGTACCTCACGACTCACAGTAACAGTCAATTTACAGAGTCGGTTGGTCTGACGCCGTGTGGGCTACACACTAACGTTACGGTATCTCTCGACTCACAGTAACAGTCAATATACAGAGTCGGTTGGTCTGACGCCGTGTGCGCTACACACTAACGTTACGGTATCTCTCGACTCACAGTAACAGTCAATATACAGAGTCGGTTGGTCTGACGCCGTGTGCGCTACACACTAACGTTACGGTACCTCTCGACTCACAGTAACAGTCAATATACAGAGTCGGTTGGTCTGACGCCGTGTGGGCTACACACTAACGTTACGGTGCCTCTCGACTCACAGTAACAGTCAATTTACAGAGTCGGTTGGTCTGACGCCGTGTGGGCTACACACTAACGTTACGGTATCTCTCGACTCACAGTAACAGTCAATATACAGAGTCGGTTGGTCTGACGCCGTGTGCGCTACACACTAACGTTACGGTATCTCTCGACTCACAGTAACAGTCAATATACAGAGTCGGTTGGTCTGACGCCGTGTGCGCTACACACTAACGTTACGGTACCTCTCGACTCACAGTAACAGTCAATATACAGAGTCGGTTGGTCTGACGCCGTGTGGGCTACACACTAACGTTACGGTGCCTCTCGACTCACAGTAACAGTCAATATACAGAGTCGGTTGGTCTGACGCCGTGTGGGCTACACACTAACGTTACGGTATCTCTCCACTCACAGTAACAGTCAATATACAGAGTCGGTTGGTCTGACGCCGTGTGGGCTACACACTAACGTTACGGTATCTCTCCACTCACAGTAACAGTCAATATACAGAGTCGGTTGGTCTGACGCCGTGTGCGCTACACACTAACGTTACGGTACCTCTCGACTCACAGCAACAGTCAATATACAGAGCCATAAGCGCACAGAAAACAACTAGCGCGAAGGGAAGGAAGTGAAATGCTCTGATCAATGGTGTTAAGGTGGAGGTGTCCAATTTCCATTTGAACCACCCCCTTCAGGGTTTTGTCAACACGATTCTCAATTCAATATGCCCAGCCCCAGCCCCAACTGCTCAGTGTTCAACCGTAGCACCCCCCCCTCTCACCAAGTCTATATCATACGGGGGTATCGGCCCAGAATAGTGCATTGACACATTGATATTAATATTACCGGCCTTTTCTTCTCCTTATTCCCTTTCATGGGCTGTCAGAGAACTTGGAGATACGGCGAGTGATGTCCGTGGGTGACGGCAGTGAATGCAGTGTACGTGAGTCAGCGGCTGAACGAGGTGGGGCTTGTGTCGCCAGTTGAGGGGGGGCGGGGTGAGGATAGAGGGGCTGGGGGAGGGGGCGGGGTGAGGATAGAGGGGCTGGGGGAGGGGGCGGTTAATTCAGGGTATACCCGGGCAGTTGTGCTGTAGATTGAACTTTGCCAATGGGTGGAAAGAGCAAAGAAAAAAATGAGAAGAACGTTGGTATGGGGGTAGGGGGGGGGGGTAAGGGAAGCGTGGGGGTGAGGGGTGAGAGGTGTTGGTCAAAAGGTCCCATCCATCACCGCCAGGACCGGCCGCCGCCCCTCGATGGATCCATGCCACGGATTACGTCCGGGTCAGCCCTGAAATCCGGATCCGTGTCAAGGACTCCGGCCAGAAGAAACCATGGCAACGGGACGGGCCGGGACGAGGCGGGGCGGGGTAGGGATGGGGAGGCATGGAGCGGGAGTGGACCCAGACTGACTGTCCAATCAAGGTGCGCTGGGAAGGGCGGGGACGATGGAGGGAGGGTCCATGTAGCGAGGAGATCTCAAGTTAGGAAAGGGGTGGGGGGTGGGGGTCATTGAGGGATTGGACCCAGGGAGGGAGGGGGGGGGGGTGAGGGTGGTGGGCGATGGAAGGATCCCAAGCTAAGAGCGGGATCCAGCGAAGGGCGGGAGTCCATCAAAAAGTAAAGATGATAAAGGGAGGAGGGCACCTTGGAGGGTTGCGGTCACCCAGGAACATGAAGGATGTGCCCAGAGAAGGAGGGGCACAGGGAGGTAGATACGTAGGCGGGGAGAGGGGGATGGGGGTCAGACCCAAAGAGGGGCCCAGGGAGGGAGAGACGTGGGAACGGAGGGTAAGACCCAGGGAGGGAGGGGACTAGTGAGGGAGAGACGTAAGAAGGGGAGACGTAGGAAGTGAGGGGAGGGGGGTAAGACCCAAGAAAGAAAGCGGTCTACGGAGGGATGGAGGGAGGGACGGAGGGAGGGGACCCTCACGGAGTAGGCCGTTCACCCGTGCTTGCGATAAGCTTCTCCATCTAAGATGCCTTTTTTTGTCTCAGTGGGTTTGTTGTGCGTCACCAGATGGACCGATCACGTGACCGCGATGAGCGGCAGGGAGGCAGTGATTGGCGGAAAGCTCGGGTCGCCCAACCGGAAAGCCGCCGCGGCGCTTAGCTTATAACGCTATGGTAGGCAATGGCGAGGCTTAGAAAAGAGTGTAGACGCTATAACTGTTGGCATAGTGCAAAGCAATCATTCATCTCATTATCTGAGATGGTTCTGGAGAGTATAGGGTGGAGACGCTATCTCTTTGCACCAGAAGCAATCGGCTGTAGTAGGTTCACAAAGGAGGAGAGACCCTGCATTGCGCCCGTGAAAGGGACGAAGGGAGTGACAGTGGGGGTGGCAGTGGGGGGTAGCAGGACGGTGGACGGCTAGACGGATTGAGGTTTCAGGTTTCACGAGTCTTCTATTAACACACATGAACGAAGTAAAACGGGTCAAGACATCTGGAGGATATCTCTGTGGATACATTGACCGTGACGTCACAGACCCTGCTTGTAACGGGTCCTTATTTAACATGTAGGAACCGGAAACGGCCAGATTTCTACCGCCTTGCGTTTGTTCTGAACAGGGGAGACTTAGCATGTAACATCTCAAGCAATAACGCCTTATTGGGTGGCAACATTGGCTCGACTTACTGGATGATCTGGGTTATTCACCTTAACTTAGCTTCACTCAATGATCTGGGTCATGCACCTTCACTTAGCGTCACTCAATGATCTGGGTGATTCATCCTCACCTAGCTTCACTCAATGATCTGGGTCATTCACCTTCACTTAGCGTCACTCAATGATTTGGGTGATTCATCCTCACCTAGCTTCACTCAATGATCTGTGTCATTCAACTTCACTTAGCTTCACTGAATGATCTGGGTGATTCAGCCTCACTTAGCTTCACTCAGTGGTCTGGGTAATTCATCTTCACTTAGCTTCACTCCATGATCTGAGTGGATCACCTTCACTTAGCTTCACTCAATGATCTGGGTGATTCACCTTCACTTAGTTCACTCAATGATCTGGGTGAATCATCTTCACTTAGATTCACTCCATGATCTGAGTGGTTCACCTTCACTTAGCTTCACTCACTGATATGGGTGATTCACCTTCACTTAGCTTCACTCAATGATCTGGGTCATGCACCTTCACTTAGCGTCACTCAATGATCTGGGTGATTCATCCTCACCTAGCTTCACTCAATGATCTGGGTCATTCACCTTCACTTAGCGTCACTCAATGATTTGGGTGATTCATCCTCACCTAGCTTCACTCAATGATCTGTGTCATTCAACTTCACTTAGCTTCACTGAATGATCTGGGTGATTCAGCCTCACTTAGCTTCACTCAGTGGTCTGGGTGATTCATCTTCACTTAGCTTCACTCCATGATCTGAGTGGATCACCTTCACTTAGCTTCACTCAATGATCTGGGTGATTCACCTTCACTTAGTTCACTCAATGATCTGGGTGAATCATCTTCACTTAGATTCACTCCATGATCTGAGTGGTTCACCTTCACTTAGCTTCACTCACTGATATGGGTGATTCACCTTCACTTAGCTTCACTCAATGATCTGGGTGATTCACCTCTACTTAGCTTCACTCAATGATCTGGGTGATTCACCTTCACTTAGCTTCACTCAATGATCTGGGTTATTCACCTTAACTTAGCTTCACTCAATGATCTGGGTCATCCACCTTCACTTAGCGTCACGCAATGATCTTGGTGATACATCCTCACCTAGCTTCACTCAGTGATCTGTGTCATTCACCTTCACTTAGCTTTGGTCAATTATCCGGGCGGTTCAACTTCACTTAGCTTCATTGAATGATCTGGGTGATTCAGCCTCACTTAGCTTCACTCAGTGGTCTGGGTGATTCATCTTCACTTAGCTTCACTCCATGATCTGAGTGGTTCACCTTCACTTAGCTTCACTCAATGATCTGGGTGATTCACCTTCACTTAGCTTCACTCAATGATCTGGGTGAATCATCTTCACTTAGATTCACTCCATGATCTGAGTGGTTCACCTTCACTTAGCTTCACTCACTGATATGGGTGATTCACCTTCATTTAGCTTCACTCAATGATCTGGGTGATTCACCTCTACTTAGCTTCACTCAATGATCTGGGTGATTCACCTCTACTTAGCTTCACTCAATGATCTGGGTGATTCACCTCTACTTAGCTTCACTCAATGATCTGGGTGATTCACCTTTACTTAGCTTCACTCAATGATCTGGGTGATTCACCTTCTCTGAAATCGCAGTACGGTATTACTACACGTTGAAGCGAAACATTGTTACTCTTCTTCCCCTTCCTGATATCCTAATGCATAGTCGCCTAGGGCCAAGGTGTAACCTCCTAATGCATAGTATCCTAGGGCCAAGGTGTAACCTCCTAATGCATAGTCTCCTAGGGCCAAGGTGTAACCTCCTAATGCATAGTCTCCTTGGGCCAAGGTGTAACCTCCTAATGCATAGTCTCCTAGGGCCAAGGTGTAACCTCCTAATGCATAGTCTCCTAAGGCCAAGGGGTAACCTCCTAATGCATAGCCTCCTAGGGCCAAGGTGTAACCTCCTAATGCATAGTCTCCTAGGGTCAAGGTGTAACCTCCTAATGCATAGTCTCCTAGGGCCAAGGTGTAACCTCCTAATGCATAGTCTCCTAGGGCCAAGGTGTAACCTCCTAATGCATAGTCTCCTAAGGCCAAGGTGTAACCTCCTAATGCATAGTCTCCTAGGGCCAAGGTGTAACCTCCTAATGCATAGCCTCCTAAGGCCAAGGTGTAACCTCCTAATGCATAGTCTCCTAGGGCCAAGGTGTAACCTCCTAATGCATAGCCTCCTAGGGCCAAGGTGTAACCTCCTAATGCATAGTCTTCTAAGGCCAAGGTGTAACCTCCTAATGCATAGCCTCCTAGGGCCAAGGTGTAACCTCCTAATGCCAAACCTCCTAGGGCCAAGGTGTAACCTCCTAATGCATAGCCTCCTAGAGCCAAGGTATAACCTCCTAATGCATAGTCTCCTAAGGCCAAGGTGTAACCTCCTAATGCATAGTCTCCTAGGGCCAAGGTGTAACCTCCTAATGCATAGCCTCCTAGGGCTAAGGTGTAAGCTCCGAATGCATAGCCTCCAAGAGCCAAGGTATAACCTCCTAATGCATAGTCTCCTAAGGCCAAGGTGTAACCTCCTAATGCATAGTCTCCTAGGGTCAAGGTGTAACCTCCTAATGCATAGTCTCCTATGGCCAAGGTGTAACCTCCTAATGCATAGCCTCCTAGGGCCAAGGTGTAACCTCCTAATGCATAGTCTCCTAGGGCCAAGGTGTAAACTCGCATGTTTAACTTTCTAAAGGGTTATCCCCTTGCAAAGCTGCAAACAACTAAGTAGATGTACACCTCACACCCACATGATCCCGCGGGTGGGATGTGAAGACGACGGCCAAGCCGCGAGGGTGATGATTACAACCCCCCCCCTCCTCCAACACTCCCCACCCTCCCTCCACGAGCCTGGGGGCCCGTCCAGGCCATCCTAGCCGTCTGCGAGACGATGGACATCGTCAAAGTCAGCCACATGGACTCGTAGCTTACACCTCATCCAGCCCCTCACTTCACCATTATCACCGTCATGAGTGTGCGCCCCCCCTCCCCCCCACCACTCACACCCCTCTCTCCGCCCCTCACAACCGGATTTGACCAGACATTCTCACGGCTGCCCTCCCCCCTCCACATCCCCCATCCTCCCCCACCACCCCTTTCCCCCCGCCCCTCACAACAGCATTTGACCAGACATCCTGCCGCCCCCGCTCTACACCCCAACGCCCTAACGGCCTCCCCGCACCCCTCGATCCTGCCAGCAGGATTTGATATATATCGTCGCCAACTTCGACCCCCCCTCCTTTTCCCATGCCTTGCCACCCCCCACACGACACCCCTATCCACCCGCCATTACCTACACACCCCCACCTGATTGCCCCTTTAGCCAGAGCGCCAAGCTAACCAGTAACTGTCACATATTTCTGGCTCGCTGCAGGGTAGCCACCAAGAAATGTGTATCGGCGCCTGCCTTCCAGGGGGAAGTCAGGGTGGCTTGAGGGGTGGGGGGGGCGTTTCTTCCCAGCCCAGCCATGGACACTGATTGGATTTCATGGTAAGTTGTCTCCGGCCCCTCCCCCCCCCTTCCCCCTCCTCCTCCCCCTCCCCCCTCCCAGACTCTTCTACCTACTTCCTCGCTACATATGAACCCCCCGTCTCCACCCCCGGTTTCCACCTCGCCCCGTAATTCACCCTTTGTCATTGGAGCCCCGCTTTCTGCCCTCTCCCATGCGTACCCTGACCCTCTCCCATTACACCCCATGGGCTTCTCTTTTCTCCACCAATCGTACATCCGTACCGCCCCCCCCCCCCTCCCCTGTTCTCACGCGCCCATTCAACCCATCCTACATTCGCACCCCTTCTCCCTCTCTATCCTCATTCCGTCTTCTCCACGCCCAACCCCCCCCCTGATATCCTCTCCCCCCCCCCCCCGCTGCCCTGGCGCCCGCTGGTGTGTGTGTGGTCTCGGTGACAGGGTTACGGCGACCTCGGCAACTGGAGTAAGGGCCGGGGTACGGGACGCGGCCGACGCACATCGGGCTCCTCCCCCCTATACTCTGTACCTTACCCTACCACCCTAAAGGACGGGCTCTTTGGCTCGTGTGATGTGGCTGGCTATCATTACAACGTCCCCCCCTCCCACCCCATGTGACAACCCAAGGAAGGCTGCCGAGTAGATCTAAAGTCAAGCCAGCCAATGAAGTACCCGCGGAATCTCTCGGCAAAGAATAAAAGAAGAAAATGAATCCTCGCAGGCCGTGCAGTCAGCACCCTCCCCCCACCCCGGTGGTAATAATGGCCCGATCTGATGATGGGAGATACATATAAAGTAAATTAAAGGACCTTCAAATGTCACGATAAAAAGACAAATGATATTACGAACTGGAGTGGATTGAATCGCTGGGTAAGAAGAAAATAAAGACAAATGATGTTGATTGAACCGTATCATGAAACAGACCTGGGTGGGCGATAATGAGTCATACGTGGCACCATTTATTAGATTAATGAAGCAAACATCGATGGGCGATAATGGGTCATATTCAAATCATATCCAATTAGGTTAATGGCGCAAACGTAGATGAGCGATAATGAGTCACATTTCGGATCATGCCCACAGGGGATAATAAAAGAGAATTAGATGGGAACAATGAGGGTGAAGTTTTCGGTCGTAGCCCGGTTATGGTATCTACTATGCCACTGGTGGAACCAGGGGGGGGGGGGGGTGGATCTCCCCTCTCGCCCACCCTTTTTTAAGTACTATATTGATTTAGGCTATTGATGTGGAACTCCTAACTGAGTTCACTGCCCCAAACTGAACATGCTTGATCATTGTATCCCGTCCTGGGATCCAGAATCATTTAACCATGGAAGTTTTACACTCCAATCTGGTAGTATATTTACATATAAATACCTTGTTAATTTGTTATGGCGAACTAAAAAAATGAAGTCATATGGCATATGTCATATGGCATGAAGTTATATGGTAGGACTAAATCCTTCTCTATAGCACATTGCAAGAGCAATTTTCGCTTCTTTTCATATCATTGCCGAAATCCGTATGTATCGTATACTACCTACGATGCTGCCCGCTTCTGGGGGCGTATTCATAATCCCCTAGTAAGTTACGCACGAAAGGTGCATTTTCGTCTTATCCTCACCAGGTCGTTCTGGTGGTGCTCTTGATTAAGAAATCCTTTTCAATATAATTTTAGCACTTTCTTAATTCAGAAAATCCACTTCTTAGGTGACTACTTATGTATTTTGAACACGCTCGATAATCGCCCGACAAATCTTCCACTTAGCGCTAAGTCTAGAGGCGTAGCCTAAGTGGCGATTATGAGTACTGGCCCTGTGCAGTCGTCACCCACGCCTAGTGGGCCGACTGCTCTACTGGCTACGCATGGACGAATCCTTCACTGTCACATGTGGATTCTACGGAATTCGGCGCCGAAATGCAATACGCAGGCTCCGTACTTGCCTATAATGCTGTAAATCGTCTAATGCTCTATTTATGGACTGGCTGCAGTAAATTTGCTGCTTGGGAGGCGAAACGCGATGTTGATTGCCTCGCTTATATGCTTACCCGACATTACCCCGCCCGTTATAAATATTCCCTGTATCGCCTCCCTAGTTCATCATCGAGCAGACATACACCAGATATATCTCCCGATCGGACACCCACCTCCCAAGGTCCCCTCCACAGGGACAGACAATGGAAGCGGTGGCGTCGGTCAGGTTGTGGCTTCTGAAGGCCGCAATTCTCCTTGTGAGTGGACAGAGGCAAAGACCGTCACAGGGCGGTTGATGTAAACCACCACCGTGTAAACATCTAGAGGGAGACGCGCGATATCGGTATTTGTGCGCTTACCAGACACCAAGACAGGGGTCCCGCCCGGTACACCCGACACGTGACAAGGCCCTCCCCAGGGGTACCGATATCGGGCTATCGGGCTATTATCACATGCGCACGCCGGTCACGTCCGGTGTATTTAGAGCCACTGGAGACAGCCTTGCACTCGACCGATACGTACTGTGCGTATTCGGGATACCTGAGGGATATATCGGGGCAACACAATGCAGCAAATAACACAAATCTAAAAAAATAGAAACGCTATTTCTTCGGCCACACGTTCAACATATAACTTCCACACATCAAATCTACATATAACGCCAACGCGTCACCAAACTATAGCACAAATCAAGCACGGACTCCATCTATCTTTGTGGACGCATTGACCTGAGTTGATGACGTCGTATAGTACAAATATAGAAGGGGACAATTTTATATCCTTCAGAACGTTCAGTTCATAACGAGCGTGTATCTCGAGGGAGACGAATTGCCCACACTTTGACCCTAAATAAAACACCCGCCTCATCCCGATTTATTATCACAGGGTGCCCCCTGTAGAATAATCGCGTCATTAAACATGTAGCAATTTGACAACCGTTCTCAAGCTCAGGACAACAATGCACACACAGTCTACGAGCCCCCCGTAGTGCCCCACACGTCTGGAGGGAATATGTCGCTGTAAAAAATAGGAAAGGAAAAAATGGCGGTCACAGAAGTCACCGGGTCTGCAAGTCTGTGGGTCTGTGGGTCTGTGGGTCTGTGGGTTTTTGGGTCTGCGGGTCTGTGGGTCTGTGGGTCTGCGGGTCTGCGGGTCTGTGGGTCTGTGGGTTTTTGGGTCTGCGGGTCTGTGGGTCTGTGGGTCTGTGGGTCTGCGGGTCT
Source organism: Arenicola marina (assembly GCA_964019135.1). Classification (NCBI taxonomy): domain Eukaryota; kingdom Metazoa; phylum Annelida; class Polychaeta; family Arenicolidae; genus Arenicola; species Arenicola marina. The sequence goes on along the minus strand of OZ025259.1, from coordinate 17,030,038 downwards.
GTGGGTTTGTGGGTCTGCAGCTCTGTGGGTCTGTGGTTCTGAGGGCCTGAGGGTATGTGGGTTTGCGGGTCTGTGGGTCTGTGGGTCTGCGGGTTTGAGGGTCTGTAGGTCTGAGTGTCTAAGGGTATGTGGGTTTGCGGGTTTGCGGGTCTGTGGGACTGTGGGTCTGTAGGTCTGAGGGTCTGAGGGTCTGTGGGTCTGTGGCTCTGTGGCTCTATGGGTGTAAGGGTCGGCATTTTGCCCCCTGACGGCGGATTAACATGAAATCTCTACTGGCTAAACCGGTTCGAAAAAATGAGTGATTTTAATGTCATACGTGGAAGCACTTTCGCCCTATATCATAGAGCACTATTTGCGACCGAATTGTTGGAGAAGCTTATTTCGTTTTTATTTCCGGTACTTTGATATCCCTACCGTTAAGCCTGTAATGCCACAACCCCCTCAATATCACTGAAGAGGTATATCATGAGTGGTCAGATAAAGGGAATTTAGGGACGTACCATTTGATATCCAGGGGGACTTTTGTAAAAATAATCCTGTTTTGCTTGTTACAAGAAAAATATTGTCCTGTATTTCTTTATAATAATTCTGATTAATCCGAATTTACTTTATGGCTGCGCGGAGAATTATTGGAGTACTACATTATGGGACTACGTGTTGGTATCACCCCTACCCGATGGTGGGAAGAACGAATGGACTCGTCCAAGTGAAATCCCCCTGACAACGCGGATTGTTTACCGATTAGCGTCAACCGCGAGACGATGTAGCGGCAGTTTACACGGGGGTTCACTTGATTCTCAACCATCAACGAAATAACAGGTAGGACATCTGACAGCGGCATGTTGAAGTTTATTGACAATGAAAACTTTTTATTGGTCACAAATTTTGTTGGTCGCTTGTTAAATTTAAGTATGGTTTATAAATCAACATCAATAGCTTCTATTTGCTTTAGAGAATCAAGATATGTCGTTTTATTTGTCTCGCTAAACCTCATTAAACAAAAGTAAGCTAATTAGCTTATTTCAATCAGTTACCCATATCTCGTTTTAATTGTCTCCCAGTACCTGGGGCAAGGGTAGGCTACTCAGTTACTCGAAGTAGCAAGCTTTTATTATGCTGGATATCTGCGACCGTGATATTTCATTCATATATCCTAATTTATGGGCCAAGAATATCATCGGTAAGGAGAATATTAATGTCATCCATTTTTATGATCATTGTTTTGGCATTTGAGCCACTCGCTGTCTATGTTAGTCATGGTTTACATACAATATACACAATAAATTGATGGATGTGATTAATATAAAACTCCTATTGATCTCCTAATTTTAGTTTTCTACAAGCTTTTGTGTTGAATACACAGCTTGACACTTAGGTGAGTTTTTATCAATCTGCTAATCAAGCAGGTCTCTTTGGGAAGCGGGTATGATTGTTAGCGAGGTGCATGATGTTATAATTTAAATGATGATGCTAATGTCTTTATGAGCATGAGTTACAGAATGCCACCGAAAAGCAGAGGTCCGAAGTGGCCGAACACACCTGAGTGTTAGCCCTGAAGAACCCAGGCCTCGCTACCGCTCGGCCAGGGTCCTGAAGTGCAGCCTGCAAATCCTCAGCGATTTGAAACCCCTCCACTGTAATGGGACTAGTGTCACTTTGTGGGTGAATACCACGTCCATTCCTTATTATATTTGAATTCTACATACCTTAAACTATCTATTTACGTATAGTTTGTTTCTTTGAAGAACTGTTGATATCCACAATACCGGCGATATTCCGCATTTCATTCGTAATATGCGCGCAGCCATTCGAAGTGACAAGCGGCAAATATATCAACAGATGGCGCTACAGGGCGGAAGCGGCTAATTCCCCGGTTTTACCGGACATAGAACGCCCGATTAACCCGTTTTAAGTATATGATTCATTGTGACGTATCACGTTCGTTCAGATCAGCAACGACTCAAGGATTTTGAACAAAATATTTTAATCGACATTGGGAAAGACGGTCCATAGAAATGCCGGTTAGTCATTCATTTCATTTTCATTCCTTTTTTGACGTTTATTGAATAGGAGTTTATGTAATGCACATATGCTATAGTTACAGATTGTAGATATCTGCGGACCGGATCGATAGGCACATGGACACGGGATTGATGCATACGTGGTCACAACATAAGTATTGTATACATTTTTTTTTGTATATAAATGTTGTACGGTGATGTAAAACATGACGGGGAATATGTCGCAATATACATGGCGACGATGGTTAGTTTGATTTTGTACCTTATTCCATTGCAGCCCTTATTCATTGACATGCATTATCTGTTATCTCAATGTGCTCCCTCTACCTTAGCCCAGGCCAAGCCTTTTGCTGTGGTGCACGGACGTGTCTAAGCCCTCTGCATCTAATCTGATTCTATACGCTGGCTGTCTCCACACTACTCGAGTCACTTTTCAAAAAATAATCCTTCACAACTGTTATGACTCTCGAACAAACTGGCCACAGATCAATAAGTCTTGGGATCAAATCTAGGCCCTGGCACCTAATCTAGAGCATGTTTCATCCATTCATCTTTCATCGTCTTGGAAGGTTTTTTGGCTCAATTTAGACTGTGTGTGCAAAAATAGCGGCCTAAACGCCCATTCATTCATCGGTTGAACAATCCGTCCGTCTGTAGCGCCCATTGTACGGGCAGGAGGAACACACGTTAGACATATATATATAGCCATACGGAAACTACCTTTCTTTCTATTCTCTCTATTCAGTCTTTCTCTCTATCCGGACACAGTACCCACCAGAAACGTCAAAAATGTATCCTTTCCTACTTAACTAATTAATTATGCTCCCATTTAGTGTGACAATTGGTTACCACATTGTAACGGAGCGACGATAGATAGATCTTATGGGGGATACTTATACTTCCGGATATATATATATATATATATATATATATATATATAGGATAAGGAGCGTGTAGAGCCACAACTACATTAGATATGGTAAATTTATGGTAGTCCAATATAAATGGTGTTAATAATATTAATATACACTTTTACATTACTTTGCAACCTATCAGCTTTTCATGGTAAGTTTATCAATTGTAACCTATCACTTTGTTATAGTAAGCATATGTCAAAGTTTCGATCGACCTTAAGACGTCGACTAATCAGTGTCCAGCATTTTAACCAATCAGCGTTGAGATGATGATATGATAACATGTGCAAATCTAATCGAGACCACACAAGCAACAGCTGTTAAACCCTTCTCTGATTATGACATCGTGACCATGTTGATGGCTTGCATGCTAATGACCCACCGTTTTGTAAGTCAGTTGATACGTGGTTTCACCATATAACCTATTGACCGACCGAAGCTTCGAACACATTTTTTAACTGTTGAAGGAATGCCCGTACCGTGTCAACTAGACATTAGTGCTCTGGTGGCACTGAACTGTGTTTCCCTGCGGCATGGGGTGTGTCACCGCATACCCTCCAACGACCTTTAGTCGTTAGATGATACTTTAGTATAGTAGTGTCCACTCTGTCGGGGAGTACAACCTATGGCAATATCGAGATCGAGGTAGCTAATGAGATGTAGACAGTCTGGACTCGGTCTCGAACTAAGTCCTTCACTGGAAATGGAGCTCAACGTCGATCTGCCGCTAGTGCAGGTAAGCGGTTGGCTTCCTGTGAGTTGTCCGCCATTTTAATGATTTCATGGGTGGATATATAGCTTCAGTCGATTAATCAGTGATTTTTGTTTATCGGGTGTGTCGTAGTCTGCAAGTTTATAAGAACTTGTTAGATTGAACTGTAGAATATAGTAAAGCCCCTGCCATTGGGTATGGAGCGGTACTGGTGTTATGTAATAATACCTTGTCGCCAACTTTGAACGTTTGGTCAAATGCACTCCTGTCTAAAGTTTTTCTTTTTATTTAGGTTTATTATGTGATATGCATTACAATGCACTAATTAATCTCTATATTCAGGTGTGAAGCTTTTAGCTCACTGAGAGATAAATAACTCGTTATTACGTTTATAATCTGTTGCATACATCCACGCCTGTTCAGCTCAGCCAGGGCTGAGAAACAGATAACTGATCGATGAGGCGATGGTAAAAATTAGGGAAATTGCACTCCTGTCACAATCCTTCTCTTAATTATGTTTGATTGTTTGTTATGTAGGGGTGTGAACCTGGTAATGGTTCAACACAATTTTAAAACGTTGAGTTTCCAGACACCGAATAACTAGTTCTGACGTTTATAATAGATTGCATACAACCATTTTAACCGCAGCCAGGGCTGAGGAACGGATAACTAATCGATGAGACGATGATGAAAATTAGGAAAATTGCCCAGACAACCAAATAACTAGTTCCTATGTTCATAATCCATGGCATACATCCACGTATGTTCGGTTCAGCCAGGGCTGAGGAACGGAAAATCGGTCGAAGAGACGATGATGAAGAATAGGGCAATTGCTTTCCTGTCGTAATACATCTTTTAATTTTGTTGATTATTTGCTCTGTATGGCAGTGCACCTTGCAATAGCTATATGTATCAGTTGAGCCTTGAGTTCAGAGAGCCGAAACTCTAGTTCTTACTTTTATAATCCGTTACATATATCGACAACTGTTCAGCTCAGCCAGGGCTGAGGAACGGATAACCGGTTGATGCAAAATGACACTAAAGTATGGCAATTGCTTTCCTGTCATAATACTTTTCATTTTGTTGCTTGATTGCTTATATCGACGTTTGTTCAACGGTCCAGGCTTGTGGAACGAATAACTAGTCGATGAGACGATGAAAACAATTTAGCGCCATTGCATTTCTGTCACTAAACCTTAATTACGTTTGATTATTTGCTGTGGCAGTGAAATAGGTAATGTTTATATATTATTGTTGAGCATTGAGCGGACAGAGAACCGAATCACTAGTTACGTTTATAATCCGTTGCATTCATCTGTGTGTGTTCCACACAAAGAGGGCTGAGCAACAGATTACCAGTGTATAAGACGCTGCTGACAATTTGAAATGGTTGGCATGTTTTTGAAGTATAATACGACATACACGTATGTTGCAAATTTGAGGGTGAGCTCAGCAGAAGCTGGGGAATGGTAAATACTATCGTTTGATTCTGTTCCGTTCTGTTCAGCCAGGGCTAAGGAGCGGTATAACTTGCTGTGCAATGACGGGCACATTTTGATACTCCTATATTTTGTAGGAAAATCTTTCGGTTCAGCTCAGCCAGGGCTGAGGAACTATAATGAAATGGTGAAATAATTCTTTCCAAGCTATTCTAAGCATGGACGTATATTTCTCTGTTGGATTTGCTGGCTGCGCCCTTGGGTGGGGGGCTGATCGTTTGATCAGCGGTGGCGTTTGTCCCCTCACCTTCCCTGCTATGTATGAAGGCAACATCTATTTTCATATAGCCTTTCATAAATATCCATAGTGGACTGCATAATGTGGTATATCTATATATATATATATATATATATATATCAATTAGTATCCATTAATATTTGCCTGCCTAACATCTGATTGCCACAGATGTGTATTACATTTAATTCTCAGTGGAATGTGTTTGCCACTATATTTATCATTAGCGATGTGTTTTCGCCTCACCATTTTGCTTGGCAATATGTTTTCAGCCAAATGTTTTTTCATTTGCGATGTGTTTTCCGCCACATATATATTAGTGGCGATGTGTTTTTCCGCCACATCTTTATTAGTGGCGATGCTGTTTTCCGCCATATGTTATCAGTGGCGATGTGGTTTTTCCGCCACTGATAATCTTGAACCTTGTATTCTCGGCAATAAATTGCCCTATCCAACAACTTACATAACTCTTTGTGTTCATCTATTACAATGCAGGGAACGAGCTGCGGGCGAGCCAGCTATATCACCCTTTCGTAGCGTACGACATAAAAAATAATCCTGCTCTCGTGCTATTAAACTGCATACATTTTGCAGATAAAAATCCAAATCAAGCCATCACAAGAACCACAAAAGAAATTGTGACCTCCCCATGGCCACAAAAAAACAATTCAGCCCTCGTCTGTTTTTTTTTCTTTTTTTTTTATCTCCACCCACAGACCTTAGCCCCCTCGGGCAAATCAAATGGTCACTCCTTTACTACCGTAAGCTGACGTCTTATCAATCCCTGAAATTATCGGATTGTGAAACCTTAGGAAATAAATATTTAGCGTTGGCCTGTTGCATTCCTAGGCACCAAGACTAATATTAGTGGCAGATGGACTCAACAATCCCCGTCATCACCAATGGCTTATCGACCCATTAAGACCAGCAATGACGCATATCCCTCGAGGGCCAGCATGGGGTAATAACACGGATATGCCGGCTTGCTTCCATTAATCAGCCTATGCCTCGCCTGTTTATTATGGTCTTTACTGGTGTTACATCATAACAATCGTATCAGACATATTAGAATGACTTCAGAACGCGGACGGGTGATCCAGTGCCTTTTGATTTAATAATTCCTTAATTGCGTTGATATGTCTACCATTTCGCCCATGTATATTACGCCAGTTATGGTGTTTTGCACCCGATCTGAAGTCCCTGGTGCATATGTTACAGCGTGAACGTGACGTCACCACCTCACTGACGGCGGATCACAGGTTTTACACGCCAGGGCTGAGAGAGAAACAAATACATCGCAAGCCGAGAATGATATATTTTGCTATCCCAGAGTGCCATGCGGCGCCCGAGATCAGATATAATAGCGATAAAAACGCACGGGGTCCACACATTGAGAGAGCAGCACTCACGGGGTCACATCCGGGTATTGACCAGTACACCGATCACGTGTCAAGAGGATACGTCATTAATTCGGTACAAACAGATCGAGTTAAAAGGGGACAGGTAATTAATTCGTGATGTGCCGACAATCATGAGGGATCTATTTCCGTCCAATGGTTAAGGAGAAGGGTGTTAATGTACCATGATGTGTTGTATGTATAATCTGTAGGACATGTTAGGCATTATGGTATTGTATTTGGTAGTTTATTCTTTGTATTTGGTAGCTTATTCTTTGTATTTGGTAGCTTGTTATTTGGGTTTGGTAGCTTATTCTTTGTATTTGGTAGCTTATTCTTTGCATTTGGTAGCTCATTCTTTGTATTTGGTAGCTTATTTTCTGTATTTTGGTAGCTTGTTCTTTGTATTTTGTAATAATTCTTGGGATTTTGTAATAATTCTTGGGATTTTGCATATTTTATTTAATATCTGCATGTCGTACTTCATATTTATACCCGGGATTTATACCCAATACGTGCTACAGCATAACATTATGGTGGAGGGATGGCGAGCGGTGTGGATCAAACCATGTCAGTCGGATCGTGATCTTAAGCCAACATCTCAGCGTCAAGAGAAAACGCGGTTATATAATGTTTACGAGATATTCCTCTTGACGTGGTCACAACGTGGTGAGCGTAGATCATGGATATTATACACCTATCATCATATAAACAAGAAGTGGCCCAACACCCATCGCATCCTGCATTCGATAACAACGCACATCGCATACAGCATTACACTAACGTGAAGCAAATAAATAAAACACTTATATATATACTACTCACAATTTGCTAAGGATCACCTCTATGCAGAGAGATCTGTGTGTATAACAGGTGATCGACTGTGTAATTCTACTCTAATACAGACACGCTGGCCTTTACCATACATGGTGGCACACGAGTAACCGATTGGACACAGATTGGAGAAGGTTTATCTGTATTATAGTAGAATTACACAGTCACCTGTTACGCACTCAGATATCTCTGCATCGAGGTGATCCTTAGCAAATTGTGAGTAGTATATATATGTAAGTCAGTTCTCGGTACGGCGCCTACTCACCCATGAGGGGGATGGCGAGCGAGGTCCTCGGTATGTTATCCGCGATCATCAGCAGGAAGACGGTGAAGGCCAGCAGCACGGAGATCCCCAGCGAGATCTTCTCCCCGGCCTCGGGCGGCAGGTAGAACCCGATCATGATGAGGACCGACAGCATGACGCAGGGCGCCACGATGTTCATCATGTAGAACTTGGAGCGCCTGCGCATGTTGAGGGTGAAGACCACGTGGCTGTAGCCGTCGCCGTCATAGTTACCCTCGAGGATGGTGATGGCCCAGTGCTGGGAAGTCCGGTACACGTGCCACTCGCCGTTGACGCGGAAGTCGTGCGTGGAGATGTTGCCGGCGGTGTTGGTGATGTTCATCCGGCGGCTGAAGTAGGAGTACGCGCCGATTAGTAAGTGGCACTCCTGGACGTCGAACGGGAAGAAGGTGATGTCGATGTCACACGTCGTCCGGAAGATCCCGCCCGGCTCCCAGTGCAGCCGACCGTCGTGACGTAGCAGGACCCGGATGCGGTCGAAGTCCGGCATCAGCTCCTCCGCACTGCGGAACAAAAATAAAAATTAGATTTCACCCGTTATTAAAACTACTGGACAGCAAGCAAACCATTATAAATGCATAGATGTTAAACTCTATATTTTAACTAATTTTCGGGTTACGCGCAATTATAAACAGTAAATGTGATCGGATGTCGGCCATCTTGGAAAATGGCTACCATGGCTTTTAAGAAATAATTTAGGCGGTCATATATCATGCGGCATAACCCTCGGTATGTTCACAATTTCCAACTTGGATTACAAAAGGCACAATTCATTCATACAACGGTTGGACCAATACGGATTTCACCGATGTTAATTGCCCTCTTTAATGCCTTCCCGACGACGTCTCGGCCTAATTAACCGGACAACGAAGCTGTCCGTTCTTCGCATTTAAACCACCAATTAGCCGTCAAGCCAAGCTGACTGTTACAGTTGTCGTGGTTACTTTAAAGACGTCCCTGTGTACAGTACCAATACGGCATGTCTGAATCCGTTAATCCAATACCAATTAAGGTGAATACAAATGTGTCTCAAATAAGATTGGAAATCACAATATTTACAGCTTACATCCGATGGTTTGGAACCCTCTTGCTGACAGTACCGTTTCCATTCTTGGGGTACACTGTGAATAAGGTGATCCTAAAGGTGATCCGTCATCATTTAACTCCCTTATTTATAAATTCCTGCTGGCGGGTAACGAGATTGGGATTTTCATGAAGTGGGTGTTCCAGAGAGGCATGTCAAAGGGTGTTTTCTGAGGTGAGATATTTCGAAAATGGATCCATGCTTTTACTACCTCAGCTGAGAAAGGGTTACTTATACTTTTGCATGATTTCAAGGATTTCGTGTTTATTTCCCCAAAGCGATTTGTTCTTACACACTATGTCCGTAAAGAAATCTTCCCAAGCGCCGTCTGTGATTATTAACCGACGCACCCATGTAAGTTTTAGTGGGCGCATTTTTTTGGGCCAGGTTCGGTATCCCGCCCCGGGCCCGCAACACGTGACAGGGAACTTCTGAGCATGCCGATAGGGATATGCCTATTCCAATGAAGTGCACACACCGTTCACATCCGGTGCACATTAAGGCACTGGAACCAACCTACTCTTCATCACCTTTCAATCAGCCGCTATCTTCTCCCGAATGCCCCGTGCTGTTTAGAACGGGCCACCGGTGAACCGATGCGTAATGTGCGTATTCGGTCCACCGTAGGGATACACCCGGGGTACAAAAGAAATGCGCCCAGTCCCAGCCTCCTGTGCCAAACGGGTTAGCGGAATGGTCCACCTATGTGTTGGAATGGTCCACCTACGTGTTGGAATGGTCCACCTATAAGTTGGAATGGCCCACCTATGTGTTGGAATGGTCCGCCTATGTGTTGGAATGGCCCACCTATGTATTGGAATGGTCCACCTATGTATTGGAATGGTCCATGTGTTGGAATGGTCCACCTATGTGTTGGAATGGTCCACCTATGTGTTGGAATGGTCTCCTATGTGTTGGAATGGTCCACCTATGTATTGGAATGGCCCACCTATGTACTGGAATGGTCCACCTATGTGTTGGAATGGTCCACCTATGTATTGGAATGTCCCACCTATGTACTGGAATGGTCCACCTATGTGTTGGAATGGTCCACCTATGTATTGGAATGGTCCACCTATGTGTTTGAATGGTCCACCTATGTGTTGGAATGGTCCACCTATGTGTTGGAATGGTCTCCTATGTGTTGGAATGGTCCACCTATGTGTTGGAATGGTCCACCTATGTGTTGGAATGGTCCACTTATGCGTGGGAATGGTCCACCTATATATTGGAATGGTCCACCTATGTATTGGAATGGTCAACCTATGTGTTGGAATGGTCGACCTATGTGTTGGAATGGTCCACCTAGGTGTTGGAATGGTCCACCTATGTGTTGGAATGGTCCCATATGTGTTAGAATGGTCCACCTATGTGTTGGAATGATCTCTTATGTGTTGGAATGATCTCCTATGTGTTGGAATGGTCTCCTATGTGTTGGAATGGTCCACCTATGTGTTGGAATGGTCCACCTATGTGTTGGAATGGTCCACCTATGTGTTGGAATGGTCCACCTATGTGTTGGAATGGTCCACCTATGTGTTGGAATGGTCTCCTATGTGTTGGAATGGTCCACCTATGTGTTGGAATGGTCCACCTATGCGTTGGAATGGTCCACCTATGTATTGGAATGGACCACCTATGTATTGGAATGGTCCACCTATGTGTTGGAATGGTCCACCTATGTGTTGGAATGGTCCACCTATGTGTTGGAATGGTCCACCTATGTGTTTGAATGGTCCACCTATGTGTTGGAATGGTCCACCTATGTGTTGGAATGGTCTACCTATGTGTTGGAATGGTCTCCTATGTGTTGGAATGGTCCACCTATGTGCTGGAATGGTCCACCTATGTGTTTGAATGGTCCACCTATGCGTTGGAATGGTCCACCTATGTATTGGAATGGTCCACCTATGTGTTGGAATGGTCCACCTATGTATTGGAATGGTGCACCTGTGTGTTGGAATGATCCACCTATGTATTGGAATGGTCCACCTATGTGTTGGAATGGTCCACCTATGTGTTGCAATTGTCCACCTATGTGTTGGAATGGTCCACCTATGTGTTGGAACGGTCCATGCATCATGGCTATTAAGTCAGCCCCTTGACATCTACTCCGCGGAGGTGAGGTCTGGGATGTGGAGGTACAGCGATGGTGGTGTGGTGGCGATGGAGGTCGGGGGGAGGAGGGGAGAGAAAGAAGAGGGAGAAGAGATAGGGGGAGGGGGCGGTCTACCGTTTTAGGGAGGCATGATCTGTAGCGAAGCATTTCAGGTTTTTTGATCAGCAGATTGAATGCCACGTGTGTATTATGTGGGGCCAAGGGGGTGGCGGTGGGGGGGGGGGGGGTATGGGGGTAGTTATAGATGAGCTGAAAAAGGCTGAAGAGTAATTGGTGATTGGAATTCGCAGCTCTGTCTGAGCGACGATACCCGGGTAAGGTTGGTCACGGGTGGGCACGCGGGCCCCGGCGCCCAGTCTGTCAGCGAGGGAATGCTCGGGGGGAAATACTACGGACGGTGACGGGGTAAGGGGGTAGTGGGGCAGGAGGGCGGGGAGGAGCGGTGGTGGTGAGTGGTGAGTGGTGAGTTGTGGGGCTTGCGGGTGTGTCTGTGGGAGATAGGCTGGCTGAGTTTTCGGCTACTGGCTTACGGCTAGTCGCTGGCGAATGTCGTCAGGCCGTGTTGAGTATTAGGGACATCCATATGTCACGAGAGTCCACGCGACGATCAGGTCGGTCGACAGATAGTATGGTACGCCGAGGACACCATGGTACGCCGCGGACACCATGGTACGCCGAGGACACCATGGTACGCCGAGGACACCATGCTACGCCGGGGATTCCATGGTACGCCGACGACGCCATGACACGCCGAGGACACCATGGTACGCCGAGGACACCAAGGTACGCCGAGGATGCCAGGCTACGCCGCGGACATCAAGGTACGCCGACGATGCCATGGTACGTCGCGGACGCCATGGGACGCCGAGGATGCCATGGCACGCCGCGGACGCCATGGGACGCCGAGGATGCCATGGTACGCCGATGACAATATGGTACGCCGAGGACACTATTGTACGCCGAGGACGCCATGGTACGCCGAGGATGCCATGATACGCCGAGGACACTATGGTACGCCGAGGACACTATGGTACGCCGAGGACAATATGGTACGCCGAGGACACTGTGGTACGCCGAGGACACCATGGTACGCCGATTACACCATGGTACGCCGAGAAAACTATGGTACGCCAAGGACAATATGGCAGGCCGAGAAAACTATGGTACGCCAAGGACACTATGGTACGCCGAGGACATTGTGATATGTCGAGGACACTATGGTACGCCGAGGACACTAAGGTACGCCGAAGACACTACGGTACGCCTAGGACACTAGTGTACGCCGAGGGCACTATGGTACGCCGAGGAGACTATGGTACGCCCAGATCACTATAGTACGCCCAGGACACTATGGTACGCCCAGAGCTCCATCGTAAGGTCAGAACGCCATGGTATGGTCAGAACGCCATGTTATGGCAAAAACGATATGCTACGCCGAGTACGCTATGATACGTTCAGGCGGCCATGGTACGCCCAGAACGGCTTGGTACGCCAAGGACGCCATGGTCCGTCGAGTACGCTATGTTACGTTCAGACCGCATGGTACTCGCAGAATGGATTGTAACGCCGAGAACGCCATGATACGCCGAGGACGCCATGGTATACTTAGCTTACCACGGTACTCCCGGAACTCCATGGTACGCCGAGGATGCCCATGATACACCCAGAACGTCCTGGTACGCCGAGGGTGCCCATGATACACCCAGAACGCCCTGGTACGCCGAGGAGGCCCTTGATACACCCAGAACGCCCTGGTACGCCGAGGACACGCAGGGGACACGAATAATTGTGTCAAGTGGCAAAACTGGCATCAACTACTCCCTTGTCTATTTTACCGATGCACGTGGCGTTTGAAGCCTTTCGTTGGTGGCATATCCTTCCGTAGCACCTGCGCCCCCCCCCCCCCCTCAACCACACTCACCATACACGATTCTTGCTCCTGATAAGGCGATGTGTGGACTTGGGGGACAACATGCAGGATTCTGATTCTAGTAGTGGGAGGTGTCTTCTTGGAGGCAATGACGTTAGAGCCTAATATCAGCAATAAGCAGAGAGCCATCCTTGTTCAGGACTGATTGAAAAACCGACACTCCGTGACTCGATTAGACTGGGGAAGCTTTCCCAAACAGCGAGACAAACATGGAAGGCAGAGGGGACAGCAGGTCGATGGGATGGCGAGAGGCCAGGCAGCCGGGGTGTGGCGTGCAGAGTCAAGGAGAAGAGAAAATTAACGAAATATAGGGCCTCTGTAGAGAAAGGAGAGTGACAAAAAGGGGAGAGATTGGCAGAAAAAATTGACATGCAGTGAGAAAGAGATGGGAGGAAGTGAAGACAGACAGATACCGCAAGCACTCCTGGACGCGGAAACAAAGACGGGTAGACACCGCGATCCACGCGGGGACAAAAGCTGCATAAGGTCAAGAAGGTTGAGAAAGGTGAAGTTTGAGGAGTCGGGGTGGTGGGTGGAACAGGAGGGGGGCGGGGGGGGGGTCGTCAGAGAGGCGACACATTCATGAAAAAATCCGCAGGACAAAGGTCACAGGACTTGGGCATCTGGCAGGAGCGCGTAGGGGGACTGGGATATGTCTGGCTGCGGCTCGTAGGGGGCGCGGCCCCGGTGTTGTGAAAGGCGTCGTCCGGGCTGTCACAATGCCGGACCTCTTACCCCCGGGATCCGACCGGTTCCGCCGGCGCCCGAGGAAGGCTCAATGTAATTAGCGACAGCCGCCTCTCCTGAGACCAGGCACTTGGTGGTGAGGAGGGGTGGCCGGGGGAGGGGGTGGCCGGGGAGGGGAGGGTGGAGGGTGAATGGGGATAGGAGCGAGATCGAGGCGGGATCGGGGATGGAGCGAGGCAGGGGTGAATGGGCAAAATGTTTGTAAAATGGGGTGGGGCAAGGGTGGGGGGGGGGGGAGGGGAGCGGGAGATAGATGGAACCGGAAAAGGGTGGGAAGGGGATTGAGGTTGGGAGCGCAGACTAGGGTAGAGTAGGGGGGAACTTCATAGTGGTATAGGGTGTGTGGGGGGGGGGCGATTTGGTTTTGCGGGTCACTCCAGATCTCATGTCCGCGTAGTCCGGCGGGAGGAGGGGGCTGGGCGGCGGTGGCAGGGTGGGGCCCCATTGGGGTTGGGGTGGGAGAGGGCACAGGGTAAAAGGCGCGGAGGAGACCTTGGGGCGGGTATCCGATTACGACTGTAAGTTGTTTATCGCCGCGAGAATAGACCCGGGAAGCACCACGGGACGCCTGTAAATAAAACACCAAAATCTCGTTCGTCGTTCTCGCGAGATTGTACTTGTCGTTCTCGCGAGATTAGGTTGTTTTCGCCATTTTTTTTTTCTGGCTATTTTATCTTGGGTCACTTTGTCATAGCTAGGGGGTAGACATTACATCCGGAATATCTAGATACATACTTGCCATTGAGGCGGCATTAACTCACACCTGCTCTATCGGCCACAGTACTACCACGACAAACACGTTTTTAAGTCATAGCAAACGGCCCCGAGCCACCGCGTCAACTAGGCGTGCCTGGAGCGCCCCCGTGCGGATGGGGCTGACAATGGCCATTCCAGGGGACTCCCTGATATCCCACTTGCGTGCCACGAAGGCAAAGATACAGCAGTCACTGTCAGATGCAGCCTTGCCTCCTGCATTCCTAGTGGTTGGCGGGCAAGAGTTCAGCTCTCAGTTGGAGAGGGTAAATAGTCAAGGTGGCTTGCACGTTACGCGGCAGGAATACTTGCCCGACAATGTCATCACGTGACCTTACCCTGGTGTAAACTGGCGGCCTTCACGTCCCGGAGGCCGGGAACGAGTTGTATACATAGATATACATGTACGGGAAAGCATCTGATGCACCACCGGGTTTAAGAGCTATTTGCCGATAAAAATATCGCATTGGAAGTATATAAAATTCATCACTATGATGTAAACTATTAAATCATATTGATTAACTTTTTCTTAGATAGATGAAGGGGGTTTCTCGCATCATTCTGTTAAGCAAAGTGCACAAGTAGTATCAATTAAATGCTGGTGTACCATTCCTCCCCCCCCCCCCCCACCCCCTCCCCCGCTCTGCCGATTGTCATGATCCTAAGTAAGACACAACTAAAGCTAAAATCCTTTTGGGCTCAATCTTTATATACAGTAATGGTGCAGGGAACCAGCCGGTGTCAAGTCTAAAACTACCAGAAGACGATTCCCTTATTAATCCGGATCCCGAAGGAAAAATAACTGACCTTATGTTGATCCCTAGAGATCAATACCTCCATGCTATCCCATACCACCGAGAACAGTGTTAATTAAACCGCTGCGCAGTATATGAAGCGATTTCGAACCAAAGTTCTGTGCGACGTAAAAACCATTAAAATAGCAATACATAAATACCATTTTAGCAAAAGATTTTTTTTAGTGTCATTGCGCAAAGCCGTGCCATACTTCGGTTATCTGTTTGGATGAGGTTAAATACGTCCAAAGTGATATTTAGCTGGTTAATTCATATGGTACGCATTGGGCATTAACACAAACATTAGCGCTCCGTGCACTGAGAAGAGGATTCTCCACTGTCCTCTTACACAAAGACGCGATGTCATCTTCTGCACTCACCATGGGGATAAAAAATAACGCAAATCTTTTCTTTTCGTAAAGCGGGCATTCATATTTATTCTTAATTTAGATTTTCTTGACTATACGAATGACAAGCATGCACAGGTTATATATACAACATTATTTTCCCCTGTAATGCCAGGCCGTGTCCTGGCTTGGCACAGGTGTGTGCCCTGTGGCCTGAGGGCTGTTGCTGCTGTTGCTTAACGGAATAGCCTAAAGCTGTCCCTGTAACCCCTTCTATATGTTTACACCCCGACGTTAATAAAGCCCTATCCTACCGTATCTTCCGGAATGACAGAAGAGGATGGCAAGATTAGCTTTGGGGAATGATGTGAAGAACGCACATAAGCGGACGTACAGCAAGAAACGGTATTAAAATAGAGGTTCACTGACGAACGGCGATCCCAAATATAGATGGGTGATTTGGTGTTCTCGGCCATATTTGTGCACATATGGGATAACCAGGACAATGACGACTCCCGTAATTAATAACATGGATACCGACACAATCTCCAAATACGTGCGTCTGGTACCGTCGGGTGCCGTCGGGTACCGTCGGGTGCCGTCGGGTACCGTCGGGTGCCGTCGGGTACCGTCGGGTGCCGTCGGGTACCGTCGGGAGCCGTCGGGTACCGTCGGGTGCCGTGGACTGTAGATGGTTTGTATTTGTTGGAGCGTCCTATCTGAGACAAGAGGATAATGAATGGCGGGATGAAAACCGATGTAACACATGCCCTGTTTTCGATTCACCGCAGTATTGATCCGCATTATATTGTCACCAGAGCAATGCGATGTGCACTCTCCCGTCGCAATATTCCCCTCCATCAATAGGTGGCGCCAGCGGGTTTGCGGGGGTTTGGCCTGACCACGGGGTGAGTCCATATGCCGGGGGTCAGTCACCTACCCGTTCATGATGGCCAGCTCTGGGAGCCAGATGTTATCAGCCTTCACGATCATATCCGTCACGTTGCCGAACTTTGCCGGGTCCCACAACAGGCGCTCGTCAGTCCATTCCTAAAGGCAGAAAACAAATATCATGGAAACGACACCGAGCAAAAATAAGACGGATGGGTTTAAAGTAAAAGAAGGCTTACTCGCACTACACGTGGGTTGTGACATGGCGACGGAGGCGTCCGATACAGCTGCAAATGTCAACGGAGGGAAATTGGAAGATTTGGACGGACGATGCGATGCGATGCTCCATTACTCCATTCGCTGTCGGTACATTAGATACGTGACGGCTACGCGAGGAAAATGGAGTGATTTTCGGGTGCGAATGCAATAAATGTGTTTTCCACGCAAGGTGAAAATATGACGAAATACATTTTTTGTTATGCATAAAAAAATGAAATGAAGAACGTCTTACATCGCATTCCAAACATTGTTTGTGTCATTTTCAGTGCTCTGCTGAGAAACATCCAGCCCACTAGGCATGACGAGAATAGATTAGTGTGACAAATGACTGTTCTCCATGACAACGGCAGGGAGACGGCTGTTCAGCGGTTTGCACATGATAACCAACATACAAGCGAGGGGAAGAGGCCAGTTTAGACAATTGCTATGAATACGGCACGGCCATTGGGGCAGTAATTATTGCGCAATGACTTGCTGTGGGTATACAACCAAAAAACTCAGTCCAATTTATCTCTCCAGTAACGAATCCAGTTTTTAATTATTACAAGATTATAATTACTTCTTCCTCGCCGGAATTGTTGTCTCACTAGCTAGGAATACATAGGTGTGAAGCAACGATGCATATTTGGTGTCAGAACTAGCGTACGGAAGCCATGATCTACGTCATGTCCTGTTCCGGAGTCTGCTGACGGTGGATATGACACAGAACGCCTTACGTGTCAGACGCCATTTCGTTAACGGCCTCGGCTTGTCCAGGAACAGCGTGCTGGTTGCTATTGTTGGCGGGGTGGGCGTCGGTGCACTTTATGGGTACAGATCACGCTTGACGGGTATCTGGACGCACCCCTCTCCACCCCCCCCCCCCCTGCATTGTCAGACATTGAGGGGCGTATCCAACATCACTCCCACGTTGTCATACCAGACCCCACCCCTCGCCCAACACCCGCCCCGCCCCAGATCACCCCCACCTTGCAATCTCAGACCCCACCCCCGCCATGCTCCGTCCGTCGCCTGCATCGTCAAATCCTGGTGTGAGTGGGGGGGGGGGCGGTCACCAGCATCGCCCCCACCTTCTCATAGCAGACTCCACCCCTCACTCCACATCCGCCCCGCCGCCCATCACTCCCACCTTGTCATTTCGGACCCAGTCCCGTGGCGCGCCGTCGCTCGCCCCCCCCCCCTCCCCCGCAATCTTGTCGTTCCGGGCCCCGCGTCGAGCTTCATGGTCTATGGACTCACCGACATAGGCGCCGTCCACCCGCCATCCTACCAGTGACACACGTGGACACAGACCCTCTCTCTCCCTCGCTTGTCTCATATCGATAATTTGGCTCTCCCGAAGGCCCCCATTCCACAGCCACCAAGCTCCTACCCCGTGTCATCCTAACCCACACAGCAGCACCCCACCCGCTCCATCACTATACACTCACATCCCATCCCTCCACACCCAACCCCATCCCACCCCATCCCACTTCATTCCACCCCATTCCACCCCACTCCACCCTTTCTCATCATCTCACCCCGTACAACCAGCAAGAGCCCACCCCACCCCGCCACCCCACCCCCACCACCAACACACCCCAGATTAGCGCTAACGGCGCACCCACGAGCGAACGCTCCCCATTTGCACCCCTTCTTGCGACGGGATTTCTGCCGAAACGACTTCTAAGATTTTGGGCGTTGATTTGATCCGAAAAGACGGAACTCCCCCGAAAAGAACGAAAAAAAAGACACCTTGTGCCTGGTTGGTGAACAGCCGATAATCAAGAAGATCCTTTGTGTTATGGCTTTCATCTGAGTCGGTGAGTCCCCAAGGGAACGACTGGTTCGACGACCACCCCAGAGAACCCCAGCCCTGACATCGTGTTGTCCTGGCAACGGCGGGCTCGTGACGTTTTAGGCAGTTCCGGAAATCCTGGCCGATTTACCAGCCACCGCGAAACGAAAAAGGCACAACAAGATAAAATCCTTCTCCGTTTTGCGTGAAGAATCGAGTGTGTGTGAAACTA
The DNA here is from genome assembly GCA_964019135.1 of Arenicola marina. Lineage (NCBI taxonomy): Eukaryota > Metazoa > Annelida > Polychaeta > Arenicolidae > Arenicola > Arenicola marina. The sequence goes on along the minus strand of OZ025259.1, from coordinate 17,011,169 downwards.
TTTTTTGTTCGCTTTGTTCCAGGCATGGTTAAATATAAAATCCTAATATAGTTAAAGATAAGACATTTATCTCTCCATAATGCATGGGGTCCGTTCGATGAGACTGTTGGAAGCGTTGTAGTTTCAGCCAAATCATCGATGTTTACAGTTCTACGACAAACGGAGCACCATTGTCCTCGCCTGCTCAGTCCATATAAGGAGCGTTGTTACGTAAGCATAGATACCGCGCGCAGACACGCGCGTCATGATGATTATTACGTCATACGACATGGAAAACCCCCGCGTAGCACATTAGATCGCCTGACACTGACAGTCACTCATGAGACAACCGCATTCTGGTTTATCAACTGCCTAACCGCTCATACAGTACATAAATCTACTCGGATGGTTATAATTCGGATATGCACAGAACTTCAGTGGTTAGTTGTGCTTCCAAGGACAGCTTTAGCCGATCTTGTGTGTGAGGCGAGTGAAGGCAAACAACCGGAAGGTAGGCAGCACGTACAGGCCGTTGATGCTAGGCATTGACGTAGAGCATAGGTATCCCTGTCTCGTGGGGTCTCGATAAGATCCCGAAGTGACTGTACAGCCCTATAACACCAAAAAATTGCAGCACCAAAAAGAGCACCAATATTGCTGTGCTAAGTCATACAGTTAAAGACTATCAAGGCAGTCAATGCCTACTGCTCAAGAGCATCGAGCCAGTTGTGGCAAAACCTATAGCTAAAGAAACATCCTCAGTGGTCCATAGCTTCATAGCATCCAGAGAACTGTGCTAAACGCTATTTGCCGAATAGCAGTCAAACAGCTGCCTGATATCTAGGCCATAAAGAACACTCACACCACCATGTTATGGCCTACAACCCAAGGACATCTACACGACTGGGTGAGTTTACGGCATGCTCTTAACGTCTGCAGGTGAATGGCGGGGAAATTAAATCTGTACTTGTTCAAAAAGTCAACCTTTCTCTGGGTGCAATCACACGGTCAAATCCTCCCGTGGTGCCATCAAGCGTAGCGTGAATGGTCTTCAGAACGCCAATGCATGGAAGGTGCGTTACCCATCCACTCCTCCCTAACAAACAAACACCAGAGCACAGCCAGCTATCTCTGACGTCAGAGGTCGCTGAATGCAGCCAGATTATGAAGGGTAATAATCGTAATCAGAAGCTGGCAATGGGACTGACTTGCTAACACAGTGGGTGGTAGGGGCAATGGGACTGACCGGCTAACACAGTGGGTGGTAGGGACAATGGGACTGACCTGCTAAGACAGTGGGTGGTAGGGACAATGGGACTGACCTGCTAAGACGGTGGGTGGTAGGGGCAATGGGACTGACCTGCTAAGACAGTGGGTGGTAGGGACAATGGGACTGACCTGCTAAGACGGTGGGTGGTAGGGGCAATGGGACTGACCTGCTAAGACAGTGGGTGGTAGGGGCAATGGGACTGACCTGCTAAGACAGTGGGTGGTAGGGGCAATGGGACTGACCTGCTAAGACAGTGGGTGGTAGGGACAATGGGACTGACCGGCTAAGACAGTGGGTGGTAGGGGCAATGGGACTGACCTGCAAAGACAGTGGGTGGTAGTGGCAATGGGACTGACCTGCTAAGACTTGTGGGTGGTAGGGGCAATGGGACTGACCTGCTAAGACAGTGGGTGGTAGGGACAATGGGACTGACCGGCTAAGACAGTGGGTGGTAGGGGCAATGGGACTGACCCGCAAAGACAGTGGGTGGTAGGGGCAATGGGACTGACCTGCTAAGACGGTGGGTGGTAGGGGCAATGGGACTGACCTGCTAAGACAGTGGGTGGTAGGGACAATGGGACTGACCGGCTAAGACAGTGGGTGGTAGGGGCAATGGGACTGACCTGCTAACACGGTGGGTGGTAGGGGCAATGGGACTGACCTGCTAAGACAGTGGGTGGTAGGGGCAATGGGACTGACCTGCAAAGACAGTGGGTGGTAGGGGCAATGGGACTGACCTGCTAAGACAGTGGGTGGTAGGGGCAATGGGACTGACCTGCTAAGACAGTGGGTGGTAGGGGCAATGGGACTGACCTGCTAAGACAGTGGGTGGTAGGGGCAATGGGACTGACCTGCTAAGACGGTGGGTGGTAGGGGCAATGGGACTGACCTGCTAAGACAGTGGGTGGTAGGGACAATGGGACTGACCGGCTAAGACAGTGGGTGGTAGGGGCAATGGGACTGACCTGCTAACACGGTGGGTGGTAGGGGCAATGGGACTGACCTGCTAAGACAGTGGGTGGTAGGGGCAATGGGACTGACCTGCAAAGACAGTGGGTGGTAGGGGCAATGGGACTGACCTGCTAAGACAGTGGGTGGTAGGGGCAATGGGACTGACCTGCTAAGACAGTGGGTGGTAGGGGCAATGGGACTGACCTGCTAAGACAGTGGGTGGTAGGGGCAATGGGACTGACCTGCTAAGACAGTGGGTGGTAGGGGCAATGGGACTGACCTACTAAGACAGTGGGTGGTAGGGGCAATGGGACTGACCTGCTAAGACAGTGGGGGGTAGGGGCAATGGGACTGACCTGCTAAGACTTGTGGGTGGTAGGGGCAACGGGACTGACCTGCTAAGACAGGGGGTGGTAGGGGCAATGGGACTGACCTGCTAAGACAGGGGGTGGTAGGGGCAATGGGACTGACCTGCTAAGACAGTGGGTGGTAGGGGCAATGGGACTGACCTGCTAAGACAGTGGGTGATAGGGGCAATGGGACTGACCTGCTAAGACAGTGGGTGGTAGGGACAATGGGACTGACCTGCTGAGACAGTGGGTGGTAGGGGCAATGGGACTGACTGCTAAGACAGTGGGTGGTAGAGGCAATGGGACTGACCTGCTAAGACAGTGGGTGGTAGGGACAATGAGACTGACCTGCTAACACAGTGGGTGGTAGGGACAATGGGACTGACCTGCTAAGACAGTGGGTGGTAGGGACAATGGGACTGACCTGCTAAGACAGTGGGTTTGTAGCGGCAATGGGACTGACCTGCTAAGACAGTGGGTGGTAGGGGCAATGGGACTGACCTGCTAAGACAGTGGGTGGTAGATGCAATGGGACTGACCTGCTAAGACAGTGGGTGGTAGGGGCAATGGGACTGACCTGCTAAGACAGTGGGTGGTAGGGACAATGGGACTGACCTGCTAAGACAGTGGGTGGTAGGGGCAATGGGACTGACCTGCTAAGACAGTGGGTGGTAGGGGCAATGGGACTGACCTGCTAAGACAGTGGGTGGTAGGGGCAATGGGACTGACCTGCTAAGACAGTGGGCGGTAGGGGAAATGGGACTGACCTGCTAAGACTTGTGGGTGGTAGGGACAATGGGACTGACTGCTAAGACTTGTGGGTGGTAGGGGCAATGGGACTGACTGCTAAGACAGTGGGTGGTAGGGACAATGGGACTGACCTGCTAAGACAGTGGGTGGTAGGAGCAATGGGACTGACTGCTAAGACAGTGGGTGGTAGGGACAATGGGACTGACCTGCTAAGACAGTGGGTGGTAGGGGCAATGGGACTGACCTGCTAAGACAGTGGGTGGTAGGGGCAATGGGACTGACCTGCTAAGACAGTGGGTGGTAGGGGCAATGGGACTGACCTGCTAAGACAGTGGGTGGTAGGGGCAATGGGACTGACCTGCTAAGACAGTGGGTGGTAGGGACAATGGAACTGACCTGCTAAGACTTGTGGGTGATAGGGGCAATGGGACTGACCTGCTAAGACAGTGGGTGGTAGAGGCAATGGGACTGACTTGCTAAGACAGTGGGTGGTAGGGGCAATGGGACTGACCTGCTAAGACAGTGGGTGGTAGGGGCAATGGGACTGACCGGCTAAGACAGTGGGTGGTAGGGACAATGGGACTGACCTGCTAAGACAGTGGGTGGTAGGGACAATGGGACTGACTGCTAAGACAGTGGGTGGTAGGGGCAATGGGACTGACTGCTAAGACAGTGGGTGGTAGGGGCAATGGGACTGACCTGCTAAGACTGTGGGTGGTAGGGGCAATGGGACTGACCTGCTAAGACAGTGGGTGGTAGGGGCAATGGGACTGACCTGCTAAGACAGTGGGTGGTAGGGACAATGGGACTGACCTCGAAGCTATATGGGTGCTCCTTAGCTGCAGGCTTTGATGCTACCACGTGTTTAGTTTGATTGCTCAGGGTTAAGTAGATCGTCTGTGGGTCGTATCGCGACAATAGGGAGCGGCAGGGTAGAGATGAGCCATGTCTCCGTGAGCAATACCTTACTCTTTGCGAAAACAGAAATTGGAACCGCGCACCGCCAGCTTGGGCTGCTGTAGCAGAGTGCACTCCCTGTGGATCATTGCGGTGGCGCAATGGACTCTCCCATTGGGTGGCGCTATGGACTCTCTCATTGGTTGGTGCTATGGGCTCTCCCATTGGGGTGGCGCTATGGACTCTCCCATTGGGTGGCGTTATGAACTCTCCCATTGGGTGGCGCTATGCACTCTCCCATTGGGTGGCGCTATGAACTTTCCCATTGGGGTGGCGCTATGGACTCTCCCATTGGGGTGGCGCTATGGACTCTCCCATTGGGTGGCGCTATGGACTCTCCCTTTGGGTGGCGCTATGGACTCTCCCATTGGGGTGGCGCCATGGACTTTCCCATTGGGGTAGCGCTATGGACTCTCCCATTGGGTGGCGCTATGGACTCTCCCATTGGGGTGGCGCTATGGACTCTCCCATTGGGGTGGCGCTATGGACTCTCCCATTGGGGTGGCGCTATGGACTTTCCCATTGGGGTGGCGCTATGGACTCTCCCATTGGGTGGCGCTATGGACTCTCCCGTTGGGGTGGCGCTATGGACTCTCCGATCGGGGTGGCGCTATGGACTCTCCCATTGGGGTGGCGCTATGGACTCTCTCATTGGGGTGGCGCTCTGGACTCTCCCTTTGGGTGGCGCTATGGACTCTCCCATTGGGTGGCGCTATGAACTCTCCCAGGGGGGTGGCGCTATGGACAGTCCCATTGGGGTGGCGCTATGGACTCTCCCATTGGGGTGGCGCTATGGGCTCTCCCATTGGGTGGCGCTATGGACTCTCCCATTGGGGTGGCGCTATGGACAGTCCAATTGGGGTGGCGCTATGGACTCTCCCATTGCGGTGGCGCTATGGACTCTCCCATTGGGTGGCGCTATGAACTCTCCCATTGGGTGGCGCTATGGACTCTCCCATTGGGTGGCGCTCTGGACTCTCCCATTGGGGTGGCGCTATGGACTCTCCCATTGGGTGGCGCTATGAACTCTCCCATTGGGTGGCGCTATGGACTCTCCCATTGCGTTGGCGCTATGGACTCTCCCATTGGGTGGCGCTATGGACTCTCCCATTGGGGTGGCGCTATGGGCTCTCCCATTGGGTGGCGCTATGGACTCTCCCATCGGGTGGCGCTCTGGACGCAAGGAGGAGAGTGTCCCGGCCAGGGTGCCCTTGCCGACAGAATCACGATTACCACGTCATCCATTATTCGTCCAATTGCGGACTGTAGACACGGATGCACGTAAATTCCATGGCTGCCACCCTCAACACTTACCGACAGAGCCAGATATATAACAGCTCTCGTACGGCTCCCCTCCAAATGTTGTGATAAGAAAATGCGAACCATTCCCACAACGATTTGCAGGTTTTCATTGAGGGGTGGAAGCTATTCACCTTTACCATTCCATAACCCCATCACACACACACATACACACGCACACCTGCCTCCAGTCCTTCGCACCCAGCCCCTCCACCCTCCCTTCTCTCCCCTCGCAACCTGCCACCCGGGGTATGTTTGTGGAAGAGAACAGACCCCGCGCCGCTCAAAGAAGAAGAAGAAGGTCAAAAGAAGAAGGTCAAAGAAACATATGGTTCTTGCTAGAGCCACCAGGGGCCGGTGAGTACCCGGCTGATTGAGATTGAAATCGTTAGGCCAGGCTCAATTAGCCTGAGATAGATGGTCGCACCTCATTCCCAGCCACTCGGCCACGGTTGCACGCTTCCTCGATCGTCGGCCGGACTGTTGCCACTGGGGGGCACCTGTTTATTTATGGTGAAATATTGCATTAGGTCACCGGGTCAGAGCCAGGTTCAAGTGCGGTTCGTATGTAACTGGGGTCAAACCTTCATTTTTCATGCCCTAGATGCTGACCAGAAGGTCAAAGACAACGCGGCACATAATGACCTTGTTAGCTATAGGGCTTGAACTCAAAAGCGCAGTTTTCATCCGACGTCATTTTAGACTTTGGAAATAAAGATTTAGAAAGATGTGTGTCAGTGACACGCATACAATTCCCTCTTTATTTTATATTTTTAACTATTTCTCTAATAAATCAGGGATGTAATAAAATATGGATTCTGCCCTTGGGTGTGGTGATTACGTGACGGTCGACACGGATCCACCGTACATGTCTCTACCAAATCAGTGACACGTCGGTACAGGTAATTGGCCAGGGAGATGGCATTGCCCACGTCTAAGCCCTACCCACTCGCTATGTTACACCGCTGTCTGGCTGTATGCAGGACGTAAGCCTGTCTGTGCCTATGCCGGAGCGCCAGTCCTGAGGTACCCACGTAGCCGTCGCTAGGGCACATCGGGACTTCACTCAAGCTTGTTGAGCCTGCAGGCAACAGGTGGGGAGGTCAGACGGGCAGGGCTTATACCAACACCACCAGGTGCCCAGGAGCGGATTGATTTGGTATTTTAGGTCGCGTGCGTGTGTACCTCGGTTGAGGGGATGGCTTTTCGATAACCTTACCGTGCGTTATATCGTAAAAGAGGATAAGGTATTTTGCAGCTTCGTTCGTTAGAACAATCTCCAGCGCTGACCTAAGGGCTACTTTCCTTCTTTTTAAGAACATATTGATTCTCTGTTCGCTTACACCTGACCCATGGCCTCAATTTGTCACCTCAGCGGTGACGGTGTTTTGCGGGAGTATTCTTACCGACTCCGCATATTACCACTGGCGATGAAGGCATCGAGATAATAAATCTCATCATCTCTTCTCCTCACACAAGCGCCTTACATTTTTTCTGGTTGGGACTAAGCAGGCCTTCGTTGGCTCAGGCGGCCCACCTATCGCGACTGCTCAGGCAGTGGCCGTGGTACCCTTCCCCCCGCCACCCCGGAGTGCCGCTTTACCACTCCCCCGCCCGCTATCGTACAGACTGCAGAACCCTCTTCACATTCCTCTTCCACATCCCCGGCATTCCCACCGGAAGAGGGCTTCACCGCGCGGCTAACCTAAACCCGGCCCGCGAGGACCATCGCCCTGACGGCCAGACTGACGCGGACACGGTAATGCACCTGTCCCGTCGTCTTAAGCCCGACCACGGGGCGGCGCCACTTGCTACGGGCCGTAAATCAGGTCACGTGGGAGGGGCCATGAATCAGCGGTAATGACGGCAGGTATCGCCTACCTGTTTTCTCAGTCCGGCGAGCTTAGGGCCACCTTCCAAGCTCTCTACTTGACATGCTATGAGGAATGGCCATCTCACGGACAGACAGTGCGCATTCTGCAGGTATATCGCCGCCGAGACGAGAGGAGAAAAAGCGACACAAGGGAGAGATAAGAAGAAGTGCGCAAATATGAAGAAACAAAGTATAAGCTATAAGGTATAAGTTACTGAGCGCGAAGGGGAAAGAGTGGAAAGTGCAAGGCAAGTGGAAAAGGGTTAGAAACATAATTATCTAGGGTTAAAGCGAAAGAGAAGAGATTGGAAGAAAGGGGGATAAGTTATGAAAATAAAAATGTAAATAAAGAGCTAGATATGGGAAGAGTCAGGAAGTATAAGAGACGGTTAAAAAATTATGTTTTCGGAGCAAGAAGAGGGAAAGAAACCCAGCATAGAGAGAGAAGAAGAGAAGAGGAGCGACATAATGAGGGATAGCTATTGGGGAAAGAGAAGGAAGGTTAGAGAGTCCAGAGTGAGAATAAACTAGGGTGGGGCATTAATGGGAAGGAGGCGAAGAGAAGGGAAGGCAAAAGGCAGTATAGTAAGAGAAGTTGAAGAAAGGCAAAATGAAACAAATTGTGAGATCGGGAAAATTATAGAAGGGTCGAGAGCGCGGCAACTGCAGGAAAACAAATTTGAGTGTAAAATTTCGTAAATTCTGCATTGATATGGCCCAGAATCACAAGAGCCAAACGACGGCATAGGAAACAAATAAGTTACCGTGCAATTCCACAACATTATTCCAAGCACACGCGAGGCCCAGATCACATTCGCATTCGTCGGAGGAAAGAAGAGCAGAAAAGCAAAGAATAGCTTATACTGGATCAGTCAGCGCACGCGGTAAAATGACATTATGGTGTTTAATGCACCTGGCATCGCTCGCGCTGGTAACGTAGAAAACCCCAAGTGCTATCGGAGTCAACATCATCAACGAGTGAGGAGGCGTCTTGCGGCTGTTTGTGGCGGAACTCCCTCCCAGGGCCAGCCACGTACCATCCAGCCAGCCAGAGCCGAGGGGTTAACACAGAGACACGGAGAGTGAAGAGTCGCCAGCACCGGAGAGCGCAGCGTGATTGGTCCCATGGTCTGCCTTGAGAAACCCGTGCAGCCCGTGGTCGATGGTCCCATGGTCTGCCTTGAGGAACCCGTGCAGCCCCTGGTCCATGGTCCCATGGTCTGCCTTGAGGAACCCGTGCAGCCCCTGGTCTATGGTCCCATGGTCTGCCTTGAGGAACCTGTGCAGCCCCTGGTCTATGGTCCCATGGTCTGCCTTGAGGAACCCGTGCCGCCCCTGGTCGATGATCCCATGGTCTGCCTTGAGGAACCGGTGCAGCCCCTGGTCTATGGTCCCATGGTCTGCCTTGAGGAACCCGTGCAGCCCCTGGTCTATGGTCCCATGGTCTGCCTTGAGGAACCCGTGCAGCCCCTGGTCTATGGTCCCATGGTCTGCCTTGAGGAACCCGTGCAGCCCCTGGTCGATGGTCCCATGGTCTGCCTTGAGGAACCCGTGCAGCCCCATGGTCGATGGTCCCATGGTCTGCCTTGAGGAACCCGTGCAGCCCCTGGACGATGGTCCCATGGTCTGCCCTGAGGAACCCGTGCAGCCCCTGGACGATGGTCCCATGGTCTGCCTTGAGGAACCCTTGCAGCCCCTGGTCGATGGTCCCATGGTCTGCCTTGAGGAACCCGTGCAGCCCCTGGTCGATGGTCCCATGGTCTGCATTGAGGAACCCGTGCAGCCCCTGGACGATGGTTCCATGGTCTGCCTTGAGGAACCCTTGCAGCCCCTGGTCGATGGTCCCATGGTCTGCCTTGAGGAACCCGTGCAGCCCCTGGTCGATGGTCCCATGGTCTGCCTTGAGGAACCCTTGCAGCCCCTGGTCGATGGTCCCATGGTCTGCCTTGAGGAACCCGTGCAGCCCCTGGTCGATGGTCCCATGGTCTGTCTTGAGGAACCCGTGCATCCCCTGCTCGATGGTCCCATGGTCTGCCTTGAGGAACCCGTGCAGCCCCTGGTCGATGGTCCCATGGTCTGCCTTGAGGAACCCGTGCAGCCCCTGGTCGATGGTCCCATGGTCTGTCTTGAGGAACCCGTGCAGCCCCTGGTCGATGGTCCCATGGTCTGTCTTGAGGAACCCGTGCAGCCCCTGGTCGATGGTCCCATGGTCTGCCTTGAGGAACCCTTGCAGCCCCTGGTCGATGGTCCCATGGTCTGTCTTGAGGAACCCGTGCAGCCCCTGGTCGATGGTCCCATGGTCTGCCTTGAGGAACCCGTGCAGCCCCTGGTCGATGGTCCCATGGTCTGCCTTGAGGAACCCGTGCCGCCCCTGGTCTATGGTCCCATGGTCTGCCTTGAGGAACCCGTGCAGCACCTGGTCGATGGTCCCATGGTCTGCCTTGAGGAACCCGTGCAGCCCCTGGTCGATGGTCCCATGGTCTGCCTTGAGGAACCCGTGCCGCCCCTGGTCTATGGTCCCATGGTCTGCCTTGAGGAACCCGTGCAGCACCTGGTCGATGGTCCCATGGTCTGCCTTGAGGAACCCGTGCAGCCCCTGGTCGATGGTCCCATGGTCTGCCTTGAGGAACCCGTGCAGCCCCTGGTCGATGGTCCCATGGTCTGTCTTGAGGAACCCGTGCAGCCCCTGGTCGATGGTCCCATGGTCTGCCTTGAGGAACCCGTGCAGCCTCTGGTCGATGGTCCCATGGTCAGCCTTGAGGAACCCGTGCAGCCCCTGGTCGATGGTCCCATGGTCTGCCTTGAGGAACCCGTGCAGCCCCTGGTCGATGGTCCCATGGTCTGCCTTGAGGAACCCGTGCAGCCCCTGGACGATGGTCCCATGGTCTGTCTTGGGGAACCCGTGCAGCCCCTGGTCGATGGTCCCATGGTCTGCCTTGAGGAACCCGTGCAGCCCCTGGACGATGGTCCCATGGTCTGCCTTGAGGAACCCGTGCCGCCCCTGGTCGATGGTCCCATGGTCTGCCTTGAGAAACCCGTGCAGGCCCTGGTCGATGGTCCCATGGTCTGCCTTGAGGAACCCGTGCAGCCCCTGGTCGATGGTCCCATGGTCTGCCTTGAGGAACCCTTGCAGCCCCTGGTCGATGGTCCCATGGTCTGCCTTGAGGAAGCCGTGCAGTCCCTGGTCGATGGTCCCATGGTCTGTCTTGAGGAACCCGTGCAGCCCCTGCTCGATGGCGCGAGGGCCGCAGTCGCTAAAGACGCGCGCCGTGGGCAATGACATAATGGGGCGATGGTGGCGCTGACTGCGTAAGTAGGCGGCTAAAGAAGGCAGGAAAAAAAATGGCGGCGTAGTTTGGCATCCTGATCGGCTTGCAGGCTTGGAGAACAGTAATCCTGTTGGTATACCGATAATAATGAACAAAAATATCATTATTTTAATGTTTTTGTAACCCGTGGCATGGGCACTGATACTGTGTTCTAATGTGATATCCCGTCCTGTTATACTAACCTCCAAAATAAAATACATTTCTTGAAATGCAGCCATCTTCATAACATTGGATTCTGTAAAGTCGTATTGCCATTAATGTTTTCAATATATTAATGATGAAGAAATAACTTTTCTTTCGTCATTGGTTTGCCATATATATATATATATATGTGTGTGTGCGCCTGTCATAATTAGAGAGCTTCAGACTAAAAGAGGTCTTCGGTAATACGAATCTCGATGCGGTGCTGACGGCGAGTGTTTCTTAAAGTACTCAACTACTGTTAAAATTATATATGTATATGTCGAACGTGAATTCACATAACTTTTGCTTCTTAATAGACTCAAATACGATAACAAGTGTTCATGCCGGAAGTGGAGTGACATTACGCCTCGCACACGGGTGATATACTTACACCAATGTACGACCTCGAGGAATCATATTATGTCGCTAGGAAGTGCCATGCAGAGTGGGGCAGGCCGTATGATAGCCCTATACGTTCTTCTCTCAATTATAACACGTTATTTTCATCTTAGAGCCTTCAGATTTATAACACGACATTGTTACAACTCGATGCTTAACTATAACTTGTTATTGTCATGATATACGTCGATACTGCGGCAGCTTCACGCGAACATAACAACACTTTGATTCCATAGCGTCATTCGCTTCTGAGGAAATCTTTTCGCTGGAATAACATTTTTGCGAAACGTGATAGATTCGCCATCCACCCGACTTCATTCAGCCATTCATTATAAATAGCGATGGGAATGGGGAATGGGGATGGGGATGGGGATGGGGATGGGGATGGGGATGGGGATGGGGATGGGGATGGGGATGGGGAATGGGGATGGGGATGGGGAATGGGGATGGCAATTCGCAGCTTGTCATAAGATCTATTTACCGAGAAAAAATCTGGACTACTTACGGCGATGACGAGTCCTGTGGTTGTCAGAACCTGGCTGCGCTCATCCTGGGGGAACAAAAAACACCACATGCTTAGCATACAACTAGCCTTAAGCCGTCAATGATGGGCGGTAATGAGTTGTACGTGGTGAGCGGGGCGCCCACAGGATGTGTGGCGGATTACTGTAGCTTGCTTCATCGAACATATTACAGCTTGAGGACACAGCTAATTCATATAAGAAAAATACTAAGTCATCAATTCGTGTTTATCGAAACATATTAGAGCAAGAAAAACCGTGAATTTATATATGAAACATACCATGTCCTGTTACTTTAGGGAAGATACGTAAATAACCGTTACATGAACACTGAGGCTCAACGTATAGCATGTTATACAAGAACCCTGCGTGTAAAAATGTCTTTTGCAAAAACACCCAAAATAAATATAAATAGTTTGATTCTAAAATGAATTCAGTAATATTTTCTATTAACACGATACAACTGATCATATGTCCATTAGCGCCATAGCAGATGACTGTTGCTGATGATTACATGCTTGTAGTTCTTCGGCCTACAACTTGCGGCTATGTTGTTCGTGCTGCTTGTTGCCTATGCATCCCCACGACTCGTAGTCAGAATCTACTTATAGTCCTTGCTACGGAAGCTTATTAGGGCCATACATTTTTTTAATTTTAATCAATTTTTTTACGGAGCTTTGAAATCATAAAGGAATTATTTTCACCGGGAATAAATTATTTTAACCTGGAATTAATTGTTTCCACCGGGAATAAATTGTTTTCACCGGGAATAAATTATTGAAACCGGGAATTAATTATTTAAACCGGAAATTAATTATTTCCACCTGGAATTAATGATTTAAACCGGGAAAAAATGATTAAAACCGGGAATTAATTATTTCCACCGGGAATAAATGATTAAAACCGGGAATTAATTATTTCCACCGGGAATAAATGATTAAAACCTGGAATTAATTATTTCCACCGAGAATAAATGATTAAAACCTGGAATTAATTATTGCCACCGGGAATAAATGATTTAAACCCGGAATAAATCATTTCCACCTGGAATTAATTATTTCCACCTGGAATTAAGTATTTCCACCGGGAATTAATTATTTCCACCGGGAATTTATTATTTCCATCGGGAATTAGTCATTTCTACCGGGAATAAATGATTAAAACCTGGAATTAATTATTTCCACCGGGAATAAATGATTAAAACCCGGTGGAAATAATTAATTCCATGTGGAAATAATTAATTCCAGGTTTTAATAATTTATTCCCGGTGGAAATAAGTTATTCCCGGTGGAAATGATTAATTCTCGGTGGAAATAATTTATTCCCGGTTTAAATAATTTATTCCCGGTGGAAATAAGTTATTCCCGGTGGAAATGATTAATTCCAGGTTTTAATCATTTATTCCCGGTGGAAATAATTAATTCCCGGTGGAAATAATTAATTCCAGGTGGAAATAATTAATTCCAGGTGGAAATAATTAATTCCAGGTTTTAATAATTTATTCCCGGTGGAAATAAGTTATTCCCGGTGGAAATGATTAATTCGCGGTGGAAATAATTTATTCCCGGTGGAAATAATTAATTCCCGGTAGAAATAATTAATTCCAGGTGGAAATAATTAATTCCAGGTGGAAATAATTTATTCCTGGTTTAAATAATTTATTCCCGGTGGAAATAATTTATTCCCGGTGGAAATAATTCATTCCAGGTTTTAATCATTTATTCCCGGTGGAAATAATTAATTCCAGGTTTCAATCATTTATTCCCGGTGGAAATAATTAATTCCTGGTGGAAATAATTAATTCCCGGTTTTAATAATTTTTTCCCGGTTTAAATCATTAATTCCAGGTGGAAATAACTAATTCCCGGTTTAAATAATTAATTCCCGATTTAAATAATTAATTCCCGGTTTAAATAATTTATTCCCGGTGAAAACAATTTATTCCCGGTGGAAATAATTAATTCCCGGTTTAAATAATTAATTCCCGGTTTTATTCATTTATTCCCGGTAGAAATAATTCCTTTATGGTTTTAAAGCTCCGTAAAAAAATTGATCAAAATTAAAAAAATGCATGGCCCTAATAGGCTTCCGTACCTTGCCGCTTGGTAGGATATCTGGAGACCCCGGGGATTCCCCGGCAAAACAAACCTCGGGGAAAGGTTCGCATTGAACCTTTTTTGAATTATGAGAAAAGAGTCAGGATATCAGCAACAGCGGGACTATTGGCATAGCGTAAGGGCCGCGCGCGTGGCGTTAGGGGGACTATTGGCATAGCGTTAGGGCCGCGCGCGTGGCGTCAGGGAGACTATTGGCATAGCGTTAGGGCCGCGCGCGTGGCGTCAGGGAGACTATTGGCATAGCGCTAGGGCCGCGCGCGTGGCGTCAGGGAGACTATTGGCATAGCGTTAGGGCCGCGCGCGTGGCGTCAGGGGGACTATTGGCATAGCGCTAGGCCGCGCGTGGCGTCAGGGGGACTATTGGCATAGCGTTAGAGCCACGCGCGTGGCGTCAGGGGGAATATTGGCATAGCGTTAGGGCCGCGCGCGCGGCGTCAGGGGGACTATTGGCATAGCGTTAGGGCCACGCGCGTGGCGTCAGGGAGACTATTGGCATAGCGCTAAGGCCGCGCGTGGCGTCAGGGGGAATATTGGCATAGCGTTAGGGCCGCGCGCGTGGCGTCAGGGGGACTATTGGCATAGCGTTAGGGCCACGCGCGTGGCGTCAGGGGGAATATTGGCATAGCGCTAGGGCCGCGCGCGTGGCGTCAGGGGGACTATTGGCATAGCGTTAGGGCCACGCGCGTGGCGTCAGGGGGAATATTGGCATAGCGCTAGGGCCGCGCGCGTGGCGTCAGGGGGACTATTGGCATAGCGTTAGGGCCGCGCGTGGCGTCAGGGGGACTATTGACATAGCGTTAGGGCCGCGCGCGTGGCGTCAGGGGGACTATTGGCATAGCGTTAGGGCCGCGCGCGTGGCGTCAGGGGGAATATTGGCATAGCGTTAGGGCCGCGCGCGTGGCGTCAGGGGGAATATTGGCATAGCGTTAGGGCCGCGCGCGTGGCGTCAGGGGTTATGGCGGATGTGTCGACATACCTCAGCCTTGATGCAGTTATGACATAATTACGAATACGGCCCCAGGCCACTAAACTCAATCACCTCATCGATAATATCTTCCCATCTGGACCCCTCCTCTGTATATCCCCGTGGGCGGATCCATCCCAGGTGCTGTGTCAAGGAGGTTCGCCCCGATCCCCCTTCTTTTAGGAAGAATGCAGTTTTTCAATGCCAAATTTCGGCCATCTAAGGCGTGGACCGCCGCCCCCGGTCGTCAAAAACGGATTCGACACCCCCCCCCCCCCTTCCCTTCTCCCCGGGTCACAATTTCTTTTCCGCCCCCCCCCACCCCCCTCCCACTTCCCTCTCGTAAGTCTCTAGTGCATCGCTCCACTCTTAAAATTACTGGATCCGTCGCTGAATCCCAATAATTATGGTTATTATAATTCTCGCACACCCACCATTTATCTCCCCACACCTAGGTATCACCCGGCCACCCTATACTCCCTAGCGGAATCTAAACTCACGCTCCCTAAGCCCCACCTTTTACCGATGTACACACAACACAACCCAGATAATGAGCGACTGGTGGCGCCCCCTTCGCAGAGACAACCTTGCCCTAGGACGGCCGGAAGCTGCCACAACACGGGTTCGGGTTGTCAGTGTATGTCAAGAGGTCGGACAATAAGTGTCGGCGGATGTGAGTCGACCTCTCGGCGAGCGGGATGTCAAAGGTCTGAGGCCACGTGGTCCGTAAATCAGACACACGGTGCGGTAGTGGCAAGCCATCCAGCGCCTCGCCCATCGATAACCACCGCTAAGTTCATCGCCTCACCTCGCTGTTTGGTCGGCCTGGGTATGTGTTACAGAGTAGCTCTCTGATACATAAATATATACACAGATATATCAAAATGTACGTGGTACATATCTATACAGGGGCGGATCCAAGAATTTGAAAAGGGAGCGGGGGTCCATTGAAACCGGGGGGCGGGGGGTCCACACCGCCCCAGATAGCGTTCTTCCTCAAAAAGATGGGGGAGGGGGGGGGTCGCTGAACCCCCTGGATCCCCTGGATCCGCCTTTGTATATATTTATGTAAATGATGTGGAATATATATATATATATATAGAGAGAGAGAGAGAGAGAGAGTGGAAACCACTCGTGAGGACTGATTATAAAACAATGGGCCATCGGGCGATAAAAAGGATGTTTGGCGCATCAATGACTACGGCTTGACAACAAACTACACAAACAACGTATGTAGCACTGAGCCGGTGCTGCACTTGAGGTAGACTCAGATATCAGCAGATACATCAGCGTGACGGATGACCTCTTCGAAATACGTCATCTTTTACACTCGACAGAAAGCTCGTGTCTGCAGCCATGGACTGTGTCTGTGGCCATGGACTGTGTCTGTGGCCATGGACTGTGTCTACAGCCATGGACTGTCTACAGTCATGGACTGTGTCTACAGCCATGGACTGTGTCTACAGCCATGGGCTGTGTCTATAGCCTGCCATGGACTGTGTCAACAGCCATGGACTGTCTACAACCATCTACTCTGTCTATAGCCATGGACTGTGACTACAGCCAGGGACTGTATCCGCAGCCATGGGTTGTGACTACAGCCAGGGACTGTATCTGCAACCATGGACTGTGTCTACAGTCATGGACTGTGTCTGCAGCCATGAGCTGTGTCTATAGCCCGCCAAGGACTATGTCAACAGCCATGGACTGTGTCTACAGTCATGGACTGTGTCTACAGTCATGGACTGTATCTACAGCCATGGGCTGTCTCTACAGCCATAGACTGTGTCTACAGCCATGGGCTGTCTCTACAGCCATGGACTGTCTACAGCCCTGGGCTGTCTACAGCCATGGGCTGTCTCTACAGCCATGGACTGTCTACAGCCCTGGGCTGTCTACAGCCATGGACTGTGTCTACAGCCAAGACTGTGTCTACTGCCATGGACTGCCTATAGCCATGGACTGTGTATACAGTCATGGACTTTGTCTACAGCCATAGACTGTGTCTGCAGCCATGGCCTGTGTCTGCAGCCATGGACTGTGTCCACAGCCATGGGCTGTGTCTGCAGCCATGTCCTGTGTCTACAGCCATGGACTGTGTTTGTGGCCATGGACTCTGTCTACAACCATGGATTGTCTAAAGCCATGGCCTGTCTACAACCATGGGATGTCTCTACAGCCATGGACTGTCTACAGCCATGGACAGTTTACAGCCATGGACTGTCTACAGCCATGGACTGTGTCTACAGCCAAAGAATGTGCCTACAGCCATGGGCTGTGTCAACAGCCATGGACTGCCTATAGCCAGGCACTGTGACTACAGCCATGGACTGTGTCTACGATCATGTACTGTGTCTATAGCCATGGGCTGTGACTAAAGCCATGGACTGTGTCTACAGCCATGGGGTGTGTCTATAGCCATAGACTGTGTCTACAGCCATGGGCTGTGACTAAAGCCATGGACTGTGTCTACAGCCATAGACTGTGTCCACAGCCATGGACTGTGTCTACAGCCATAGACTGTGTCCACAGCCATGGACTGTGTCTGCAGCCATGGACTGTGTCTACAGCCATGGACTGTGTCTGCAGCCATGGACTGTGTCTACAGCCATGGACTGTGTCTACAGTCATGGACTGTGTCTACAGCCATGGACTGTGTCTATAGTCATGGACTGTCTACAGCCATGGACTGTGTCTACAGTCATGGACTGTGTCTACAGTCATGGAATGTGTCTACAGCCATGGAATGTGTCTTCAGCCAGGGACTGTCTACAGCTATGGACTGCCTACAGCCATGTCTGTCTACAGTCATGGACTGTGTCTACAGTCATGGAATGTGTTTACAGTCATGGACTGTGTCTACATTCATGGACTGTGTCTACAGACATGGACTGTCTACAGTCATGGACTGTGTCTACAGCCATGGACTCTCTACCGTCATAGACTGTGTCTACAGTCATGGACTGTGTCTACAGCCATGGACTCTAGTCCTTAGAGCTAGCATCACGCTCCCTCTTCGCCAATATTCCTTTTACTTCCCTTCCTACTCGAAATCATCCCACGTTTCAATGGGATCCGACTAAAGTGGGTTACCCGCCTAGGATTGTGGGATTGATGGCAGAGGACAAGACTCATGGTAGGGTTGTGGGCTGGGGGTTGGGGATGGGGGGGGGGTGGGGCAGCGGCGTAGAGGATAAAAGGAGGATGTGAGGTGGGGGGGGGTGGTTATAGTTTACATGCCGGATTAATATCGGTATGCTCCAGATGAGGGGTGTGAGTGGATGAGGGAATGAGGGAGTAACGGGATGAGGGGATGAGGGGATGGGGGACTGAGGGGATGAGGGACTGAGGGGATGAGGGAATGAGGGAGTAACGGAATGGGGGGATGAGGGGATGAGTGACTGAGGGAATGAGGGACTGAGGGGATGAGAGACTGAGGGGATGAGGGAATGAGGGAGTAACGGAATGGGGGGATGAGGGAATGAGGGAATGAAGGGATGAGGGACTGAGGGGATGAGTGACTGAGGGAATGAGGGACTGAGGGGATGAGAGACTGAGGGGATGAGGGAATGGGGGAGTAACGGAATGGGGGGATGAGGGGATGAGTGACTGAGGGAATGAGGGACTGAGGGGATGAGGGACTGAGGGGATGAGGGAATGAGGGAGTAACGGAATGAGGGGATGAGGGACTGAGGGACTGAGGGGATGAGGGAATGAGGGAGTAACGGAATGAGGGGATGAGGGACTGAGGGACTGAGGGGATGAGGGAATGAGGGAGTAACGGAATGAGGGGATGAGGGACTGAGGGGATGAGGGAATGAGGGAGTAACGGAATGAGGGGATGAGGGAATGAGGGAATGAAGGGACTGAGGGACTGAGGGGATGAGTGAATGAGGGAGTAACGGGATGAGGGGCTGAGGGGATCAGGGGATCAGGGGGTGACGGGATGAGGGAATGCGGGGATGAGGGTATGAGGTGATAAGAGATGTAAGTGGGTGGGGGAGTGAGGGGGTGATGGGGCTGTAGGGGGTGGGGGCAGTGTGAGGGGGTGAAGTAGTGGGGCTAGGATAGTGTGGGTAGACACCCGGGCTGGCAGGGGGGGGAGGGCAGGGAGATGCATTGGGCATTAACTTACATAGAAGGGCCGCAGCGTCCGCGCCTCAGGCCGCTCACAGAGTGATATCCGGGGCCTGGACGGGCGGCGGGCCTTGTTTTATTACCGCCCTATTATGGACCGAGGGTGGCATCCGACACTTTATGGTCCCTGGTAGTCCGGGAAACGCCGGGGGGAGGGGTGGAGGGTGGCAGGGTGGGGGGGGGGGGTGGAGAGGGGTTGTCAGGGGGGAGGGGCACACAGGATCGCGGGCTCCGTGCCTGAGGGTAAGGCTGGAACTTGTGGGAAAGGGAGGGTTGGGTGGGGCGGCGGCGGAGGTGCAGGGGGCGGGGGAGGAGGCGGGGAGAGGGGGGGATGCAATGACAAAGTT
The DNA here is from genome assembly GCA_964019135.1 of Arenicola marina. Taxonomy (NCBI): domain Eukaryota; kingdom Metazoa; phylum Annelida; class Polychaeta; family Arenicolidae; genus Arenicola; species Arenicola marina. Next base: position 16,991,743 of record OZ025259.1, on the reverse strand, counting down.
GGCGAGGGGTTAGAGGGTGTTGCATTGATCGGGGCTGATACAGGGAGTGTTGCGAGTCCGTTTTCGTCTTGAAATATGGAAAACAAGACAGAATGTAGCGTTTGTTGTTCCGAACTGATATATATATATATGTTTATATAATATAAATGTTTGTGTCTCAAACCCGTAACGTAAGGTAACGAAATCTAGGTAATACAGCTGTTGCCAATACAGTTTACAGCATCGAAATACTACGGTTTATTCTTAGGACACATAAAATTACGAGCTCTTTTGATCTTTATTAACTCTTACTTAAACGGTATACTATACTTAATAGCTGGCTCTGGCAAGCTGTTACCAGCTGGCTCTGGAAAGTCATTAATAGCTGGCCCTGGCAAGCTGTCAACAGCTGGCTCTGGCAAGCTGTCAACAGCTGGCTCTGGCAAGCTATTAGCATCTGGCTCTGGCAAGCTGTTAACAACTTACACGAGGAAGCCATTAACAACTGACCTTGGTAAACTCTTTCCAGCTCCAATTGACAATCAATTACCAAATGGCTCGGGCAACAGCAAACGACAAGCTACTAGCAGCTAAAACTGGGGAGCTATTAACAGCTACCGTTAGGAACTATTAACAGCTTACATTGGGAAGCTTACATTGGGAAGCTTACATTGGAAAGCTTACGTTGGAAAGCTTACATTGGGAAGCTTACATTGGGAAGCTTACACTGAAAAGCTTACATTGGGAAACTTACATTGGAAAACTTACATTGGGAAGATTGCATTTGGAAACTTACATTGGGAAGCTTACCTTGGCATTGGAAAGATTGCATCTGGAAGCTTACTTTGGGAAGCTTATATTGAGATGCTTGCATTGGCAAGCTTACAATGGGTCGCTATTAACAGCTTACATTGGGAAGATTGCATTTGGAAGCTTACATTGGGAAGCTTACATTGGGAAGCTTACATTGGAAAGCTTACATTGGGAAGCTTACATTGGAAGCTAACATTGGGAAGCTTACATTTTGAAGATTGCATTTGAAAGATTGCATTTGGAAGCTTACATTGGGTAGTTGCATTGGAAAGCTTACATTGGGAAGCTTACATTAGGAAGCTTACATTGGGAAGATTGCATTTGGAAGCTTACATTGGGAAGCTTACATTGGGTAGTTGCATTGGAAAGCTTACATTGGGAAACTTACATTGGGAAGCTTACATTGGGAAGCTTACATTGGCAAGATTGCATCGGGAAGCTTACCTGGGTCGCTATTAACTTACATTGAGAAGATTGCATTTAAAGTTTACATTGGGAAGTTTACATTCGGAAACTTACATTGGGTCGCTATTAACGACTTACTCTGGGAAGATTGCGTTTGGAAGCTTACATTGGGAAGCTTACATTGGCAAGATTGCACCGGGAAGCTTACCTGGGTCGCTATTAACTTACATTGGGAAGATTGCATTTAAAAGTTTACATTGGGAAGCTTACATTGATAAACTTACATTGGGTCGCTATTAACGACTTACATTGGGAAGATTGCGTTTGGAAGCTAACATTGGGAAGCTTACAGTGGGAAGATTGCATCGGGAAGCTTACCTGGGTCGCTATTAACTTACATTGGGGTAGCTTACATTAGAAAGCTAACATTGGAAAGCTTACATTAGAAAGCTAACATTGGGAAGCTTACATTAGAAAGCTAACATTGGGAAGCTTACATTGGGAAGCTTACATTAGAAAGCTAACATTGGGAAGCTTACATTAGAAAGCTTACATTGGGAAGCTATTAACAGCTTGCTCGGGCCAGCTATTAACAGCTTGCTCGGGCCAGCTATTAACAGCTTGCACGGGCCAGCTATTAACAGCTTGCTCGGGCCAGCTATTAGCAGCTTGCTCGGGCCAGATATTGACAGCTAGCTCGGGCCAGCTACTGACAGCTGCCCCAGACGTGATTGCGAGAATGCAAGGTCAAAGTTATAACCGTCTGACGCTGATATGTGTGACTGTGTCACGTGACCATCGGGCGCAGTCGTACGTGTCAATGTCATCCATTTAGAAGTCACTTCCTCGCGTTTATTATGGACGAGCTTGTGCAACATTTACACCGAATGCCAGGAGTTGCCCCGAGGTCAAGGTCATGGGGCAGAGGTCCTCACACGGGCGCCCGGTACCAAGGAGAGGGGGTGGGGGGAGGGAGGGGGTGGGGGAAGGGGAGATCAGGTGAGAGGAGGGGAGAGGTCGGGAGCGGGAAGGGGGAAGGGTAGCGGGAAGGCAAGGGGGAGCAAGGGGAGGGCCGCGGAAAGGGAGGGAAGAAAAAGAAACAAGTAAGGGGGGGGGGTGAGATGGAGTGGAAAGGAGAGGGGAGTAGAAGGGAGTGGGGAGTAGAAGGGGAAGGAGGGCAGTGTGGGTACGAGATGGATGGGTTCTCGTTGTGGCGGGGGACGCTTTGTCTGTGGGTCGAGGTTGATGAACCGAGTGTCCCCCCCCCTCTCGTAGTCTGGTACCCTGGGAGAGGGGGGGGGGCGGGGGGGGGAATGGGGCGGGGGCTGGAGTCCCTAGACCAGGGCGTGCGGCTTATTTCTGCGCATGCATATATACAGCATAAATATGTCTACTTACACCGTGATACAACATTGTGAGTACGAATGACTTCAAGGACGGTAACAGCGAAGATGATTAAAGGCGTGATACGTGTATTAATCTGTGTTCTCTTCGCCGACCTACCGGAGTCCTATTGCTCACATACTAGAAGAAACCCATGGGCGTATTCAAAGGATCCATGTTCAAGGCTGGGTGCGAGGACAGGGGAATACAGGACCCACTCTCCTGGCGATGTCTATGGTTAGCCTGATAACTCGCACGCCTATGCCATCAATGACATCACTGGGGAGTTCGGTAACACTCATTTAAGATGGACGCAACAATAAACTTCAGTTCAGTGCAGGCGTCCTTCGGTTTTGCTAAATTTATGAACGAGTCTTTAGTGATCAAGATGGTAAACTATCATATAAACATGGTATTAACATCGGTAAATTCTCATAAATGATGTTCAATGTGGCTCACTCCAAACCGTTGAGGAAATAACCAAAACGGGCATCAGATTTTCTTCAATGCGTACATAAAAATTGCGAGTGGTCGTCCAGAGTTTCTCAGAACGTTTTAAAAATGTGGAGGATTTCAGAACATATACTCAATATAACATTGGCGGAAAGGAGAAACCTATAACAATATTGTGTCACTTCCGAACACGACCAGAAGCCTGCCTCAGCCATGATGTCCGGGGGGGGGGGGGGAGAGGGCGGCGGTGAGGGACTGTCACAAACCAACTGGAAGCAATCTACTCGCCGGCAAGCCGGGTCACCTATGTGGACGTCACGGATGCCACGTAACAGAGCTACTTGTCCTACGCTATCAACCCCCTCCATTCCTACCCCACCCCCCCCCCTCCACAGCCTTATCGCTCCCCCCCTAGGAGATTCCCGGATCACGTGACCATGTGGCTGACGACGCATATATATCGGTCATCATTTTCAGTATTTTTGTCCCACTCTGGCGTCTGTAGTATGAGTGCCCCCCCCCCCGCTACCCCCCCCCCCCCCCGCTATCCCCCCCCCCCGCTATCATTCCCTTCCACCCCCCCCCCCTCCATCCGCTCCCCTCCAATAATGTTCTGTCTTATGATCCGGGGCATCGATACTGCCTCGTTCCCGTCCACCCGAGTTTTAAGGTGGCTGGGCGCACCAGTCTATATAGTCTATATAGTATGCACGTGCCACCCCCCAGCTACCCCAGTAAACTACCGTGATCCGCGCCAGCCATCGCCCCCCCAACATCGCCCCCCCCCCCTTGCCACCCATCGTCACCACGCCGCCCCCGTCGCCCATCTCCCCCCCCCCCATCCGCTACTCATCGTCCCCCCACCGCCACCCCCATCGTCCTCCCACCGCCACCACCCCCCCCCCCGTCGCCGCCCATCACCGACTCCCGCCAGCCCCCTCTCACCCCCCCGCCTCCCCCCCACTCCGGGTCCCACTCACATCCCCATAAGCCCCCCCCCCCTTCTCGGACGATGAAAGCCAACCATGAGGTCGTCTACCCATGAGTTGCTTACCAAACTGCCGGAGGACAGATAAAACCAGCCACCGGGCCACCGAGCCGTAGGGGGAGAGCGGGGGGGGGGGGTACGGTACAGCTTAACCCCCAGAGGATCTCTTATCTGGCCTGAGTGGTGGGGTGGCGTGGGTGGGTGGGGGGGGCGGATACTATCTCTTGGGTAAGAGGAGAAACTGTTTTGTTGAGGCGAGTCACATTTGATTTCAGGGCCAACGTAGTCCTCTTGGCTTCCCATAGAAAACCTGCCTCCCCACCTCCCAAGCTCACCTACCCCTCACCGTAACCCTCACTCCACCATTGGCACACCCTCCCGGAGACAACAAATCTAACCCAAGCTCCATTAAGAACTGTGTGTGTGTGTCTTTCCATACTGAAAAGAACGTCCAGCGCCTTGTCATGCGACAACAGTAGACGGAGGATGGGCAGCAGTCTGTGTCTATCTCCATGGTCTATCCAAGTACCCCATGGTCTATCCAAGTACCCCATGGTCTATCCAAGTACCCCTTGGTCTATCCAAGTACCCCGTGGTCTATCCAAGTACCCAGTGGTCTATCCAAGTACCACATGACCAATCCAAGTACCCCATGGTCTATCTAAGTACCCCGTGGCCTAGTTCCGGGACGCAGAGGGAAATAGTTGGGGCCCTAACGCGCATTTTATAAAGTGATTCAATAGCAAATATTCCCACGCCTCACACAGAAATTTACAAGGCAGCCAACTAACATGGTTCTTGGTTTAAGGAGAGGATGCTTCTCAGCAGAATCTACTTCCCAATAGCCCCTTATGATAGAATGACTGCAAAGGGTATATTGGGTACACCGGGAAACCGGTCACTTGGCCAAGTGATTGATTTTCCGTATATCAAGGAACAACAACGGAGCCCTTATATTAAAAACCATAACAACTTCTCGTCGAATGATACTGCCAAAAAATAAAAACATCTTATTCTCATGCATTGGTTAATTGTCATCTAGCTGCAAAAACAAATGGCAAGAATTCTCAAGAACGTCTATTCAGGAATTAATTACGGCCATCATTTCGCGGCGCGCCACCCATGAGGTGGATCGGGTGAAATGTGCCCGGATGTCAGAGATATCACAAACGACGAGACCGAGCAATGTGACGACAGAGCCAAAATGGCGCGAACGGCCGCCGAAAAAATAATTGCTCAACTTCTGCTGGTGCCGAGGCGGTGCAAGGGGACATACCCGGCGGAACACGTCGGCAGGGGGACATACCCGGCGGAACACGTCGGCAGGGGACATGCCCGGCGGGGACACGTCGGCAGGGGACATGCCCGGCGGGACACGTCGGCAGGGGACATGCCTGGCGGGGGACACGTCGGCAGGGGACATGCCCGGCGGGGACACGTCGGCAGGGGACATGCCCGGCGGGGACACGTCGGCAGGAGACATGCCCGGCGGGGACACGTCGGCAGGGGACTTGCCCGGCGGGGACACGTCGGCAGGGGACATGCCCGGCGGGACACGTCGGCAGGGGACATGCCCGGCGGGACACGTCGGCAGAGGACATGCCCGGCGGGGACACGTCGGCAGGGGACATGCCCGGCGGGGACACGTCGGCAGGGGACATGCCCGGCGGGGACACGTCGGCAGGGGACATGCCCGGCGGGGGACACGTCGGCAGGGGACATGCCCGGCGGGGGACACGTCGGCAGGGGACATGCCCAGCGGGGGACACGTCGGCAGGGGACATGCCCGGCGGGGACACGTCGGCAGCAACTCAATTATAAAGTAAATGCAAAAGACACCCATGTCGATTGACGCGTGGTCGGTAGCGATGGCAGATACGGTATATCTTGGTGGGGGTGGGGGGGGAGACCGGGCGGGGCCGGGCTGGGCGAACGATGAAAGAACATAGGATGAAGTGTGTGTGGGGGGAGGGGGGGGGGGCAATGATTGCCTGTGCTACTTGTCATCATTCCGTTGTTGGTGATGATGGTCTTTGGTGGGAGGGGGTGGTGATGGTGGTGGTGATTGGGGTGGGGGTGGGGGGTTAATGAACGTGGGGGTGGGGGGATGTTGGTAGTGGTAATGATGGTGGTGGTGGGGAAGGCATATTGGCTGTGGGTGCGGTGGGTATGCCGGTAGTGGTAGCGATGGTGGGGGTAGGGGTGGAGATGTTGGAAGCGGTGGCGATGTTGATGGTTGGGTGGGAATCACGGTAGTGGTAGCGATGGTGGTGGGGGTGGTGGTGGGGGTAGGGATCACGGTAGTGGTAGTGATGGTGGGGGTGGGGATGTTGGCTGTGGTGGGGGTGGGGGATCACGGTAGTGGTAGTGATGGTGGGGGTGGGGATGTTGGCTGTGGTGGGGGTGGGGATCACGGTAGTGGTAGTGATGGTGGGGGTGGGGATGTTGGCTGTGGTGGGGGTGGGGATCACGGTAGTGGTAGTGATGGTGGGGGGGGAGGTGGTGATGGGGGTGGGGATCACGGTAGTGGTAGTGATGGTGGGGATGTTGGCTGTGGTGGGGGTGGGGATCACGGTAGTGGTAGAGATGGTGGTGGTGGGGGTGGTGGTGGGGGTGGTGGTGGGGGTAAGAATCACGGTAGTGGTAGTGATGGTGGTGTGGGGGTGGTGGTGAGGGTGGGATCACGGTAGTGGTAGTGATGGTGGTGATGGGGATGTTGGCTGTGGTGGGGGTGGGGATCATAGTAGCGGTAGCCATAGTAGCGGTAGCGAAGTGGTGGTGGGGGTGGTTGTCGGGGTGGTGGTGGTGGGGTAAGAATCACGGTAGTGGTAGTGATGGTGGTGGTGGGGTGGTGGTGAGGGTGGGATCACGGTAGTGGTAGTGATGGTGGTGATGGGGATGTTGGCTGTGGTGGGGGTGGGGATCATAGTAGCGGTAGCGAAGGTGGTGGTGGGGGTGGTTGTCGGGGTGGTGGTGGGGGTAGGATCACGGTAGTGGTAGTAATGGCGGTTGTGGGATGTTGGCTGTGGGGGGGGGGATCGCGGTAGCGTTAGTGATGGTGGTGGTGGGGGTGGTGGTAGGGGTAGGATGTGGCTGTGATGGGGTGGGGATCACGGTAGTGGTAGTGATGGTGGTGGTGGGGGTGGTGGTAGGGGTAGGGATGTTGCTGTGATTGGGTGGGAATCACGGTAGTGGTAGTGATGGTGGGTGGTGGGGTGGTGGTAGGGGTAGGGATGTTGGCTGTGGTGGGGGTGGGGATTACGGTAGTGGTAGTGATGGTGGTGGTGCGGATGTTGGCTGTGGTGGGGGTGGGGATCACGGTAGTGGTAGTGATGGTGGGGGGTGCGGGTGGTGATGGGGGTGGGGATCACGGTAGCGGTAGTGGTGGTGGTGGTGGGGATGTTGCCACTTGGTTGCCCGATGTCTATATGCATCGATCCGTTGCCCTCAATCTTCGTTTGTTACTTCTTTATCTCTTTCTTTTCCTTCTCTGTCTCAGTATCAGCCCTTGTTTCTTACTCATTATTCTCTCACTGCCAATTCCTTATCCCTGGATGTTCCTTGTTCTCTCCCCTCTGCCAATCTACCCCCCCCCCCTCATCTCCCTTTGTCTCCTTCCAGTGCTCCTTATTTGCCTCTTACACCCCTCTCCCTCTCTCTATGCAGACACACCACTCTCCTCATAAAACATTGGACAACACACATTATGATATGCCGCTCAATCTGATACTGTGTTGTTTGTTCTTCGGGTGGGTAAAACCGATTTATATCCTTCCCCAAATACCCCCGACTACCACTAGCTTATGCGTCACTTCTAGCTGACATCGTCGCCGCAAACGGTACGACAATTACCTGGAGCAATTTGAGGAACAAGAAGGAAGACATTTGTTTTCTTTAGATAAATATGCCCGTTTAAGGTAACCATCAATACAATATCCATGATAATATTGTTTCATAATCTGCAAATAATGTGTCGGTGAGTTGATCGAGATCAGTTATCGTGGTGACGTCTGAAATTACGCGTCGTCATTGTCGTATCCATGGGAACACTAGGGTGGACAGACGGGCAAACAATCTGTCGTCTCACCCAGAGAAGATCCTGAAAAATCATCAGAGGTGGGGAAGGGACGGGGGGTTGGTTTTTTTTCTCAGGATGGAGGGTAGGGGGTGGCGGGCGGAGACTGTTGCGACATAAGAAACAGATCATTGTGAAAGGATTCGGCTGGCTATGAAATATCCCACATAATGTCACATTTCCAACCAAAAAGTAAGCTTCTACATCAGCAAGGCAATGCCACAGTGATCGCATTGGCAAGGCCACAGTGATCACATTGGCAAGGCCACAGTGATCACATTGGCAAGGCACAGTGATCACATTGGCAAGGCCACAGTGATCACATTGGCAAGGCCACAGTGATCACATTGGCAAGGCCACAGTGATCACATTGGCAATGCCACAGGCAGTGATCACATAGGTAATGCCACAAGCAGTGATCACATTGGCAATGCCACAGTGATCACATTGGCAAGGCCACAGTGATCACATTGGCAATGCCACAGGCAGTGATCGCATAGGTAATGCCACAGGCAGTGATCACATTGGCAATGCCACAGGGAGTGATCACATAGGTAATGCCACAAGCAGTGATCACATTCGCAAAGCCACAATGATCACATTGGCAATGCCACAGTGATCACATTGGCAAGGCCACAGTGATCACATTGGCAATGCCACAGGCAGTGATCACATCGGCAATGCCACAGGCAGTGATCACATTGGCAATGACACAGACAGTGATCATATTGGCAATGCCACAAGCAGTGATCACATTGGCAATGCTACAGTGGTCACATTGGCAATGCCACAGGCAGTGATCACATTGGCACTGCCACAAGCAGTGATCACATTGGCAATGCCACAAGCAGTGATCACATTGGCAATGCCACAGGCAGTGATCACATTGGCAATGCCACAAGCAGTGATCACATTGGCAATCCCACAAGCAGTGATCACATTGGCAATGCCACAGGCAGTGATCACATTGGCAATGCTATAGTGATCACATTGGCAATGCCACAGGCAGTGATCACATTGGCAAAGCCACAGGCAGTGTTCACATTGGAAATGCCACATGCAGTGATCACATTGGCAATGCCACATGCAGTGATCACATTGGCAATGCCACATGCAGTGATAACATTGGCAATGCTACAGTGATTACATTGGCAATGCCACAGGCAGTGATCACATTGGCACTGCCACAAGCAGTGATCACATTGGCAATGCCACAAGCAGTGATCACATTGGCAATGCCACAGGCAGCGATAACATTGGCAATGACACAGACAGTGATCACATTGGCAATGCCACAATCAGTGATCACATTGGCAATCCCACAAGCAGTGATCACATTGGCAATGCTACAGTGATCACATTGGCAATGCCACAGGCAGTGATCACATTGGCAATTCTATAGTGATCACATTGGCAATGCCACAGGCAGTGATCACATTGGCAAAGCCACAGGCAGTGTTCACATTTACAATGCCACATGCAGAGTTCACATTGGCAATGCCACATGCAGTGATCACATTGGCAATGCTACAGTGATTACATTGGTAATGCCACAGGCAGTGATCACATTGGCAATGCCACAGGCAGTGATCACATTAACAAGGCGTTGTTTGAGCTTCGCAGCTATACACACAGATTGATCACCAATGGCCAGTCAGTTTCATCCTCATAAGTCGCTCAGTTTTGATCATTAGTTCATCATTTGCCTCATATATTCAAGCATTCTGGCAAACAGCAGGCATTGTTTACTGGAACAGCGAATATATACACACGCTAGGGAACATCTTGGACACTGATACGGGCCTGCGCGGTCATCATTCTCCAGAAAGCCGCGGCTTACGAGCGCCCTCTATGTGGAGACTACGGAAGTGATTCAGTCGCTATTATAATGATAGATGAGCTGGTGACCTTGAAATACGGCGCTCGCCAGACAAGGCCTGCATCGTGCCCTTCACAACCGCTTAAAATCAGAGGATAGGTGACCGCTCTGACCTTAACGCCGGTCGCTTCGATTTCTCACGGCCTCCTAGAGGAGGAGGTAAATTTGATGGCCGCATCAGAAAGCCGCTTGGGGGAGCCACGCCTGCCGTTGTCCCTACTGTGTTCGGTCAGGCGACAACCCTGTTAGTCATGCGATAGGCTCATTCCGATAGAAAATTGTTATTGCCACCGTGTCTTAAATGAAACAATATCTCGCCGGACCCCGGCACAAATCCAACAACTCAAGCCTAAAGAAATAAATATATAATGTAAAAAATAAAACGATAGGTATATACAAATTGTATTTATAAAAAATGTGTCATACAGAATTTCGCATTTCAGCACCTGATATTTTTTTTAAAAGGAAATATTATGCCGTCGGGCAGTTGGCAGTTGATTATAGTCTTTGTTATTGCAATTGCAGCCAAAAAACACATTGGGGTTTCATATATCAACCTGTAAATGGTATCAATTCTTGTTCCCACGAATATCTGTGGATGTATACTAATACTGACATTTAGGCTGATATATTCATCTATGTAACGTACAAATATCGAACAGCTTCATTTCTAACCAATAAAGAGTGGGTGGAACTGTGTTTTAGCCCACCGCGAGAAAGAGGTAACAGGTTAACCGGCCACAGATATAGGTGGAGTTGTAGCCCCGTAATTGGCTGATACGCAGTCGGAGATGCTACCTCTGGATCACGTTAGTATTCAACATTTTAAGAGAGAGTGGGTTTCCTGGAAACTTAAGATATATCGCATGGGAACGGTACTAAACGAGGAAGATGATATCACGTGTGATAAGATGAAAATTGAAGGAATTTTTCCTTATTCCATACGTCACTTTTTCGACACTTCCGGGGGTCTTCCAGATACATGGCATGATAAACTAGCACACTAGAGTCATAGGTCACAAGCGAGGATATTGCAGTTGACGATAGAAAGAGTAGCTGTCATAAAGCTGACATATGGTACACAGGGTGGCGACATGGTGTTGGTAAGTGTCATACGAATACATCCATCATCAGACGTCAAAGCAAAACTAGAAGCCGAGCGGATCGCGGAATGACGTCACTATGTAGCATAGTCTCATGCCACACACGAGGCGCAAAGCAAACAATGACGTCATTATGTAGCATAGTCTCATGCCACACACGAGACGCGAAGCAAACAATGACGTCACTATGTAGCATAGTCTCATGCCACACACGAGGCGCGAAGCAAACATTGGGGCCGGGAGGGGCACAAGGGCAAATTCACATTCAGCTTTCATTTCAAAACGTATCTGAGGCGGCGTGAAGCCCCCCCCCCGCCCCCACCCCACCCCTCCCGGTCGCAAGTTTCAATAGACCTCCGCCCCCCCCCCCCACACCCTTTCAAATACCTGGATCGGCCCCCGGAATTTATTATTGCTAAGTATTATTGACGGTATTGTTCGCCGGCTTGGAATATTGCGAATTGAATGCTCAACAATAACTGGTTTTAATTATGCGACCCCAACAACTTCCGGGAGTTACTCCCGGCCATGTGTGCAATCTGCACAAACAGAGACGTTTCCACATATGGTGCTAGTCTAGCAAAACATATTCGACAGTACACGGACACGTTATCTACAAAGCCACTGGTGATACCAAATGCCTCGGTTCACAGAACGGAAGATGGGGTAATAGTAGGGCTGAGGGCTGATACGTCAAGTTGGGGGTGAGGGGTGATATGGTAATAGTAGGGGGTGAGGGGTCCTGGGGTGATGGTTGGGGTGAGGGGTGATGGTTGGGGGTGAGGGGTGATATGGTAATAGTAGGAGTGAGGGGTGATGGTTGGGGTGAGGGGTGATGGTTGGGGGTGAGGGGTGATATGGTAATAGTAGGGGTGAGGGGTGATGAGGTGATGGTTGAGGCTGAGGGGTGATGGGATGGTGGTAGGGGGTGAGGACTGATGGTGTGATGGTTGGGGTGAAAGGTGAGGGTTGGGGTGAGGGGTGATGGGTGATGGTTGGGATGAGGGGTGCTGGGGTGATGGTTGGGGGTGGGGGTGACATGGTAATATTAGGGGGTGAGAGGTGATGGGGTTATGGTTGGGGGTGAGGGTGATGGGTGATAGTTGGGGTGAGGGGTGCTGGGGTGATGGTTGGGGGTGGGGGTGAGAAGTGATGGGGTGATGGTTGGGGGTGAGGGATGATTGCATGATGGTTGGGGTGAGGGGTGATGGGTGATGGGTGGGGTGAGGGGTGCTGGGCTGATGGTTGAGGGTGAGGGGTGATGGGGTGATGGTTGGGGGTGAGGGGTGCTGGGCTGATGGTTGAGGGTGAGGGGTGATGGGGTAATGTTTGGGGGGAGGGGTGATGGGGTGATGGTTGAGAGTGAGGGGTGATGGGGTGGTAGTAGGGGGTGATGCTTGGGGGTGAGGGGTGATTGAAGCACTCACCAGTCCATGGATCCGGAGCAGGACGAAGTCCACCTCGACGGTGACTGTCTTGTCGGTGTCCATGACGGCCCGGGCCACGGGGTCGTAGTCATTGAACAGGTAGGCAAGCAGCTTCTCCTCGTAGGAGGCATTCCGGAAAAGGTAGGACGCTGTGGGCGATAAAAGGGAGGATTCTTATCAGTGGGGGCCATGATAAGCATAATACGCAGAAGATGATACCTGGACGCAATGTGTGCCTACTGAACTTATGGCATATCGCAATATATATAAATAATAAATACATACATATACTGTATATATATATATATATATATATATAATATATAAGTCTTATATATATGCTGTATATATGCATATGTTTGTATACGTTTATTGCGACCTGGTTTATTTTGGGATTTCGATCAAAATTTTCTATATTGATATATCTATGTAACTAACCAGAATCCCGCAAAGTTCAGCAAGTTATTATATTAAGTTTGAAAAACAAATGTAAACGATGGCTTCCAAACTGTTTCAACTAGAAAATAAATTTGAAACTAATTTAAAGCGAACATGACTTTGACAATGAATTTGAAAGCTAATTAAAATTGGAACTAAAACGAATGTCAAAACAAATTTACTTATCTCTTCTGGTTTTTGGCTATCGTGTTTTAAAATTATTCTTTCGAAAGTTAATATCAAAACCTTACATATCGTACATATCTACACTAACGCTGTGTATATAATTATATTATATCTGTATTTGCTTAAGACTAAATGTACCTATTCATAGCTATATGCATGTATCTATAACCATATTCACTCATAAGTGTACATGTATCTTCGATCATATTCATAGCTATAATTGTATCTATATAGTCATATGCATAGCTATAATTGTATAAATATAGCCATATCTATAAATATAAATGTATCTAGAAATATCCTTAACTATAACCTTAACCATCAATGTAACTATTCAGGCACCCAGAGCTATATTTTTAACTATATGTACGTACCATATCCTGAACTATATTTGTATCAGGTGCAACCCCTCCTATATAAATACAATACTTGTCTATAGCCATAGCCATATCTATAAATATCATATTATTTTTAGCCAAACATGAACCGTCGAGTTATCGGTAGATTCATGTTCGTGTCCGTATCTATGTCTAAACCCATATATACACTTATATCTACATTTATTTCTATGTCTAAACCCATATCTACACTTATATCTACATTTATCTCTATGTCTAAATCCATATTTACACTTATATCTACATTTATATCTATGTCTAAACCCATATCTATACTCATATCTACATTTGCATCTATTTCTACCCCCATATATGCTCTTATATATCACTTATATTATGGAAGTTAAATGTATCATATTAAAAATGTTTTACGTGAATAACCTTTAGATGTGTTCCTTTACCGTGTTACTTCTATATTTATTTATTTGACTTTTTTCGCGTTTCTTTTTTGTCTTGCTTGCATATCATTCTCAGCTTAACACAGATTATGCATATAACGAGCGAATAAGCCTTTGGCTTCTGCTCTTGTCACGAGAAAAATGTCTAGAAAATGTACTTAATGAATGTGTTTTGTTTTGGAGACAATAAACTAAAATAAATTAATATCTACATCTATATCTATTTACAAATATATTTATATATGGATCTATATATATATCAATGTGAAACGTCTATATCCACATCAGTGGGATTTATGGGCCGTACACTGATGAGAAAGTGGCATGGATGAAGTTGGACGAAGAATCGCCCTAACGATGACGACTCACAGAATTTAGGCTTAGCATGTTTTGATGAAATATTCTTGAATGGTAAGGTCATGAATAATGGTTTAGTAAACGGCGTAGCAAAAGGCCGAGCAAATGCCAATAGTAAAAGGCAAAGCAAAGGGGTCGGCAAGGCAAAGTATCTTGAGATAAAAAAGTAGGACATATGATAAAGCATGTGTAGTCGTAGGATGAGGCCAAGGGGGGCATTGCATGCGAACGCACTCCGTTTTTAGATAAATATTAAAAAAATGCCTCATGTTTCTCATCAGAAATGTCTTATCGGGTTTAGGGTAAGGGCACATGCTAAGAGTACCTCATGGAGTGGTATATCCTACGAAAATACAACATATGCTGGGTATAACGATATAGGTGTGTAGCAGTTCGGATCAAAAGGTACTAAATCACGGAGAGATTAAATATAGAACAAGATGAAGTATAACAAGGAGGATATGAGGACAACATAAAGATAGCAGATACGGGAAGAGTCACGATATAGTTTAAAGACGCGACAGGTAATTGATTCAGCTTAATAAGGTTATAGTACTCGTGCTGAATGGCGATTTATTTCGCTTGAATAACGCGTAATATCAGACCGTATATATATCTTGGATCAATTAATTACAATTAGCATATCGTTTTTAAAGCACACCTTAGATAAGACGGACTTGGCCAGGGTGCATGTGTTCATGCAGGAAGTGGCCAACGAATCTCACCGTGCAGTACCAACTCTCGTGATCTAAAGGTCTCACTTGCAAGCATATAGCTATCATATTGGTCATATAGATTTCAACCTTGACGGGTTATGTCATCAATGAATTATTGATGTCAATGTAGTTTGTTTCATCTTGGTTTCATCGAGCAAATGATATGGTACACAAATCATTGAATTTAATATATTGCGTCGTAGGACATGACCTATGACTATGTACCACCATGTCAAATATTCCACATATATATATACCGTGGAATTTCAGTTCAAGCATGATTGATTTACGCTGACTTGACAAGACGACCGTAAGTTAACCAGACCCCGACACAGGAGCAACATGCCCGACATAAACCATAAATATCCTTCAAAATAAAATAACAATGAGGCGAACAGCGAAATGACGATTTCCCCAGCCACCAAGCCTCAGCCACCACCAGCCCCTGCTACCACACACGCCGCCCAATGGCCTATCACCGTCCACCCGATACTTACCCGTCCGATCTGTCGCCCCACGACCTAGTCATAAACATACACATTATCAGTTAATTCCTCTAATAACCTGGTCCAGCGATGGAATGCAACGGAATGACCCCTGGGACGTAACTCGGTCTTGCAGACTTGGCGCCCTTGATTCTCTATGTCCAGACACGCTGGGGAGCATTGCGTTATTCATTACAGCTTCTGGAAGCTGTCGCTCTACATTGCCCCAGCAGGACAGTCCCCGGGTTAATAGCGTTTCCAGTTTAAGGTCAACGGTGTTTTATTAAGTAATGTCGCTCAAGGTTATTGCAAAATTGTTCCCGAAGGATATAACCATGAGTTATGGTGAACAGAACCCGAGGGTTAAACGTGATTTGCTTTATTCATTAATGTCTCGCTTGTGTATTTAAAGGCATCTTGTCTGTAGGGTTCTTCATGACTTCTCGTCCATAACATGAGCCAATGTCAAACGCCATGGCAATGAATATTGCATAGGAATCAAGGTCACAGCCGGAAGGTGCTAATATATGGCCTCGCGCACGTGATCAAACACCTTCAAGCCATGCTTGCCTATGTTTGCTGACCATGCTGGTCGACCTAACATGGACGGAACATGGTTACGGGCCTCTCGGTGCGGTTAGCTTTAAGAAATCACGTGATGAATGGCAAGATTCGACCTCACCCAGGGCATTCATTGTACGTCGCAGGCCACGCCTTATGGCGACCAATGCAGCCCGGCGGCCATGGGAAGGGGAAAGGGGGGCAGGACAGGGATGATTGCCCTTAAAGCGAGGAAGGGTCGTTAACTAGGCACGGTAGGGCAGCCTTTGTGGCGAGGTACGGGAAGCGAGAGAGAGAGGGGGTGGGGGGGGGGGAGGGGGGAGGGAAGGTTTGAGTACAATTGACCAGATGCGACATAGTTTGGCTCATAGTAACACATTAAATGGACAACCTCCCCCAAGAAGAAGAGGAAACCCATCTGAGATATCCCATCTCTGACGACGCTGTATTCATTCCAGCTTATTACACCCGGGAGGGTTCAGTGGCATTATCCGATATCGATACTACACCCCCCCACCCCCCGCTCCCCCCTCCTGCCATCCCTCTCTCTGTCTCCACCTTTGGTTGTTAGACTCCCCCGCTAGATAGCTTCCTCCCCACGACAGCACCCTGCACGACATCACCCTGTCCCAGTCTGACCCAGTAGTGACTGACCCTCCCACAGTGTCCATTAAAGTGGATACGACATGCCAAGATACGTTGTAAAGGGAGTAAAATCACTCCCAAGGGTTATCTGTCGTCGCACAAATATACCGAAAAACTGAAACATTTCTTGTTGTGTTAACCTTGGACAACATAGCTAGATATTTCTTTATCGCAATAGAATTCCATTATGTCCTATTTCCGAATTCCGTAGCATACCCGGACTAGTTGTCGATAACGTTGGTTGGTCAGCAACAGGTAATTAATATATGAAGCGATGAAGGAGCGACGGACCTTGCATCTAATAGCATTTCCACACTCTCAACGCCAGAATGTGATATATATTTTTCCCAATATGAATATGAAATATAATATGGCAGATGACATTGTCATTTTCCGGATGAAGTTGCATACAATATTCTGGTCTGTATAATAAAATGGAAGATTTCGCGGGCATTTTTTATGTTAAGTTGCATACCATCCTCGATTCTATATTATAAATTGAAGCTTTTGATTGAGTTCCTGGTGGATGATTGATGTGAAGCTATCGTCTTCTGTTCATGACATAGCTGTCATCTGCTTGAGAGCTACTCCACGAGAGTACAGCCAACCTATATAGCATGAAGGATCCACACGGGGATGACACGCCACTACTTATAAAGTGTAGCGATATTTGCGCCACACCACGTCATAAATACCCAGTTATTTCTTACCCATGTAACAAGCCAATTAAAACAAGACACGTGGCAGTTGGCGATTGGCTGTACTCACTGAGGTAATTAAGATCGCGGCCATCGTCGGAGTCATCCGCGGTGTTGGAGGATTGAGCCTCATATCTCTTCCTTGGCCTCTGCTTCTTGTTCTTTGCTCGAACTTTTGCCCCTGAGAACATTGATTACAGACGAGGAGAGAAGAGGAGAAATAATGTGACATCATTTGAGCCCGTGTACCGCCTTTATATATACCACACAAAAGGAAAAGAACACACGTCGGAGATCTACAGTATTGACGTCAAGGTTTCATGATCAAGCTGGTAATTTAGGTAATTTGAATGCCCGTTCGGAGTCTACATCATGCATGCCTGTCTGTATATGTGTAATTATAATCCGGTACATTGGCGGGTCCAAGGTTGGGGTGGGACTGCTCTCTTTGGATGAGCAATGCGACATTAATGTAGCCACAAATATGGGTTTTTCTGTGTGTTTATGTTTATAAGTATTGTGTGCTATTTAATATATTCACTTTAAAGGGACGAATTGAAAATTGTGGCAATGTTAATTGTGCCCGGCGTTATATTTATAGAAATTAAAAAGATTAATATATGTCATTCTGTAATATGGATAGGTGCTACCTAAAAATACGAGCGTATATTTATTAATTCAGATATTCCGAGGGGATACATCTAGATTAATATTCAAAATTAATCTCACTTCAGCTTGCCATAAAGAATAGCTTTGGCGTAATGACGTATACCATGCACTTGCTTGTTGCATATCATTCGGTTGCTTAGGAACTCCCATTGTGATGTCATGTTTATAACATTTTGACGTCACAACTACTCACTATGACAGCAGCCTATGGGCGGTCACAAAGAGCGCTCTGCTTGGCAACAGACATTTAGCCCGTCGCTTATCAATTAACTTTAATTTGAAGTATACATCCAGTGTTAACATTATATAATTTATTCCTTAATTTTGTGGGGCAGCTGATTTAATTATTACATGACATGACATAATAGGCTTCGACCTCTCTTTGCTTGAATATATTTATATACAGCTGATATTTACCCCGAATCCGAAAACGTCTCATGGGGGTTGTTAAGTGAAATGAAAGTCCTAAGCCTATGCTTGAAATGGACTTTGTATATGCATGCATGTTACTTTAAGAGCTCGCTTGCGCTCGCTATAAGTACAACATCGTCTAAAAATAACTTCTCTGTGTTATTTTCACCAAGTAAAGAAGGACACATGTGTACATATGTGTTGAAAGCTTGTACGGCGCGTCCTCATCGTCAAATTGTAGTGGTATGTAAGGTAATTTATTCATTTATTAACGGTCTCTGCCGTCTATGTCGGTTATTAGTCGTCTATGTCAGTTGTCGTCAGTCATTTATTTCAGTCTATGGCTATGCCAGTCCATGTACTGAATTGTCTCAAATACACATTTTGTGAAAAAAACGTGTGAGCAGCTAATGAACTCTACTGAACCCCAGTCAGAGGCAATGGACTTGACGTCAACAAGTTATAGCCCTATGCTAAGTTCCTTGCCTCCCCCACCCCACTACCTGCACCCGCACCCGCACATGCATAACCCCTGTCCAACTGTCTACACCGTCGACGTATTCCATTACACTATGTGACGGCCTGACAGTGATGCCTTCATCACGGTGATGGGCGGCTGACATGTCCGCTCAGAGCTTGTCAGAGACCGACGTGAAACAAAGGATCTGGACCGGCAAGACCACGGCAACAACAAAAATATGTTGCTTTTCACATATATATCTTTCAGTATCAATAGGTCTATGGTGTTGACCTGGGTTTCGGTCCCAGCCCAGTTCGCTACGTCCTGTATCGGGTGTAGATGAAAAATAAAGTGCACCGTGTTTTTGTTCTTATTATTGACTGCGAGACTGACGTTACTGGCAGAGAGCGTGTTGGCGATGTGGGAGCTAATGGTTATTGTTCAATGCACATTTTGACCGAAAGGAAAAGTTGCAACTTACAAGCAAATGAAACGATCAATCCGCCATTAGTCTATGTTGTACATCGAACGAGAACATCACTGTCAAATGTGTGGGGGTTTTTTTGGAGGGGGGGGGGTTGAATCTGAGTAAATTTATCAGTTTTGGATCCATTGGGAGTGTTCAAGGGGAAATGTAATTATATATCATTGTTAATTAAATCACCAGTGTTATTTATGGTATGCTCTCCTTACCCTCGGCCCCTCCCCGCGGATGAGTAATCATGTAATAATTAGGTCGTCGCATTGCATTAAGTCAGAGGCAATTTAATTGGCAAAATACAAGTATTTTCATTGTTCTTCATCGGTTTTTTATTCATTTAGATTTATTTGCGATATTTATCCAAACCTCCTCTTTTCATTTCTGCTTTAAATTATATCAATTGCACTCTTCCGAGGTATACCTAAAAGGTCATTTTGCGTAACACACACGTGGTTACAGAAAATACGTGTTGTTGTGGAACTGCCATAATAGACCGATCCAGGCTGTCAATCATCCACTGACGTCACTGTGGCTTTTATCCACCAATCATGTGGTGCAAAAAGGTCTTCCACGTGCGTTTGGTCGGATAAACAAGTCGGATAAACAAAGCAGCATGTCACTTTGTTGTCAGTTTCAGACATGAGTACTTCTCAATTGTACCTACCATCAGCTACGATTGTCAATTTTTTACTCACGACTAAAGAAAAATGACTCAAGCGTGGGTGAGGCTGAGTGTCGGAGTGTGGATCGGTCTATTGTGTCAATAGTGAAACACTCATGAACGGCTGGAGCCGCTTTAGATTTAGGAAACGCCTCTTTGAACATCCGGACAAAGTACGGTTAATCTTTACCGATAATTGGACCATATTGTCATTCTCAAGAAAGCATCTTTCAGCCGGCAGATGGGAGGGGGTGGGGGGGGGGGGTAACGTTTATAACAACAACGAAATGGTTTATGTACAAAGGCCAGTTTGTTTGCTTCTCTGAAGTTCATGTAAAGAAAATCAATTATGGCAGCTTAAGTCCACGAAAGGATTTGCATTTGAAGCCAAGACATTGTGAGTACGTTAAAGCCCAGGCAATTTTGTCGAAAAAAAAGACATAGTGTTTTAAGGCAAAATTGGCTAACACATTGGACCTGAAAATCATTCTTCAATTTAGTCTATTATCGCCTACGTTTTTTCATACTTGATGGTTCAAGTATGCTCCTTTGGACACCGCGTAAAAGATCGGTCACTAACCTCAAAATAAAACTGCAGATACGACCAAGCGAAGTGACAAATGGGACACTGATAGTTTTTCATTTTCCTCAAGGAGGGAGCCGCCTACGGGAAATGCAGACGCGCCCAGAAGGAGAAAGACTTTTCAAGAAGCAATTGGGCCTTGCGGGACGACTTATGCCGTGTGTTTGAGACGTTTCTCCGGCCACCATTCAAAGCCATTTGAACATGGGGCGGAATGGAGGCTTCAGGCAATACGGCTCTATTTGTTACAACATTGCTGTGTCCCTTGGCGTCATCGATTTTAGCCTAGGGGTATCTGTGTTTCTGTGTGAAAAGAAACTTGACGGTTTGAGTGTCTCGAAATCGAACCTCTGAGACGGGCTTCGGCCACACTAGCCGGCCTAATGTCCTTCATTTTTTTACTTGATGTAGAGGACGTTGACAAAATCACGCAGCCGAGTCAGTCGTTGGAATAAGTGTAGAACAGAATTGGAAACTGAAATATTATCGCTGCCCATGACCTTCAACATAAGCTAAATAAGTCCCTTTGACCATGATAATGATTTGCATACACCTGACACAAGAAACTAATTTGCTTGAAATATGTTAAGGATTGAGCGTGAAATAATGTACATGTGTGTATAGCCATTTGTACCCGTTCAAATTAGTGAAACCTTGTATAAACAACATAGTAACAAGAATAATACAGTGATTAAAATACCAACCAAGGACATACATCAGCCGTTCAAACATTACACATGTAGCACATTTCCATATAACGTATTTCGTGTGAAAGAAAAACCTACAAAGCTTCCTGTTACCGTTGGAAAATAGATGTTTGGTACAACAGGAACTATATATCCAAGAGATGAGGGAGTTTACCTTTGCTCCAGACCTCGGAAGCCATGGACATGAGCAGCAGGTGAATCATCACCAGTGCCAAATTCATTGTCTTCCCCGGCCACGATTATCCAACGTGAGGCAAAAAATACAGGGATTATTATTTATACTATGGCGTCGCTCTGATGCACGTTACAACGATATCCTGCAATGCTATGTGGAGTTTTCTCCTCGGTGACATGGCCGTCCACCACACTTTCATGACTTGGGATTACTTCTGACCGCAATCCGCGACTTCCCGGGTGAGGCGGTCATGGACTAGGGCGTTATCCTATCTGATTACAAACTGGCGGTGAGCAAGTAGCGGTCCCCACTCGGAGCAGACGACATTTCTGCACACGGGGAGTGTCGCTGAAGTTGTGTTTTGGGCTTATTCAGGCTTCAGTTCGCAACTTCATCCTTAGTAGAATTACCGTCGGCACATCTCCGTTGCGTGACGTCTTCAACATTATCCATCACAGACGAAGACTACTTCCTGAGGTTTTTTCTTGATACTCCGTTGTGAGCGATGAGTGCCTTGGGTAAGCTGTGCCTTCTTCCCGCCTTCAGGCCCGATATATTCTGTAAAAATAATACAACAATTTAATTCTAAAATTATGGAACGAGTTTAATTATATTAAATTATTAAATTATTAATAATATAAATTATTAAATTATTAATAATATAAATTATTAAATTATTAATAATATAAATTATTAATTATTGAGAAATGGTGCAAGCAATTTCTACATTTCTAATCAACTGAATTGGCGAAGACATTGAGCCGTGTGTGGCCGGGGAAGTCCCAGCCAGACAATAGATTAAATGATGGTAAGTTTTCTAGTAAGGTACTTATTATTAGGTTTAGTATTTATTAGTTTAACAGTAAATACCATCAAGTACAGTATGAATAAGAACACTAGTCTATTTAAACACGTTTAACGTTATTTCCGTCGCAATGAGCTGACAGACGAATGAATAAGAACACTTGATGCGTACAAATAGTCTATTTAAACACGTTTAACGTTATTTCCGTCGCCATGAGCTGACAGACGAATGAATAAGAACACTTGATGCGTACAAATAGTCTATTTAAACACGTTTAACGTTATGGCCGTCGCCATGAGCTGTGAATAATTTACATACAGAACATATACAGTTAACTCGAAACTTTATTATTATTGAAAACTAACTATTGAAAGATCGGGACCTGGTGACAGAAATCGAGTCTTTAATGTCATAAAATCAATACTCAGCTCTCTGAATGCGCATATGTTATCGATCGATATTTTCTTTTACCTGGTTGAGGCCATTTTATTTCGTTTACGCGTTATTCACACTCAGTCGGAAGTTAAATTGCAAGCTGCCTTTGAAGTGATAATCAAATTACGACCGTCAAAATGTAACGGGCGATAAAAAGGAAAGTCAATAGAGACTTCGTAATCAAGTTCAGCTGTGGCGCATTTCATTGCAGAGACTAACGCAGAGAAGACCACCCATAGTGAAGGTTTCCTCCTCAATGAAGTGCTGGTGCACTTTGATTTCTCTGCTATATTCAGCTCATTTCGGTTGATGTCCCATCGGTTTTGGTCTTAGTTGACCAATTCTAGCTTGAAGTAGATTCAAACGGGCGTGAGTTTGATCGGCAGTCTTAATTTTGACAAATACATCATTTTCATTTGAATTTTTATTTGCGCTTTTTATTTGCGCAATATTCAGCATGTGCTGTTGCTTGTCCTGACAAGGCTTTTTTTTGTTCTTACTATCTTACTGTATATATTCCTTTCTCTCTGACCTTACCTCGCCAATCTCCCATCAAGCTATTCCCACCTTGAATACTTACCCCGTCTCCACTCCCACTCCGCCCAATATACCCCCGTAATTGAACAAACGGGAGGCCTCCCCCCGCCCCCGATCTGTCTTAGCCGCCTGCCGTAACAAGGGCGAGAGAGGGCGCCACTGGCCGCGTGTCCGCCACCCGTCGACGAAATTAGACGTCAATCTATCAGCCCCGGATGTCTCGGGTCTACAACAGGGGGCGCCATGGTAGGCGGGCGGAAAACAATGGCCCGAACAGGTGTATGATGGCCACCGCTTGGGGCGGCACTGTACACGCTCTGTAGCCGCTCTGCTCGGTTGCCAGTTACCTGAGGTCATTTGGGGCTAAGCCGAGGCGTGAAATTATCCTTCAGCTGAGGTATATACCACAATATGGCCATCTCAACCACGTAAACATGTTATTTCTGGCGCAGGGTCGCTTCTGGGAATAACGCTTTTTCTCTGAATCACTGCAATCCGCATTACGCCCTGACATATATATTGACATTATTTAGTTGTATTTTTTACTAACGAAATAGCTTCAAGGGCATCTCAAGATACCATCACGCTACTAAAGCAAACTATCAGTAGAATACAGAGAGTAATGTAGCCTACACAAACAAGTAGTTGTAACCCATGTCCCATCACCGTGCTGTTGTACCACCATGTATTATATTTTTCATCATGAATAAACATTTCTAATAAAAATATATATATATAATGACATTATTTATGGGAAATCGCACCGATTGCACTCCTGCTACTACTTAATTGGTTGTAACATTGGTAATAAGAAGAGGGAACGTTGTATTCGGTCGATCGCCATGTTTGTCTTTCCGTCCACAACACGGTGCGCTTGTGGTCCTGTTGGAAACATTGAACTTATACGTAGCTCTGCCTCCATTATCTCTAGATCGTATTCCGACTCAGTTGTAGACAAAATGGTCATAAAAAAGGCAATAGTAGCATTTAGAGGATTACCGGTAACTGCAATAGAAGTAGTAATGTTATCGGCAGTAGTAGTGAGAGTATTACTAGTGGCGGTAATTGTACATTCCTGTTTTATTAAAAGTTTGAACACTTGCTCAGAAATGCTCTCCTCTCTCCAATATGCCTCGCTGATGATGACCCATAGCGAGGTTAACATGCCAGGGTAAGTGACGTGTCTTTCGCAGAGAGACTTTATGTTCGATTTTCTAATGTCCGATATTTAGCCCCTCACGACAAACAGTAAAGGCACAAAACGCACGGAGATACAAACGTTAATACGGCACAGCGCAGGGGTAGCGCACGTCATATTAGTGTAAAAGTGCAGTAATAAGGTGTGACATGCCATAGGCGGATGTCTCGCGGTTTCTCGTTTGGCGAAAGCGCTCTCGTGTGAATTGTTCTTCATTAATCGTCTGGTAAAAAAGTCCCTCTGTATCCGGTATCCGCTAGCGTCCCCTGTGTGACCTCTAATCGGGTTGATCACGTCCCCATCTCCCCGCCCACCCCTACCCACTCCCACGCCCTCCCCTCACACCCACCCAACTGTCCCTCCGAGGAACACACTAACTAGTGTTGGACGCCGGAGACCAGCGAACTGCCTACTGAAGAAATAAACCATACGCCCGATAAGCAACCAAGACAAGATGTCTATAACGACAAAAAGGCAATAAAAACTACCGATTATTGATGGTATCTCTGGTTAATCTCCCGCCTAAACTTCCGGATGGGGCGGTGGCAGAGTGAGGTGGGGTTGGTGATGGTGAGGGTTGTGAGGGTATGATTTCTGAGGGTTCCTATTACCAATTAAAATCGGGAAGGCCTCTGAAATAGGGACCCGGCCGGCAACTTAGGCTGGTTTCAGAATGTGGGTGGGTGAGGGCGGTAAGCGGGGGCGAGGCGGGGGGGGGCGGGAGCTTAGGCTGGTGGCAGAATGTGGGTGGGTGAGAGCGGTAAGCGGGGGCGGGGGGGGGGGGGCGCGAGCTTAGGCTGGCGGCAGAATGTAGGTGGGTGAGGGCGGTAATCCACTCGCATTAGATTTGTTATCCCGTTCCTCTATCAAAAGGACCACATGTTGGTAAGCAGCGGTCTATCCTTACATACCCTTCCCTCCCGCTCTACCCAAAAACCTAACCTAACCCATTCATATGCCCATGCCTTTGTTGCAAACTTCATGAAATACAGATTGACATAGAAATAACCCGTCCTGACCTGAGACACGCACACCACCTACATGGTTCTCAAAGTATTCCCCATACATACATAACTACGTCTTCCTTGACTCCATGTGCGCACAAAGGTGGTGTAAAACAACCTATTAATTATATCGCGTATAATATGCGCCATTCCGTCCCCTGGAGCCCCCCTGTCGCTTTGATGACGTCACACTCCTCCACCCCCCCCCCCGTCGGAGCCGGGACCACCATCTGCCTGTCTAGTTGAGATATGAACCATATAGCTGACGATCGACTGTCGAAACATCTATAGTCACAAAAACACAACACAACCTCCAGATTATTGATAGTATGTCGGGTTAATAAGGGCGACTTGTGGGGTTTCCTATTTCCACCTACAGGTGGGGCCGGCGCGACAGCTCAGTGGGCTAGAGCGCTCGCATTGAGTGCTCTGGGCACCTGAGAGCCTAACGGCACGTGGATCGGTGGTTCGAGCCCTGCTGTAGCCATGTCTGTGTGATCGCAGGATAAAGATCCCATGTCTTTCTTCGTAAAGAGTAGGGTGTTACCCCCG
Source organism: Arenicola marina (assembly GCA_964019135.1). Taxonomy (NCBI): domain Eukaryota; kingdom Metazoa; phylum Annelida; class Polychaeta; family Arenicolidae; genus Arenicola; species Arenicola marina. Next base: position 16,965,678 of record OZ025259.1, on the reverse strand, counting down.
GGGACATGGCTCCACTCTCCCTTCCTTCTCCCATTGACGCGATATGACCAAAAGTGGTTAAAGCGTCCTGAATAACCAACCAACCACCTACAGGTAGGGGAAGGCTCAGCCCCCAGTTCTGTGGCTACAGGGCGGGGACAAATCGGACAGGACGCGTCTCCCCTGATCTTTCTTTGCCCGTCCTACAGCCACAGAACTGTGGCCAGGGGAAGGCTGTGAGCTGTGAGAGGGCCCATGGGGGAGGCTGGGATGGTGGTTGAATGTGGGTGTGAGTGGGCGGGGTGGGGGTGCGAGCAGAAGCTAGGGTGGTAATAGCGAGCGCAAGCGAGCTCTTAAGGTAACATGCCTGCATATTCAAAGTGCATTTCAAGCATAGGCTTAGGACTTTCATTTCGAGTCACAGCTCCCATGAGACGTTTTCGGATTTGGAGTAAATATCAGCTGTACGTAAATATATTCAAGCAAAAAGAGGACGGAGCCTATTATGTCACGTCTTTAATAATTAAATCAGCTGCCCCAAAATATTAACCAATAAATTATTCAATGTTAACACTGGATGTATACTTCAAATTAAAGTTAATTTATAAGCGACGTGTTTTAGGTAGCACCTATCCATATTAGAATGTTGCTATGATCGGCTGTGGGTCTGCGGGAGACAGACGGAGTGCGATGCGAGTGGTCGGAGGGGGGGGGGGGGTGTCGTTATACTAACTGCTGGGATACAACATATAATTAGGAAAATGTTACCAAACGTTTCTTTTGGCACTGTGAGTGAGAAAAGTCACTTTGTATTACTTTTGTTTTCAAAGGCCAATTATGCCAAGATGGTTAACATCCGTCATCTTTTTTTGCGTAAGCCAAACCTACTTCTCAGTGGAGCGTTTGTTGGGCATTGTAACACGTAGTCAGTGGGGGTCAGGTGGACTGCCGTGAATCCTATACTATGGGGTGCCATAAATAAACTCCACAATAAACACTTTGGTCGAGGAAATAAAAGCAATAAATAAGAAATGTTGTGTAACTTTATTCGGGTATTTCATCATGGCACATAATTGGTCTCCATGGGGACGTCTTTTATTACCATGGCGACGCGTCCATTGAACTCGTGACGTAAATAGGAGAGGGTCAGTCACCGCCTGGTCAAACAGCTCTCTGCCATATTATGGAAGTGATTCTCATCATTGTTATTTCCACCTACTGTTGGGACACAACTGCATAACCTGAGTGCACATCAGTCTCACAGGTAGCCAGCTGGTGGTCTGCTCCAACAAACGAACCATAATACGCTAGCCATATCACATGCTTCAGTGCAGCCACATACCATAGCCCGATGCCACAATATAAACCTTTGTCCAACTCAACCCCATACCCTAGCCCCGTCACCCTCATCCTCATCCTCACCATCACCCTCACCCTCACCCTCACCACCAGCCTCAAGCCAACGACGGACTCCCCGCCGACATGTTAACGGGGTGGGGTAGCATTACATTACTTCGACAAGCTTCGGGGACATTCCATCACGGGGAATGGAATCTGAAAACGAAGCATATATAAGCCCTGCTGCCTGGCGTCACGGCGCCCCGCCAGTGGTCAGAGGCCAGTGAGTGAGTGGTCCCAACCAGTTCAGCGTTCCATTGCCTGGCTCCTCAAGCATTGCCCCGTTTACGGCCCATTTGGGGGCCGCCGGCAGTGGGTGCCGCTCTGAATGCCTTGCAAAATCAATTCTCAGTCCAGCTTATGTATATGCTGTCTGGTATTTTATTTCTGCACGGATGGGTTAAAGGTACCGGGCGCAATCGTCCGTTAAGGACGAGGGGATGGTGGCTGGGTTACTTACTGGTCCTAAGTCGCGTGTTGCGTGTGTGTGTGGGGGTGGGGGGGGGGCGGCTAGCCCCGAGCCTGAGCAACAACTGGAACTAAGGGAGCGCCCAGTACCTGATAATGCTACTTGGGGGTAGGTTTATGATGGCAGCGACGATGCACATAGGGGCAGATCTTATCACTTGTTTGCTTTTGCATGCGCTCGCACTGAAGGTCAAACCGGCAGCGGTAACAACAGTTAATGACCTTTGAAGACGCCGCAAATATTGTTTGCGAACAAGCTATCCCATTTAACTGCTCCGTCTTTCTCATGGCATTTCAAGGGACTGGACAAGTCATGATCTTTACTCAAATACACCAAAAACATGAATATTGTCCCTTACACAGATATCACCACAGCCCGTTTAATTGTCGTTTAATGAGATAGCTTGTCGAGCGATGACGCCATCCTGCATTTGCGCAACGACTAAAATAATACCCACAATGCATGGCACATGCCATGGCGCCTCCTAGTGACATCATTAGAGTCTAAGCTGACATTGGTGACGTCACCCATGCCTCCAGCCGCGGGGCAGACACGCCGCGGAGGCACCATTTCATTGTTCTCGGGACACTTCAACTAAGATATTAGGCCTATGTTTAAAACACACACAAAATGCTCCCAATAGGATCTTCTAAAGCCCTATGGAATATTATTGTTTATTCTCCTCCATGTGGCGGCCCGCTTGGTGGCGCTGGCCAGCGGTGAGGCGGGGGGAAGTGGGTGGGGGGGCGGCGCGTCTTGGCGATGAATAGCGAGTGGCTGTCAGTAGGGGGCGCCTATTAAAGGGGCCACTCGTGGGCGATGTGGGTGGTGGGGTGGGGGGGTGGGGTGCGAGCCTCTCACCGGAGTCAAATGACCGACCCTTGTGTAGCCGGACGTGTCTGTCTGGCCTCGGTCAATGAGGATCGTTGGGCGTATAACGTGGAAGCTGCAGACTACTTAAGGACCGTTGAGGTCGTCGCCGAGCTACCCTCCAAATGTTAGTCTGATTCTCGAGCCCTCCCCCCCCCCCCCCCACCACCCCGCAGTACGCCCGCCCCGCAGTACGCTCCCCGCCCCCGCAGTACACGCCCCGCCCCCGCAGTACACGCCCCGCCCCCGCAGTACACGCACCGCCCCCGCAGTACGTCCGCCCCCGCAGTACGCCCGCCCCGCAGTACGCCCGCCCCACAGTACGCCCCCCGCCCCCGCAGTACGCCCTCCTCCCGCAGTACGCCACCCGCCCGTAGTACGCCACCCGCCCGCTGTACGCCAACCGCCCGCAGTACGCCCCCCGGCAGTACGCCCCCTCCCCGGCAGTGCGTCTCCCCCCGGCTGCAGTGCGCCCCCCCTCCCGCGGTACAAGCCCCCGCAGTACGCCCCCCGTCCAGTCTCGTCAGTCGCCTGTGTCCTGTGTCGCCGCAAAAGGCCTACAGGAATATCTCACCACCCTCACCACTTTCATCACCATCTTCATCACAACCCTTGACTTGCAGAACCACGTCAGCTGGCCTTATCGCTGTGCCCCGCACCCCCACCACCCTCCGCCCTTCCCAGGGGGGTGCCACAGATTCACACCCAGGGTCTCATGTGTAATGACACCCCAGGCCCCACACATCACACTCTCACACCCCACCCACCCCACATCCTCGCACCCCACACTCCCACACCCCACATCCCACACCCATACCCCACTCCACCCCACATCCTCGCACCCCACACTCCAACACCCCACATCCCACACCCATACCCCACTCCACCCCACATCCTCGCACCCCACACTCCCACACCCCACATCCCACACCCATACCCCACTCCACCCCACATCCTCGCACCCCACATCCCACACCCATACCCCACTCCACCCCACATCCTCGCACCCCACACTCCAACACCCCACATCCCACACCCATACCCCACTCCACCCCACATCCTCGCACCCCACACTCCCACACCCCACATCCCACACCCATACCCCACTCCACCCCACATCCTCGCACCCGCAATCCAACACTCCACATCCCACACTCCCACGTCGCACACCTCATGCTCCACATCCCTCATCCCAAACTCCTACACTCGATATCCCACACTCCTATACACCCCACAGTCCTCAGCCTGCGTCCCCACACCCCACACCCTACATTCTTTACTCATGCTCCAACACACACCCATCTTCCTCTTTCTGGACCATTCTTCTCATGAGGGCCTTTTCTCTCTCGGCAAAGTCTCACTCATTGTTCTGAACGAGATTTGCGGTGGCGCTGAAAAGCTGATTACCACGATCTGTGTCGACCCGGCGGATTCCACACTAACACCACCCCAATGGGGGTAAATCACGTACTACCTCCATCACTCCTCCCTACTCACCCTTACCTCCATCCACCCGGGTCTCCTCACCCAGCCACACCTCACCCCCATCCAACTCCGTATCCCCACCCACCACACCCCATCCGCCTCCGTAACCCCACCACCCACACCCCCCACGCGCCTTCGTATCCCCACCACGCACACCTCCATCCACCTCCTAACCCCCACCACCCACACCGCCCACAACCCCCATCCACATCCCCACCACCCACCCCGCCCACACTGCCTATACAATACAACTTGCACGCCGTGAGGGAAGGCCGACCTTGAGTCGGCTGTCGTCGGCGTGGCTAACAGAATGTGGTCGGCATGACCCCGGCTCTTGATGGAGGCTCCTCCAATTGAATACGCGAGGTATCCAAGGGATAATGGGCACCTAGCTGGCCTACAAAGACAGCTAACCCCATACCCCACACGCCACCCACCCACCCACACCCCAACATGTCCACAGCCAAGGGATTCCGTCAGTCGCTTTGGAGCACCACTGTCAAAGGATGATTTGACGGTTCGACAGTCGCCGGCGCTGATTTGGAGGGGGTTGTGGGGGGGGGCGGGGTGTGAAGCAAAGTGATGACCGAAAGGCACTGCTGGGTGGGTAATGACAGCCAGGGAGGGATGGGCTGGGGTGGGGTGGCGGGGCGATTAGCAAGGCAAGGCAGACAAATCTGTGTAGTCCGAAAAGAAACGATACAAGAAAGGCGATGCCTTAGAGGCTTGAATCAACTGAAAAGTGGGAGTAGAAGTGATCATGGTTCCTACATGAACGTACTATGACGTAAGTGTTTCTATGACTTACTGTGACTCATTATGAAATTTTGACGTCATCGATACCTTGACTTACTACGTCATCAATTCCCTAACATGACGTCAGTGGTTCCGTGACCCGACATCACGCAGTATCATCTTTACTGCACCTGAGATAAAACGGGATAGGTCAAGCCTAAAGGGTGTGGCGATGATGTGATGTTGGCAAGTTTTGATAAGAATGTCACGGCAACAGCAAGGAACAACTCTGTATGCCATCTGACGGTCGACTGCTTTGAGGACCCGTGTAGGTGTATGGCGTCGTATGGCGTTACATATCAATATGTACATGTGGCATTATTTCTACTGAGCGATGGGTTTACAACAGCACTAGTCCCCCGCTATAGGGCTGTACACTTCTCGCGGGTTCTATTTCCGGTTTAGGTCTTTTGGAGACCAACAAAAAAAACACGTGCTCTTAGAACGAGAGCGCATCACGCTGGTGCCTTGCGGCAACTGCGTGACGCGCACTTATTGTAGTCAACGTTTTAGTGTTGGGGAACCGGCCGGCTGCGCGGTTTGTGCGTGAAGAATCGAGTGGGTGTGAAACTATTTTTTGTTTGCTTTGGTCCAGACATAGCTAACTATAAAATCATAATATAATTAAAGATAAGACATTTATCTGTCCATAATGCGTGTGGTCCGTTCGATGAGACTGTTGGAAGCGTTGTATTTTGAGCCAAATCATCGATGTTTACAGTTCTACGACAAACGGAGCACCATTCGCCTTATTCACATGTTGGGATTTCCCACGCGAGAACGAGGCTATACCTGCAAGTTTGCGCGCGAACGGCTAGTGCATATGATGTGCGGCCCTGGTGAGTGGCACAAGGGCCTTTCTCTCCTGCCCCCAATGGTCACTATTAAGTTTGTCAGGTCATTATTGTTCAAACTAATTAACAAATATGACCTATTTCTGCAAATTTTAATCTTTTTCGAGCACATTTGACAATAGCTGAACGTGTAAGCCTATGCCATACGGAACGGGTGACCCCCTCCAGCTGGGGCGTATCCCCGACCAGCTTTGGGATGCTATCACTTTAACAGAGCTTATCTGCTTAGTGGAAGATAGCTAAGGTCCATATGTTGATTTGTCCATTAGAAAGTTAACCGCAAATTAAATCAAACGTTAATGGTGTTTTTATTACAAACTTTGCAGCGAATGCTTGCTGGAGGTACAATATGACGCACTGAAATGCATTGCGTAACGTTGATGACCGCGTAGTTCAGTCGGTAGAGCGTTTCCCTTTTGATACTGGGGTCGTGCGTTCAATTCTCGCGGGGTGCAATTATTTTTTTCCCTGCATTTCGTGCAACAACCACATTCTGCCATAAAAGTGGTCATCAATGTTTTAAGATTAGACCGATTAGTTCATGCAACGGCACAGGCACAGTCAATCAATAGGCCTACGTGCATGGGGGGGTGGGGGTAGAATTATTGCCACATTGGTCCTTTCATGAGATAAAATATGTCAGCATAATTCCATATACCCAGCATAATATCTCCCCGGGTAGAACAAGGGGTTCAACAACGCTTGTGTGCACAAGTTTTCACGTGGTTTGATTTGGGTTTAACGGCACTTTCAGCCTGTAACGTTAAGGCTATAGGCCTATCGTGCCATTTCACGTGGGTCTATAGGGCTATACAGTTCTCGCGATCGGGCCGGGAGACTTCAGTTTTGGGGACAAACAAACACACGTGCTCCATGTGGAAGTATAGGCAGCTATAAGTCAATTTCTTTCCAGGTTTATTCTAAAGACTATGAGTACCATTTCACTAAACATGGCTATGGGAGATATACGTTAAAATATTTGGAAGCGATGAAGCGCAGAACTTTGGGAATATACAAGGAAAAATCCGTCTTAAAAACATTCGAAAGCTAAAAATAACGTTCTAAATTTAGCCCTGCGCCCGGGCTTTCGCAAGTTCCTCAAAAAGTGAATGACGTCACAGAGTTTCGCGTGCCTCCGCGGGAACAAAAATGGCGAGGACAAGTGATCGACTTAACCATTCCGCTGTCAAAATGTGCAGTGATGGAGTAACAGCACACGGATGCGTCATTAAACCACATTGTAAAGATAAAATAAGACCAATCGGATGTTTTCGTATCACTTTTGGATCACGAAAAGACTAAGTTTCTTAATTTTTGTAAGTTTTCTGTTTGAAGCGTTGCGCCAACGTTGTCAGCGGGGAGAATCCGTGTGACGTCATAATGCCTCGTGTTCGTACTAAATGCAAAAAAACGTTAGTTTCTCAGTCGTATTGTCCCGTCGTAACAAATATTCGTCATTGTGATAGCGCAGACGAACAAAAAATATGTCGTCTATCCGTTTTTTGAAGCTATATGTCTTAAATATTCTTAATCATATCGCTAGGCCTTCCGCAATGGACCCACCGCTCGGCGCCTGGCTTTTGCGCAGGTAGTCTGGTTCCCAGTCTCTCTCTTCGCGTAACATACACGTCACGCCTACGTCACAGATAGTCAATATACCAGCGTGCGCAGATATTCTAAACTCGTTCCGAACACGTGCTTCGTTTGTTTGTCCCCAAAATGAGTAAACCGGAAGTCTAGGCGAACGAGACTTTATAGCCCTATCATATGAGCAGTAGGCAAAGAATATCCGGGTCATAATAAAAGCAAAAACAATAGTAGGACCATAGACTAATACGTCAGAGCACAAAGATCCCAGCTGACGTGGAAAGCGAGTTAAAAAATATAGGGGGGCTTTCATGTCAGCTGACCCTTGCTGCATGCCGCGGGAAATACCCCACTTTTTTCAAATATACTCGCCCCAAAAGACCCTCCTTTTTCACATGTACTTGCTCCAGAACACGCACAACCTATTCATCTGCCTGAAATCGGTCATTTTATTACTGAAATCACCCGGGAGCTATTTCACAGCGAACCCGCAGCAGTGTCTCCCATTAGATTTCATGCGTTGGGCGAGTCACGCAGTTTGTGTTTGCAGGCACAGCCTCGTTTTGGCGTCAATATGGCGATTCCGTGAATAAGGTGAATTGTCCACAACTTGCTTAGTCCATATGAGGAGCGTTGTTACGTAACCATAGATACCGCGCGCAGACACGCGCGTCATGATGATTATTACGTCACACGACATGGAAAACCCCGCGCAGCACGTTAGATCGCCTGACACTGACAGTCACTCATGAGACAACCGCATTCTGGTTTATCAACTGCCTAACCGCTCATACATTACATAAATCTACTCGGGCGGTTATAATTCGGATATGCACATAACTTCAGTGGTTATTTGTGCTTCCAAGGACAGCTTTAGCCGATCTTGTGTGTGAGGCGAGCGAAGGCAAACAACCGGAAGGTAGGCAGCACGTACAGGCCGTTGATGCTAGGCATTGACGTAGAGCATAGGTATCCCTGTCTCGTGGGGTCTCGATAAGATCCCGATATGACTGTACAGCCCTATACGCCAGCATAAAGCCCCGGTAGATGTACTGAGGAAATCCATCTACAGCGAGAAAGCTGAAGAATGTCGTCGCCTAAACCTTAGTAAGCCTCAGCCTGAGAGGCTACAATCATCGTGAGGTTTTTCTCAGACGCAGCCAGTCCATGTGTGTGTGTGATGGGAGTACAGGGACATTGAAGTCCCAATGAGCCACAGCTAAGTTAGCAGGTGAGTGCCAGAATGTACAAGACCAAGGAAGAAGCGTATGGAAGAAAGATATCGCCCGTTTACCCGCGACTATCATGGAGATTACACAGTCGGCGGTGACTCACTGATCCATGTTAACGCTGATTTCAGCATAGCTCACGTATTGTGCACTGGAAGCTGGCGGTCGGTAAGAAAAACTAGCTGATCAAAGCTCACCACTAGACCATTTACACAGGTAAAAAGGCCGCGGTGTGAAATCAGACCTGGCGGCCTGTCAGGTGAGACACTAATGAAAAACTAAATATCAGAGTATCAGTATAAGGCAGGGCAATGTTTTCACAAACCGAATACTTAGCCAGCACCAAAGCATTTCTCTGTTATCGGTCGCGTTATGTATAGATATAGGTTTTGAGATATTAGACAGATTGTCTTTACAGCTTTCACGATTCCATGTAAAAATACCGGGTGCATTTTTCACCTTGGTGGCTGTACCCAGTGCCTCATTGCAATCTGAGTTTGGTAGCTGAAGATATGGAAGAAAGTTGATGACTTCAGAGAGCTTACATCGGCTTCACCACCAGACGAAGCCCTGCCATGGCGATAATAGGGACGCCTACAAAACTGGCTGAAAAGTGGAGGCATGCTGCCAAACCGACGACCGTGAAATGACCAACGGGGCATTTCATAGATTTCCCATCTCCATCCTGCGCTGTTTAATTGTATGAAACCTCTTATGGAAAAAACGCGTCCTGAAACGCGGCGGAGGAACATCATTGAGGCCAACAGGGGTCAGGTGATGGACGTTTTACACAATCTATCTTGCTTCATGGAACGGATATCATCACATTCAATAAACGCTTGCCTGTCCCCAAACATTTTCATATGTGTTCAATTTAAGCTGTCAGAATAAGTAGTTAGTTTGCATGCTGAGACACGTAACAGTATGATATGCAATGGTGGGGGTAACGCACAATATATGTGCTTGATATGTCTATAGATGAGAACAAGTCTTCTATGTCATATTTGCGATAGCGGATGAGGTATGAGGTACTACTACTCTAGCACTACGTGAAATTGAACCTTGCGACACTATTTATACCTCTGCTAATGAGGAAGGGATTGCCATTCCTGTCTCTGTACAGTCCTCATGGTTTTGATGTTTTACAGTCAACAAGATTTTGATATTTTGCAGTCAACATGATTTTGATGTCTTACAGTGAACTTTATTTTGATGTTTTACAGTCAACAAGATTTTAATATTTTGCAGTCATGATTTTGTTGTTTCACAGTCAACATGATTTTGAAGTTTTAGAGTCAACGTGGTTTTGATGTTTTACAGTCAACATGATTTTGATGTTTTACAGTCAACATGATTTTTATGTTTTACAGTAAACGTGATATTGCTGTAATGCGGTCAACATGATTTTGATGTTTTAGAGTCAACATGATTTTGATGCTTTGCAGTCAACGTGATTATGATGTTTTACAGCCAACGTGATTTTGATGTTTTACAGTCAACATGATTTAGATGTTTTACAGTCAACATGATTTTGATGTTTTACAGTCAACATCATTTTGCTGTTTTACGGTCCACATCATTTTGATGTTTTACGGTCAACATCATTTTGATGTTTTACAGCCAATGTGATTTTGATGTTTTGCAGTCAACATGGTTTTGATGTTTTACAGTCAACATGATTTTGATGTGTTATAGTTGCCAACTTTGCAATATAGGTGTCACGTCTTGTGGGGGATGACAAATGTACACATCACGATATATAGTCCTATTTAACTTTAGTTCACATATCATCTGGGGTTTTGCACACCTTCACATGTGAACATTATGTTCAATGGCGTTCACCTTCATCGGCATCTGGCTCTCAGCCTTCATCACAACATCTGGCGCTCAGCCTTCATCACAACATTTGGCGCTCAGCCTTCATCACAACATTTGGCGCTCAGCCTTCATCACAACATTTGGCGCTCAGCCTTCATCACAACATTTGGCGCTCAGCCTACACTCTAACACAAGGCATACAGCCTACAATATATGCATTCCCTCTCTGCTCTCTATCTACAGGCCCCCCCCTAATATATACTGCCTCCGAGAACACTCCAAAGATCACTCCCCTACTCCTCACTTACTAGGACTCCAAATGCTCACTTGTGACTCCATTATTATTATAACTTCACCTTCACCTACATGAATGTGATTTGTCCCTGACCACACCCTTCGACAACACACGTAACATACAACAGTGTTCCATTCACTCAAGGTTCGAGTTTTTCTCCGCAATAGTCTTCCTTACATAGATCAAATGTCCTTCACGAGTTGCCCGTCCTATCATATAATGGCGTCTTTTTATGACATATCCCATACCTCTTGATATCCAAAGCTACCAATATCCAATGTCGAAACCAATATATATGATACTATAAAAATAATTGCTGAAAAATACTCGCAATACATAGGCATACGTTTGGCCCTCCAGTAGTAAAGGCGGAGATGCCCTATAGGTTATGTTGAGCAATAAACCCCAGCGGAGCCCCATCCCACCGCAGTGATCATGCTGGTATGCACACCCTTGGCGAGCGTGGCACGGGATGGAGCGGCAGAGTACGGAGTCCTGTGGTCTAATCGCATGGGCAGATGTGCCTCTTCCGGTGTTTAGTTTCGGACACGTGGCGTTATGCGGCGAGGCATGCGGACGGTACCGCCCATGTCATCCACACATGCCATACATGCACTTCATGCTGGCGTTTGACGCCGTTTTTTTTTGCTGACATAGAGCTAAATTTGGCCAATATACCTCCTAGGACCACGAAATGGATTTGGATGAAACTGTTGGTGCATGTTTTATATAGCGTTGAGTCTATAAAACAACAATTTCAACATAAAACTGCGCGGACTATTTTATCGCGCGCGGACGTCCTAGCGAGCCGCGGTCAGCATCACACAAAATACCGAACAGCGAACAGGCGCGCAGGGATATAAAGCCGACCACCAACTTCTGCTGCGGTGAACAAATTTGCTTCTCTCCGGATAGCCAACATGCTTTTGGGATTTAAATGCAAGTCATAATATACTTATTTTACATGGAGAAGAATTACAGAACATTTACAGAACATATTACTTTAAATTTGTTTTACTATATTAGTTACTTTATCTTCGTCTCCAGTAAGGCTACAAGCACCATCAACGTACATGCAAGTGTTTGAGTGTAATGCAAAACATGACAATGTGCAACTGTGAATAAGAGGTAAAGAATAATGATAAAAAGCATAAAAAGCACTTGTGAAGCTATGGATGGGTTATTTCCTTGACCTTTGACCATCACCATCAGCCGTAGGCATTCGTCTTGCGAGCCAAGCACGGCACAAGATACCTGTACTACTGTGGGTTCACTTTGGTGCAGTTTTTTTGTAATCCAATTCGCGCTCTATCCTGGCCCAAAGGCATGGCTAAAATAAACAAACACTGCCAGTAAATACTGGGAAGCTGAAATAGTAATAAATGATACAAAATTCCCAGTCGTCGCTCGCAGATCACATATGTGTCATACAGAGAATGTATATCTCCATCTATATGTAGGATGAAAGTACTCGCATTACCATGCGGCTATATCTACCTGCACTGACGATATACATACATGTAGGTAAATACTGGGACAAGCAATGTGATATAACAGGGTGTTTTACATATAGCCTGAAGTCTCGCTCATGTAGAGACGTCATCAGGATCACTCCTTGTGAGGCATGTGATGTGAGAAAGGTCTGGGATGAGAGTTATCACTAACATATTGCACTAACGTATTGCACTAACGTATTGCACTAACGTATTGCACTAACATATTGCACTAACGTATTGCACTAACATATTGCACTAACATATTGCACTAACGTATTGCACTAACGTATTGCACTAACATATTGCACTAACATATTGCACTAACGTATTGCACTAATATATTGCACTAACATATTGCACTAACGTATTGCACTAACTTATTGCACTAACATATTGCACTAACGTATTGCACTAACGTATTGCACTAACATATTGCACTAACGTATTGCAATAACATATTGCACTAACATATTGCACTAACGTATTGCACTAACATATTGCACTAACGTATTGCACTAACATATTGCACTAACGTATTGCACTAACATATTGCACTAACATATTGCACTAACGTATTGCACTAACATAGTGCACTTACATATTGCACTAACATATTGCACTAACGTATTGCACTAACATATTGCACTATCATATTGCACCAACATATTACACTAACATATTGCACTAACGTATTGCACTTACATATTGCACTAACATATTGCACTAACGTATTGCACAAACATATTGCACTAACGTATTGCACTAACATATTGCACTAACATATTGCACTAACATATTGCACTAACATATTGCACTAACATATTGCACTAACATATTGCACTAACGTATTGCACTAACATATTGCACTAACATATTGCACTAACGTATTGCACTAATATATTGCATTGCGCATTGCACTAACGTATTGCACTAACGTATTGCACTGACATATTGCACTTACATATTGCACTAACATATTGCACTAACATATTGCACTAACGTATTGCACAAACGTATTGCACTAACGTGTTACACTAACGTGTTGCACTAACGTGTTGCACTAACGTGTTACACTAACGTGTTGCACTAACGTGTTACACTAACGTGTTGCACTAACGTGTTACACTAACGTGTTACACGAACGTGTTGCACTTACATATTGCACTAACGTATTGCACTAACGTGTTGCACTAACGTGTTGCTCTAACGTGTTGCACTAACGTGTTGCACTAACGTGTTGCACTAACGTGTTGCACTAACGTGTTGCACTAACGTGTTGCACTAACGTGTTACATTAACGTGTTACACTAACGTGTTGCACCAACGTGTTACACTAACGTGTTACACGAACGTGTTGCACTAACGTGTTACACTAACGTGTTACACTAACGTGTTACACTAACGTGTTACACTAACGTGTTACACTAACGTGTTACACTAACGTGTTGCACTTACATATTGCACTAACATATTGCACTAACATATTGCACTAACGTATTGCACAAACGTATTGCACTAACGTGTTGCACTAACGTGTTGCACTAACGTGTTGCACTAACGTGTTGCACTAACGTGTTACATTAACGTGTTACACTAACGTGTTGCACTAACGTGTTGCACCAACGTGCTACACTAACGTGTTACACGAACGTGTTGCACTAACGTGTTACACTAACGTGTTACACTAACGTGTTACACTAACGTGTTACACTAACGTGTTACACTAACGTGTTGCACTTACATATTGCACTAACATATTGCACTAACATATTGCACTAACGTATTGCACAAACGTATTGCACTAACGTGTTGCACTAACGTGTTGCACTAACGTGTTGCACTAACGTGTTGCACTAACGTGTTACATTAACGTGTTACACTAACGTGTTGCACTAACGTGTTGCACCAACGTGTTACACTAACGTGTTACACGAACGTGTTGCACTAACGTGTTACACTAACGTGTTACACTAACGTGTTACACTAACGTGTTACACTAACGTGTTACACTAACGTGTTACACTAACGTGTTGAACTAACGTGTTGCACTAACGTGTTACACTAACGTGTTGCACTAACGTGTTACACTAACGTGTTGCACTAACGTGTTACATTAACGTGTTACACTAACGTGTTACACTAACGTGTTTTACTAACGTGTTTTACTAACGTGTTACACTAACGTGTTTCACTAACGTGTTACACTAACGTGTTACACTAACGTGTTGAACTAACGTGTTGCACTAACGTGTTACACTAACGTGTTACACTAACGTGTTACATTAACGGTGGACCCTATCTGACTATTTGTGCTGCGAACATGAGCGTAAGCTTTGGTGTTTTATGCCATTTTGAACACACGCGACATCAAACGGGTCAAGGAGCTTCCCGCCACAATGAGGATATGTAATATATCGCTCTGATTCAGACACATAGCGATATTCATGAGCAATATTCATGAGCGATATTCATGCGCGATATTCATGAGCAATAATCATGGGCAATATTCATGAGCAATATTCATGAGCAATACTCACTTGTCGATCTCAGTGAAATGCCATGAAGAGCGGACTCGCTCTTAGTCGTTTTACACAGTTGGGTTCTCTATCTGCACATTGCCACACCGCCAGTGTAGGCCATGTGGCCCCTATCGGAGTCTGTCCAGGGCACATAAATGCCCCAAGTTGCAAATGACGAGTTGCGCAATACACCTATCAATGCGGTGTCAGCTTCACCTTCTATTTGGCCAGAACCCTCAATTGCCAGTCACGTGACGGAGATTGTGGTATGAGTCATCATACATATTTGACATCTCTATACAAGTCACCGACCATGCAAACCTGGAACCACGATTTGATACACGTCTATACTGCCAGAAAACTGTTGCTTGGCGTGATGAATGGCGGCGTTGTGGTGGGACAGACCACGATGATGGTGAGCAGTGTCGGCAATCTCGAGAAAGGTTGAATTGGCGTAAACTGACATTTTAGTATGGCATGTTTATGGTTTTAGAGGCAATTTTGAAGTTTTGTTAATGTGTTGTCTCTCTTTCTGGTTTGCAACAACTAATACAATTTACACATTTAAATACATTTGTGTTGGGACAGCTGGTTATGTTTGTGCATCAGATTGTGGTTACATCAATACTTTAATTAGCTTTTGGCAGCCCCTCCGTTAGGTTAAGGTTGAGTAAGCTCTCCAGGGGCCAGTTTAACGAAACCTTCGTACCGTACGTTACACGTAGCCCATATACGAAGGTTCGTACGAGGACTGTACGTGCATTTCACGAAGCCTTTGTACCTCCTTCGTATTTTGTATGGCTAAAGCCCATCGTACGAACCTTCGGACAATATTTTTTAACGCCGGAAGTGAAAGAAGTACCAATGCGCATGTGATAAATGCATGAAATTTTCCATGAAAACATTTAATCGAATCGAAGAAGGGCCTTTGACGTAAGCTTTTGCATAAATCTAGTGTTTTTGCCGTTGCAAACAATATTAATTCGCGTCATTTTTGTATATAGTTTGTGCAGTTTCAACCCATTTATAATGTCCAAGGCGTCATGCAACCATTGCTAGGATACTCGCATTGTGACGTCATGAATATGTGGGATGGATTTTGACCTTATAAGTAACGTAGCAACGATTCTAACTTTCACAGATACCGTAGACATAAATGTATGTCTTGATGCTGGTACGAAAGGTGTACGATAGGGTTGAGGCACTCGTAGATGTACGAAGGAACCTACGACGTATCTTATGTTAATTAGAGGTACGAAGGCTTCGTGAAACCGGATTTACGGGTCACAATCTTCGTACGAAGGTTCGTTCACGTACGAAGGCTTCGTGAAACTGGCCCCAGAGGTGAGGGGGGTTCGGGAGGGAGGGGTCACACGACAATAGAAATCATCCAGATCACCTAGAAACCATTTTCTCAAAGCCCCCCCCCCCCCCTTCCCGCGGATCCAATGGTCTGTTATCCGACGAAGCAGATGACCTTTCGCCTGAACATATCGCATGACAAAGTGACGAACCGTGGTGGATACTTAAAAATATCACGTGACTTATCATGCACATGACACATATGGCCGGTGCAACCTGAGCGCCGGAGTGTGGGATAAACGGCTGCACCCTCCCGTGAAGCTGGGAGATAATAGCGAACGGAAATAGGATGGGGAGAGGGAGTCAGAGAGGCGAAGGTCCTACCAGTGGGATGGCGCCATGGAGTCTAGGTCGTGACGACTAGGGTGACACCAGAGACGGACACTCCGTCCTCGTGTTACACTACCAAACACGGCTACAGCAACCCTAGCCTGCCGCTCTTATTGTCCCAGCCAAGGGAACCGGGGGATTGTTTACTGGATGGCCTCAGCGGTACTATAGGGCATGAGGCCACGGAGAAGAGGAAGGAAGAAGACTGGTTAGTTGGTTATTTCGTGATGGACACGTTATCCCGTCATACATGTCATGTTGCGTTCAAGGAGGAGGTCAAGGTAGAATAATATATCCATATACCGGGCAGAAAAAAATGGTGACCCTTGACCCCCATCAAAGGACATGCATCAGGCTATGGTGACCCTTCACCCTATCAAAGGACATGCATCAGGATATGGTGACCCTTCACCCTATCAAAGGACATGCATCAGGATATGGTGACCCTTCACCCCATCAAAGGACATGCATCAGGATATGGTGACCCTTCACCCCATCAAAGGACATGCATCAGGATATGGTGACCCTTCACCCC
Organism: Arenicola marina; assembly: GCA_964019135.1. Lineage (NCBI taxonomy): Eukaryota > Metazoa > Annelida > Polychaeta > Arenicolidae > Arenicola > Arenicola marina. The sequence goes on along the minus strand of OZ025259.1, from coordinate 16,948,657 downwards.
ATCAAAGGATATGCATCAGGATATGGTGACCCTTCACCCCATCAAAGGACATGCATCAGGCTATGGTGACCCTTCACCCCATCAAAGGACATGCATCAGGATATGGTGACCCTTCACCCCATCAAAGGACATGCATCAGGCTATGGTGACCCCTCACCCCATCAAAGGACATGCATCAAGATATGGTGACCCTTCACCCCATCAAAGGACATGCATCAGGATACGGTGACCCTTCACCCCATCAAAGGACATGCATCAAGATATGGTGACCCTTCACCCCATCAAAGGACATGATCAGGATACGTGACCCTTCACCCCATCAAAGGACATGCATCAGGATACGGTGACCCTTCACCCCATCAAAGGACATGCATCAAGATATGGTGACCCTTCACCCCATCAAAGGACATGATCAGGATACGTGACCCTTCACCCCATCAAAGGACATGCATCAGGATACGGTGACCCTTCACCCCATCAAAGGACATGACCAGGATACGGTATCCCTTCACCCAATCAAAGGACATGCATCAGGAAATGGTGACCCTTCACCCCATCAAAGGACATGCATCAGGATATGGTGACCCTTCACCTCATCAAAGGACATGCATTAGGATATGGTGACCCTTCACCCCATCAAAGGACATGCATCAGGATATGGTGACCCTTCACCCCATCAAAGGACGTGCATCAGGATATGGTGACCCATCACCCCATCAAAGGACATGCATCAGGATATTGTGACCCTTCACCTCATCAAAGGACATGCATCAGGATATGGTGACCCTTCACCCCATCAAAGGACATGCATCAGGATATGGTGACCCTTCACCCCATCAAAGGGCATGCATCAGGCTATGGTGACCCTTCACCCCATCAAAGGACATGCACCAGGATATGGTGACCCTTCACCCCATCAAAGGACATACATCAGGATACGGTGACCCTTCACCCCATCAAAGGACATGCACCAGGATATGGTGACCCTTCACCCCATCAAAGGACATGCACCAGGATATGGTGACCCTTCACCCCATCAAAGGACATGCATCAGGATACGGTGACCCTTGACCCCATCAAAGGACGTGCATCAGGATACGGTGACCCTTGACCCCATCAAAGGACATGCATCAGGATATGGTGTATCGCATAATAGGCGCGAATTAAACTCCGAACACGGCACGTGGCTGCCTGGACTGACTTCAAAAAAAGACCGAAGGAAGAGACAAAAGACAACGACGGTGGAGATTATGAAACATGTATATCATTTGCCTCTGGTTATATATTGGTCATATTCAAGTTGCTCACAATGACAGGCTACATTTTCTAGGGTGGTCATTGGCCTGAAACCTTTCTAGTGTCAGCTTGTGGTCATTGGCCTGAAACCTTTCTAGTGCCAGCTTGTGGTCATTGGCCTGAAACTTTCTAGCGCCAGCGTCTGGTCATTGGCCTGAAACCTTTCTAGTGCCAGCTTGTGGTCATTGGCCTGAAACCTTTTTAGTTCCCGCTTGGGGTCATTGACCTGAAACCTTTCTAGTTCCAGCTTGTGGTCATTGGCCTGAAACCTTTCTAGTGCCAGCTTGTGGTCATTGGCCTGAAACCTTTCTAGTGCCAGCTTGGGGTCATTGGCCTGAAACATTTCTAGTGCCAGCTTGTGGTCATTGGCCTGAAACCTTTCTAGTGCCAGCTTGTGGTCATTGGCCTGAAACATTTCTAGTGCCAGCTTGGGGTCTTCGGCCTGAAACTTTTCTAGCGCCAGCGTCTGGTCATTGGCATGAAACCTTTTTGTTTAGTTCCAACTTGAGGTCATTGGCCTGAAACTTTCTAGTGCCCGCTTGTGGTCATTGGCCTGAAACTTTCTAGCGCCAGCGTCTGGTCCTTGGCCTGAAACCTTTCTAGTGCCCGCTTGTGGTCATTGGCCTGAAACTTTCTAGCGCCAGCGTCTGGTCATTGGCCTGAAACCATTTTAGTTCCTGCTTGACGTCATTGGCCTGAGACTTTCTAGTGCCCGCTTGTGGTCATTGGCCTAAAACTTTCTAGCGCCAGCGTCTGGTCCTTGGCCTGACCCTTTTCTAGTGCCCGCTTGTGGTCATTGGCCTAAAACTTTCTAGCGCCAGCGTCTGGTCATTGGCCTGAACCCTTTCTAGTGCCAGCTTGAGGTCATTGGCCTGAAACTTTCTAGTGCCCGCTTGTGATCATTGGCCTGAAACTTTCTAGCGCCAGCGTCTGGTCCTTGGCCTGAAACCTTTCTAGTGCCCGCTTGTGGTCATTGGCCTGAAACTTTCTAGCGCCAGCGTCTGGTCATTGGCCTGAAACCTTTCTAATGCCAGCTTGTGGTCATTGGCTTGAAACCTTTCTAGTTCCAGCTTGTGGTCATTGGCCTGAAACCTTTCTACTGCCAGCTTGTGGTCATTTGCCTGAAACCTTTTTAGTTCCAGCTTGAGGTCATTGGCCTGAAACTTTCTAGTGCCCGCTTGTGGTCATTGGCCTGAAACTTTCTAGCGCCAGCGTCTGGTCATTGGCCTGAAACCTTTCTAGTGCCCGCTTGTGGTCATTGGCCTGAAACTTTCTAGCGCCGGCGTCTGGTCATTGGCCTGAAACCTTTCTAGTGCCAGCTTGTGGTCATTGGCCTGAAACCTTTCTAATTCCAGCTTGTGGTCATTGGCCTGAAATCTTTCTAGCGCCAGCGTCTGGTCATTGGCATGAAACCTTTTTAGTTCCAGCTTGTGGTCATTGGCCTTCTAGTGCCCGAATGTGGTCATTGGCCTGAAACTTTCTAGCGCCAGCGTCTGGTCCTTGGCCTGAAACCTTTCTAGTGCCCGCTTGTGGTCATTGGCCTAAAACTTTCTAGCGCCAGCGTCTGGTCATTGGCCTGAACCCTTTCTAGTGCCAGCTTGAGGTCATTGGCCTGAAACTTTCTAGTGCCCGCTTGTGATCATTGGCCTGAAACTTTCTAGCGCCAGCGTCTGGTCCTTGGCCTGAAACCTTTCTAGTGCCCGCTTGTGGTCATTGGCCTGAAACTTTCTAGCGCCAGCGTCTGGTCATTGGCCTGAAACCTTTCTAATGCCAGCTTGTGGTCATTGGCCTGAAACCTTTCTAGTTCCAGCTTGTGGTCATTGGCCTGAAACCTTTCTAGTGCCAGCTTGTGGTCATTTGCCTGAAACCTTTTTAGTTCCAGCTTGAGGTCATTGGCCTGAAACTTTCTAGTGCCCGCTTGTGGTCATTGGCCTGAAACTTTCTAGCGCCAGCGTCTGGTCCTTGGCCTGAAACCTTTCTAGTGCCCGCTTGTGGTCATTGGCCTGAAACTTTCTAGCGCCAGCGTCTGGTCATTGGCCTGAAACCTTCTAGTGCCAGCTTGTGGTCATTGGCCTGAAACCTGTCTAGTTCCAGCTTGTGGTCATTGGCCTGAAATCTTTCAAGCGCCAGCGTCTGGTCATTGACATGAAACCTTTTTAGTTCCAGCTTGTGGTCATTGGCCTGAAACTTTCTAGCGCCAGCGTCTGGTCATTGGCCTGAAACCTTTCTAATGCCAGCTTGTGGTCATTGGCCTGAAACCTTTCTAGTTCCAGCTTGTGGTCATTGGCCTGAAACCTTTCTACTGCCAGCTTGTGGCCATTTGCCTGAAACCTTTTTAGTTCCAGCTTGAGGTCATTGGCCTGAAACTTTCTAGTGCCCGCTTGTGGTCATTGGCCTGAAACCTTTCTAGTGCCAGCTTGTGGTCATTGGCCTGAAACCTTTCTAGTTCCAGCTTGTGGTCATTGGCCTGAAATCTTTCTAGCGCCAGCGTCTGGTCCTTGGCATGAAACCTTTTTAGTTCCAGCTTGTGGTCATTGGCCTTCTAGTGCCCGCTTGTGGTCATTGGCCTGAAACTTTCTAGTGCCCGCTTGTGGTCATTGGCCTGAAACTTTCTAGCGCCAGCGTCTGGTCCTTGGCCTGAAACCTTTTTAGTTCCAGCTTGTGGTCATTGGTCTGAAACCTTTTTAGTTCCAGCTTGTGGTCATTGGTCTGAAACCTTTTTAGTTCCAGCTTGAGGTCATTGGCCTGAAACTTTCTAGTGCCCGCTTGTGGTCATTGACCTGAAACTTTCTAGCGCCAGCGTCTGGTCCTTGGCCTGAAACCTTTTTAGTTCCAGCTTGAGTTCATTGGTCTGAAACCTTTTTAGTTCCAGCTTGAGGTCATTGGTCTGAAACCTTTTTAGTTCCACTTTGAGGTCATTGGTCTGAAACTTTCTAGCGCCAGCGTCTGGTCCTTGGCCTGAAACCTTTTTAGTTCCAGCTTGAGGTCATTGGTCTGAAACCTTTTTAGTTCCAGCTTGGGGTCATTGGCATGAAACCTTTCTAGTGCCAGCTTGTGGTCAATGGACAAAAACCTTTCTGGTTCCAGCTTGTGGTCATTGGACAAAAACCTTTTGAGTTCCAGCTTGGGGTCATTGGCCTGAAACCTTTCTAGTGCCCACTTGTGGTCCTTGGCCTGAAATCTTTTTAGTTCCTGCTTGGGGTCATTGGCCTGAAACCTTTCTAGTTCTATCTTGTGGTCATTGGCCTCAAACCTTTTCAGTTTGTGTTGAGTTATCCAAACTTCCACGGAAGCACTATAATGTCAAAGACAGCTCAGTATAATCTGTATCACGTACACGAGCTTAACAAGCTCAATTCGCATGATAAGCACGCGGCGTCAGCAAATCCAGTAACAGGAATAATGTACATGATTGGACATCGGTTCTGATCTCGTCATATTGTTGTCTGACGCGTAATAACGTGATAACCCTACCAAGAGGTGCAGTAATCGGTGCCTTGACAGACTCGTCGCTGTTTCTCATCCATTCCCGCCGCGGTGCCCTGCCCACATGCCACCAAGAACAATGCCCCACCCGTCCCAACTCAACCCCCACCCGTACTGGCACGGCCAACCGGAGACCGTCACTTCCCCAGCCTCCATAGGGTTTCTACGTGTCAAGGACACGGCTCTTGATGAGTCTAGAACGCCACGAGCCTCACCCCGGGTCGACATACCACGTGACACCCCATGGTGTCACGTGACAGGGTGAGTGTCGAGCGACACTGCTTCATCAGCGCCACGAGGACCAGTCCGCGCCGGCCACGCCGAGACCATTTGACCGGAAGTGACGTGTATGTCATGAGGAAAAGATTTTGGGGGCCGCTGATTGGCCGGTTTCCAAGTCGGATTTGCCGGGTATTTGAGCGGTGAGACAGACACCCAATCCACGTGTCATATGTTATTAGGAGTCTTTCTCTCGGATTGTATATCAGAACAATAAAAGCGGGTGCAATCTACGTGTTTATACAGGTCACAAGAGGCACGCTGGCCCTCGAGCAGAAGTCACGCGCCTTTAGCCGAAAACCGCGAATATATATGTGAAAATCCTTACTAGCATGCCCAGAAAGAAAGTGTTTTTTGATATGTATTTATATAATTAATGCATGCATTCTAAAATTATGAGCAGAATAATATATATTACGGCAAAATTACATGTGATAAAATAAGATGTTTCTCTCCAAAAAAGAAACAGTCATATCCCAGGTATATCAATGTATATGAACTACTGCTTATTATGTAGGCATAACTAAAAATATGAAAATACTAGCTATACTTTCAATAACATATCTATGTCGCTTAACAGCTCGGAAATGCTCTGTCAAGCACTGCATAGACCCAGTCGGCTGTAGAGGAAAACATCGAAGTCCTCTGAATTTACTCACTTGAGTACTTCAATGATCGTTAGCGCCAACAACCCTAATTTATTGAAGTGACTGGCGAACCGAGAGAAACTCATTATTCGAAGCCGAGATGAGCCTATTCACGGCGTACCATCTGCATGGGAGTGTCCTACATATGAGCGTTCCGCAGATTTGCCTTCAAAGATCAACATAACACGCTCAACGGATGGCGCGAGATGATAAACTCCTCGCGCTACCGACTGACCTAGCGACATAAGTCAGCCGTTTAAGAAGCGTGAACCATAACGACGCTGCGCATGCGCGCTACACGCGTAGCTTAAACGATCTTCTGTTAAATCTCCCCGAGATATATGTCGACCGTTGCGGCTTTCCTGGTAGCAGGTGGCGTAACCGTGCTGTACACATCTGGGGCGCGGGATCTCTTTGTCTTCAGGCTTCATACTATCCCGTCTCACTCGCTGTGCTCCGTTTGTCCGTCTCCATATGTTCGCTCGTACCGTTTTCGTCTGTCTGGTATCGCCGCTTCCTTATCTCAAAGAACTTGTATGTTAATTCTGTATATTCTTTGATTATCTGACATACGTCAAGTATCCGTTCTGCATGGTTGGCGATAGGTTGATTCCGCCATTGATCCGCGTCCCATAGCGTTATCAGACCTATGTTACGCTACACCTAGACAAACACCTTGGCTGCCCGGCTGCGTGGGGGTGGGGGGGAGGGGAGGGGGGGGGCTGAGGATAGTGAATAATGGGTAATGCCTCCAGTAGACACTGATTGGTGAATAACTGGAGCTAGTATATCTGTAGATGAAGATATCACTGGGACATTATGGGAAGGCAGATAACATGCGATACGGAAGCACATGTTCAAGTCTACATTGGGGAAGATATCCATATATTACAATCGATGACATAAAAGTTCGAGTGAAGTGCTGTGAGAACATATCTTCAGCGTATGGGTTATGTTTCATGGGTTCACACCTTAAATGGCATGGCACCTATAACCTGCATCGGGGGCCAGATTTAATCCCACTGATTTCATTGTGGTTACTGGCTCCATTTAAACTGCATATGATGCACAAACGCCGCCTAAAGCACCAATATTTAGTGACAAATGGACGCCTGTTTTAATCACCCTGACCTCCTCCCACCCCACCTGCCCCACGCCAAGCCTATCTGATACATCCTCTTAAAGTTGCATGTGGAGTTGTTTCGCTGTTTTTGAATGCCAAATTTGCGTATAAGAACACAAACCTAAGGCCTTAAGGTTCATAACAGACAATAAACACCTACCATATCGCTCACCAATTATCTGCCAATGAGCAAAACATTTCAAATTCATGAATTGTCCGCCACAAAAAGGAAAACTTGGGCTGATTTGAAACGTCATAAACGTGTGTACACAAGTCGTTTACCGGTGCCACCGACAGGGGCGCTCAAGCGCTAAATTATATGAGACAATAGAAGCGTCCGGAGCGCCACTTTTTTTTTGGCGGTGGCCGTTGACACCGCTTGTGGTCAAAGGTAACACTTCCTGTTTATGTTTATTGTGGTACAGCCGTTGCAACGGTCAGCTCCACATGTAACTTTAACTAGCGCATCTACAGCGGGGACACATGTGTTAATAACGTGTTATATCTGGGGATACCGTAGATGAAGAGGCCGGCGAGGGAGGGGCGCCGGGGGTCGGGTGGGGGGGGGGGTGCTGGGTATATGATACATATTCAGCCATCGTCACGCCCACTGTTGTTATGAGACAGGAGCCAGCATTGACCTCCATCTCAGCAGTGAGGAGACAAGTTGTGATGGATGGCTAATCTTTACCCACGTCATGCAGAGCCGATGGAATCAATAAGGGAAGCTGTGGCTGTGAGTGGCGCTGCACGGTCTACACTGAAGTGTTTGGCATTCGCCTCATCACTGGTTCGTTTCTTCCATCGCCTTTCATCACGATTCACCCTACCCCGGCCCCACCCCCCCACACAGTCCCGCCCCTCCAGCCGCAACACCGCACGCATTTCCCCCGCGCCACACCCAAGCCCACCCTCGCCCACCCTCGCCAACCCGTACCCTATACGGTCACACCCCACACCCGGAGCACCCCACCCCACCCATAACCCCGGTGTACCGCACCACACAACACCCCATCTCCCTTTCCGCCCCACCCCACCCCATCACCCCACCCCACAACACCCCATTACCCCATTACCCCACCCCATCACCCAACCCCACCTCACCCCACCCCACAATACCCCATCAGCCATCACCCCACCCCATCACCCAACCGCACCTCACCCCACCCCATCACACCGCACCCATCTTATCGACTTCCTGTTTAGCATATCCTGTTTATCCACCAGGCACAACAATGCTTGTTGTTTACAGGTAGCCTCGCTGACCACATATTACATGGAGGTGATTGGGTTCAGCAAACAGGTCGCCAAACCCCCGCCCCGCAGTCAGTCACTCTCTTGTCATGCCTGTAACCACCCGGACCATTGACACCCGAATGACCGTCTTCCGTGTCTATACACAGGAGACAATACATTGGGACCGGCTACCCCTGCCCCATAGTACCCCCACCCTCCCCCCCCCACCCCGCCTATTATTGTCATATACATATAAAGTACATATATGTATATATTTACTTACAGACGGGAGGAGGGGGATGTGTTGGGGCGCCAGGGTAGGGACAATTGCTCCCAATGAGTTTCCTGCCACCGCCCTCACGGTCGTCAGTGGTGGTGTCGTCTTGACACTGACACAAAGGACCGTAACATCTTCCTACTCTCAAAGTCACTGCCATATATGGTTTATAAATATACTACACGCCATAATGTACGATTTACCAGTTTACCAATGCCGTAATGGTTTCTGGTGAGTACTGTAGTTGATCTCAAGTAACGCAGTAACGTAATGCGTGTTCATGAAGACCGGCTTCTACCATAGTAACTATGGCACACCAGATGAACGGTAAGAAGCTTGCACATCTGTAGGTCATATCGCACCAATGGCAAGTGGCAAGGTTAGAGGAGCCATGTACTATACTCATTGCGAAATGAAATTAACCGAATTGGTGTTTTAACCGGTTTTGTGTACACAAGGCCTAAACTAGGCCAAGGAACCTCCCGGGTGATGCAACATCCCCCAGATTAGGTGCCCGGGCGATGAAACATGCCCCAGATTAGGTGCCCGGGCGATGAAACATGTCCCAGATTAGGTGCCCGGGCGATGAAACATACCCCAGATTAGGTGCCCGGGCGATGCAACATGCCCCAGATTAGGTGCCCGGGCGATGCAACATGCCCCAGATTAGGTGCCCGGGCGATGAAACATGCCCCAGATTAGGTGCCCGGGCGATGAAACATGCCCCAGATTAGGTGCCCGAGCGATGAAACATGCCCCAGATTAGGTGCCCGGGCGATGAAACATACCCCAGATTAGGTGCCCGGGCGATGAAACATACCCCAGATTAGGTGCCCGGGCGATGTAACATGCCCCAGATTAGGTGCCCGGGCGATGCAACATACCCCGGATTAGGTGCCCGGGCGATGAAACATGCCCCAGATTAGGTGCCCGGGCGATGCAACATCCCCCAGATTAGGTGCCCGGGCGATGAAACATTCACCAGATTAGGTGCCCGGGCGATGCAACATACCCCAGATTAGGTGCCCGGGCGATGCAACATGCCCCAGATTAGGTGCCCGGGCGATGCAACATACCCCAGATTAGGTGCCCGGGCGATGAAACATGCCCCAGATTAGGTTCCCGGGCGATGAAACATGCCCCAGATTAGGTGCCCGGGCGATGAAACATGCCCCAGATTAGGTGCCCGGGCGATGAAACATGCACCAGATTAGGTGCCCGGGCGATGAAACATACCCCAGATTAGGTGCCCGGGCGATGAAACATGCCCCAGATTAGGTGCCCGGGCGATGAAACATGCCCCAGATTAGGTGCCCGGGCGATGCAACATCCCCCAGATTAGGTGCCCGGGCGATGCAACATGCCCCAGATTAGGTGCCCGGGCGATGAAACATGCCCCAGATTAGGTGCCCGGGCGATGCAACATGCCCCAGATTAGGTGCCCGGGCGATGCAACATGCCCCAGATTAGGTGCCCGGGCGATGAAACATGCCCCAGATTAGGTGCCCGGGCGATGAAACATGCCCCAGATTAGGTGCCCGGGCGATGAAACATGCCCCAGATTAGGTGCCCGGGCGATGAAACATACCCCAGATTAGGTGCCCGGGCGATGAAACATACCCCAGATTAGGTGCCCGGGCGATGTAACATGCCCCAGATTAGGTGCCCGGGCGATGCAACATACCCCGGATTAGGTGCCCGGGCGATGAAACATGCCCCAGATTAGGTGCCCGGGCGATGCAACATCCCCCAGATTAGGTGCCCGGGCGATGAAACATTCACCAGATTAGGTGCCCGGGCGATGCAACATACCCCAGATTAGGTGCCCGGGCGATGCAACATGCCCCAGATTAGGTGCCCGGGCGATGAAACATACCCCAGATTAGGTGCCCGGGCGATGAAACATGCCCCAGATTAGGTTCCCGGGCGATGAAACATGCCCCAGATTAGGTGCCCGGGCGATGAAACATGCCCCAGATTAGGTGCCCGGGCGATGAAACATGCACCAGATTAGGTGCCCGGGCGATGAAACATACCCCAGATTAGGTGCCCGGGCGATGAAACATGCCCCAGATTAGGTGCCCGGGCGATGAAACATGCCCCAGATTAGGTGCCCGGGCGATGCAACATCCCCCAGATTAGGTGCCCGGGCGATGCAACATGCCCCAGATTAGGTGCCCGGGCGATGAAACATGCCCCAGATTAGGTGCCCGGGCGATGAAACATGCCCCAGATTAGGTGCCCGGGCGATGAAACATGCCCCAGATTAGGTGCCCGGGCGATGCAACATCCCCCAGATTAGGTGCCCGGGCGATGAAACATGCCCCAGATTAGGTGCCCGGGCGATGAAACATGCCCCAGATTAGGTGCCCGGGCGATGAAACATGCACCAGATTAGGTGCCCGGGCGATGAAACACCCCAGATTAGGTGCCCGGGCGATGAAACATGCCCCAGATTAGGTGCCCGGGCGATGAAACATGCCCCAGATTAGGTGCCCGGGCGATGCAACATCCCCCAGATTAGGTGCCCGGGCGATGCAACATGCCCCAGATTAGGTGCCCGGGCGATGAAACATGCCCCAGATTAGGTGCCCGGGCGATGCAACATGCCCCAGATTAGGTGCCCGGGCGATGCAACATGCCCCAGATTAGGTGCCCGGGCGATGAAACATGCCCCAGATTAGGTGCCCGGGCGATGAAACATGCCCCAGATTAGGTGCCCGGGCGATGAAACATGCCCCAGATTAGGTGCCCGGGCGATGAAACATACCCCAGATTAGGTGCCCGGGCGATGAAACATACCCCAGATTAGGTGCCCGGGCGATGTAACATGCCCCAGATTAGGTGCCCGGGCCATGCAACATACCCCGGATTAGGTGCCCGGGCGATGAAACATGCCCCAGATTAGGTGCCCGGGCGATGCAACATCCCCCAGATTAGGTGCCCGGGCGATGAAACATTCACCAGATTAGGTGCCCGGGCGATGCAACATACCCCAGATTAGGTGCCCGGGCGATGCAACATGCCCCAGATTAGGTGCCCGGGCGATGAAACATACCCCAGATTAGGTGCCCGGGCGGTGAAACATGCCCCAGATTAGGTTCCCGGGCGATGAAACATGCCCCAGATTAGGTGCCCGGGCGATGAAACATGCCCCAGATTAGGTGCCCGGGCGATGAAACATGCACCAGATTAGGTGCCCGGGCGATGAAACATACCCCAGATTAGGTGCCCGGGCGATGAAACATGCCCCAGATTAGGTGCCCGGGCGATGAAACATGCCCCAGATTAGGTGCCCGGGCGATGCAACATCCCCCAGATTAGGTGCCCGGGCGATGCAACATGCCCCAGATTAGGTGCCCGGGCGATGAAACATGCCCCAGATTAGGTGCCCGGGCGATGAAACATGCCCCAGATTAGGTGCCCGGGCGATGAAACATGCCCCAGATTAGGTGCCCGGGCGATGAAACATGCCCCAGATTAGGTGCCCGGGCGATGAAACATGCCCCAGATTAGGTGCCCGGGCGATGCAACATCCCCCAGATTAGGTGCCCGGGCGATGAAACATGCCCCAGATTAGGTGCCCGGGCGATGAAACATGCCCCAGATTAGGTGCCCGGGCGATGAAACATGCCCCAGATTAGGTGCCCGGGCGATGTAACATGCCCCAGATTAGGTGCCCGGGCGATGAAACATGCCCCAGATTAGGTGCCCGGGCGATGAAACATGCCCCAGATTAGGTGCCCGGGCGATGTAACATGCCCCAGATTAGGTGCCCGGGCGATGAAACATGCCCCAGATTAGGCGCCCGGGCGATGAAACATGCCCCAGATTAGGTGCCCGGGCGATGAAACATGCCCCAGATTAGGTGCCCGGGCGATGAAACATGCCCCAGATTAGGTGCCCGGGCGATGTAACATGCCCCAGATTAGGTGCCCGGGCGATGAAACATGCCCCAGATTAGGTGCCCGGGCGATGAAACATGCCCCAGATTAGGTGCCCGGGCGATGCAACATCCCCCAGATTAGGTGCCCGGGCGATGCAACATGCCCCAGATTAGGTGCCCGGGCGATGAAACATGCCCCAGATTAGGTGCCCGGGCGATGCAACATGCCCCAGATTAGGTGCCCGGGCGATGCAACATGCCCCAGATTAGGTGCCCGGGCGATGAAACATGCCCCAGATTAGGTGCCCGGGCGATGAAACATGCCCCAGATTAGGTGCCCGGGCGATGAAACATGCCCCAGATTAGGTGCCCGGGCGATGAAACATACCCCAGATTAGGTGCCCGGGCGATGAAACATACCCCAGATTAGGTGCCCGGGCGATGTAACATGCCCCAGATTAGGTGCCCGGGCGATGCAACATACCCCGGATTAGGTGCCCGGGCGATGAAACATGCCCCAGATTAGGTGCCCGGGCGATGCAACATCCCCCAGATTAGGTGCCCGGGCGATGAAACATTCACCAGATTAGGTGCCCGGGCGATGCAACATACCCCAGATTAGGTGCCCGGGCGATGCAACATGCCCCAGATTAGGTGCCCGGGCGATGAAACATACCCCAGATTAGGTGCCCGGGCGATGAAACATGCCCCAGATTAGGTTCCCGGGCGATGAAACATGCCCCAGATTAGGTGCCCGGGCGATGAAACATGCCCCAGATTAGGTGCCCGGGCGATGAAACATGCACCAGATTAGGTGCCCGGGCGATGAAACATACCCCAGATTAGGTGCCCGGGCGATGAAACATGCCCCAGATTAGGTGCCCGGGCGATGAAACATGCCCCAGATTAGGTGCCCGGGCGATGCAACATCCCCCAGATTAGGTGCCCGGGCGATGCAACATGCCCCAGATTAGGTGCCCGGGCGATGAAACATGCCCCAGATTAGGTGCCCGGGCGATAAAACATGCCCCAGATTAGGTGCCCGGGCGATGAAACATGCCCCAGATTAGGTGCCCGGGCGATGCAACATCCTCCAGATTAGGTGCCCGGGCGATGAAACATGCCCCAGATTAGGTGCCCGGGCAATGAAACATGCCCCAGATTAGGTGCCCGGGCGATGAAACATGCCCCAGATTAGGTGCCCGGGCGATGTAACATGCCCCAGATTAGGTGCCCGGGCGATGAAACATGCCCCAGATTAGGTGCCCGGGCGATGAAACATGCCCCAGATTAGGTGCCCGGGCGATGTAACATGCCCCAGATTAGGTGCCCGGGCGATGAAACATGCCCCAGATTAGGCGCCCGGGCGATGAAACATGCCCCAGATTAGGTGCCCGGGCGATGAAACATGCCCCAGATTAGGTGCCCGGGCGATGTAACATGCCCCAGATTAGGTGCCCGGGCGATGAAACATGCCCCAGATTAGGTGCCCGGGCGATGTAACATGCCCCAGATTAGGTGCCCGGGCGATGAAACATGCCCCAGATTAGGCGCCCGGGCGATGAAACATGCCCCAGATTAGGCGCCCGGGCGATGAAACATGCCCCAGATTAGGTGCCCGGGCGATGAAACATGCCCCAGATTAGGTGCCCGGGCGATGAAACATGCCCCAGATTAGGTGCCCGGGCGATGAAAAATGCCCCAGATTAGGTGCCCGGGCGATGCAACATGCCCCAGATTAGGTGCCCGGGCGATGAAACATGCCCCAGATTAGGTGCCCGGGCGATGAAACATGTCCCAGATTAGGTGCCCGGGCCCGAATTTGAACCCATGTCCTTTTTATCAGCTGTCTAGTGTGCTAACCACTACACCAAGAAGAAACCCATAAAATCTTTATCCTGCAACTTAGATAATTGCACAGGTGGGGTACAATGCACGCATCGGTCGCTTGGGCTGGCCTACCAGAGCACATTCTACATGGGTTAAACGCGCTGCCTACCAGATTGCAGGGTGAACCCCCATGGGATACCAGAAACAAATCCCGAAGAATGCATTCACCGGATGTCATATGTGAGCTAACGTAAGCATTTCCCTTGCAGTAATAAGTTTAATTGAACAAGTGTATGTACTTACGCGGATTCAAACCGTGACTTCATGAGATATGCATATATCCTTGTTACAAATCCCAGCTAATCGCCATCGGTTGACCCGACGAAGTCGAATCCATGAGGTCGCCTTCTGAATAAATCAATAGTTGGCAAGCAATTTAACCTTCAAAACATCCGTATTGACCAGCAGTTGGAGATATCCCTTATTGTGATACTCACGTCAGGTGATCACGTGCTTTGGACAACACGAGGTTATCTCCAACAAAGCCTTTGATTGATGACTGACGGAGAAGGACCCGGATGTAAAACCAACGTTGGAAACTCCGCAGGTAACGACAGATAAAACTATGTATGGCGACGGAATTCCAAACAGGTGCATAATCCCAATGTTATCTGGATGTATGTATGTCTGGCCCCCTATCTGGATCATACTGTGTATAATCCTGATGTATGATGTGTGACGGGCAATAGGTCTGACAGATCCGTCGCCTTCCCTTGTTTTGTTTTCTCCGTTTGGCTGCTGCCGCTGCTGCTGCCTGGTACTACCTGGTGGCGGGAACACCTATGCGTCCACAGGTTCACATACATACCCACAGCCCCGTCGTACACAACATCTGCGTCTTACGTTATGTTGCATGCTCCTGTCCGCCATTATTTGTATCCATTTGGCCTTCCTTCTAACCTCACCCCGTCCCCCCCCCACCCCCGTACTCTGTCGCCCAGTTCCTCAGCATGCCTTTTATCTCCTCCATCTCTCTCCACAGGTCTCTTCTTCTGTCTCGCACTCTTTCCCACCTCCTCTCTCTCTCCCTTTTAGATAATCTCTCATTCCGTTGCCCCCCCCCCACCCCGCCCGTCTTTCGTTAAATCACACATCTCTTCTGTTTCTCTTCTGGCTTTCTCTGCCTCCCTTACTCTGTCTCTCTCACATAGTTCTCTTCTTTTTTCCTCGTCCTCCCTCCTGTATCATTCTTAGTTTGTGACCCCACCCACTCCTGTCATAGTTTACATCTCTTACCATACCACCCAATGCCTCAGCCTACCTCTCTCTCTTTCTCTCGCTCTCCCTCCCTCCCTCCCTCTCCTCTCTCTCTCTCTCCCTCCATCTCTTCTCAGTCTACCCATCTAGTTAGGTCACATGTGGCCGGACAAGGCAGCCACCAGTTCATTACTCAGAGAGCCTGAACGCCTCGCCTCACCCTTGTGGGACATGAATAGAATACGCCCTACAGCTTGGAGGTGAAGCGGCCCTGGCGCTGCGGCTTGCACTGCCGGTCCCGCCAGGTCAAAGGGGCCGCCCTGCTCCTGCCCTCACCTCTCAGACAAGACGACATCACCCTGGATGTCGCCCTGGTCTCGGCAAGCGACCTGACGAATCATTTGTCAAGCTGCAACAATTGACTCGATGTTAGCCCATGAATAATGAACCTAATTTCCTGGACGGGTTTGGCCTTTTTATGTGTTTTTTTTTTCTGTATTTGAAATATTTAAAATTTATGTTTTCTATCATCAAACCGCTGATGATCATAATAGCTTGATGCGTGATACACGAAATATGACGTGTTTATTTATGACGGTATTATTTGTGATCATGTGATCAAAAATTCCCATCCACCGTCTATATCATGTTATGAGGTTGTTGCAATCTTTATTGAGATATATATTTGGTTCTTTACTTTCCTTTATATATTATCAATTTGAAGTCATTTATAAGACAAACGTTATACGTTATTGTGTTATTTCCTCATAAGTGACGCTAGTGCAAAAAATGTTCAGAAATACAGTTATTTTGCGCTCGCGGTAGCCATGTAGCAAATCAAGCGAAAATAACAGTCAAAATTAATGTGGCCATTACGTCGGCCAAGGCAGAAGCCTATCCAGGGTTTGGGGCTGGGTTGTGGGGGTGTAGGAGAGGTGTGGTTCGCGCCGGGGTGTCGGGGTTGGGAGGGGTGTGGGTCGCACTGGGGTGTGGGGGTTGGGAGGGGTGTGGGTCGCACTGGGGTGTGGGCGTTGGGACGGGGATGGGTAACGCTGGGGTGTGGGGGTTTAGATGAGTGAGGGTTGAGTGGGGGGGTTAAGATGAGTGTGGGTTGAGTGTGGGGTCCTACCGCACACTCATCTGTGGGGGTTAGGAAAGGTGGAGTGGTGCCACGGATGGGATGTGGGGGGTAGGTGGGCACTATTGTCACTCAAATGTCATCCTTTTTCTCCTTAATGTGGACAAGCCACATCATCTCCTCAAATGCTGATCTTATGTTTTCAGCCGAGTAACCACGTCTTCATTCTTAGGTACACTCTTGCATAACACATAAACACGCAGTATACGCCATATATTCACCATGTACTCCCCCTTGTACCAACCATACCTCTACACAAATGGATCGAATGTGACATTTCCTACCATCTGAACCCACTTTTTGGATCTGACTTAGTTAAGCCAAGGTGAGTGGATGCATATGAAGAAAAACAGTAATATTTAATGCAGGAATAAATAGTCTGTGCATGTATGCATAATACATATGTACATACACAGTGACAATATGGCCAGCAATTTGAATGGCACAAATCTGTTTTCGCGAGGTTTATAGGCTTATTGGCAATACCAACAGCTTCCCGCCGTGGGAATGTCACCGACAATCGTCCCATTGGGAGCCGGATGGCATCAGTGATCCTGCGGGCTGCCATTCTGTCTCTATCTCCCCATCCCCACCCTCACAACTGCCTCTGTCTCCCTCTCGCTCCTATCTCGCATTTATTGTTGTTTTCTCCCTCATTGAATTTAGCTATTTATATAGTTCACTTGCCGAGTCCCTGTGGTACTGTCGAGACTTACGCGGTGAGGGCGAGACATGGCGAGAGAGAGAAGCAGCCAATTAAGTGACTTAGATGTGGCGGGGAAGGTCACAGAACTCTGGGGAGTCTGGGTAATTTCTGGTCCGCAGTATAGAGTCAAGCGGCGAAGCACCAAGCCCATGTCTGTCTGTCTGAGGCGACCTTTCCCGAGTCCCCTTACGTGCCAGAGAAATCCACTGGTGCTTAGCATGGCCAGCACGGCACGCTCAATAACCAGCTGTCCGTGAACGGTTTGAACGGGCTTCAAGTCTCCATTGACTGGTTTTGCAATTCAAATTTTCGGGTGTCGCTGTAACCGTCTGGCACACGAGTTTCTGTTTCCAGTGGGATTACCGAATAATGTATGCCCAGTCCGGTACCGTAAATCAAGCTGCTCCTTGTTTTAGTTTTGCTGGTGGGATCATTCCTCATAACTATCGGGAGACTTCACTGATGGGCTTCTGGGTTTGGAACAATAAACCGATCTGGCCGACGAATTCCATGTCCTCTAGCAAAACATATATATATATATATTATATATTATATATAGTTCCCGGAAAGCCAAATCATATACATGCAATATGCAAATAGCGATATACTCGACCGGCGCATCGTAAATAGATACTGTGATGTCATTATTTTTTTTGAGGATGTCATTACCGGGATCCTTGCGTCAATGATGACGTCACATCGCATTGTCGTAAACCCTGAAAACTCAGCTCGTCTGAGCGATGAGGGAGTTTTAAAGGCTTATGTTTCCGACCGGTGTCCAATTAATCCCCTAGTAATGCTGTAGTATACTTGCCCCGTGGCCTGACCAGTGCAATTTTCTGGTTGGCCGGCTTAGTCTAGGATAATTATGCATACCCTGTGAGGCGTAGAAACTGAATGGGGTCAATATGTATTAATATCTATAATATATAACATAGCAATAGCTAGGCATACTATATTATCTTAGATACAATATTCCCACAAATCTATTTCACGGTAGTCTGGTGATTGGTATAATATCAGAAGAAACTGATAGGAAAATATGACCACATCAATAAAATCCCCTTGTATACAAGATGGCCATTGATACACTTACAGTCTTATCGCTTATACACTATCGCTATAAATAGAATATCACAAAAGATACCACGAGACCAAATATATAATATCAGTAGGCTACACGATATCTAGATAGATCCCGTAGGACCCAGTCTGTACTACCACAGTCAGTACGGCACCACATCTCAACGGCAGGCTGGCTGTAACGCCATCGCATAAATTACAGCCGACATTAATGTCACTAGTAGGAGCTGACAAGTACGATGAACACTTCCGATTTGGCCACTCGGTTGCCTCCGATCGGGATTCGAACCTGGCACCCTCTCCTTACACGCCTGATACATACACAGCATGGAGGCGATGGTGTCCGCCGTGGACATTCCACTCCACTATAGTAATCTACCCTTCCGTGACATGTGGGCGGGGGCGGGGGGGGGGGGAGGGGGGAGGGGGTAGCGGCCTTTGGGGGTAGGTTGGAGGGAAAAGGTGAGGTAATTGTGATGAAGTCGGCGGGTGGAGGGGAGGAAGGAGGGGGTAGAAAGAATAAGGGCACAAGGGGGAAAGGGTACGGGCGATACGGGGGTGGGGTAGGGGGGCGTCGGCGGGGAAAAAAAATCACGGCGTATGTAGGGTTGATGTGTGACGGGGGTGGGCTATGTAGGGTTGATGTGTGACGGGGGTGGGCTATGTAGGGTTGATGTGTGACGGGGGTGGGCTATGTAGGGTTGATGTGTGACGGGGGTGGGGTAACGTTTGCATAGAGCTGGGGTATTTGTGGGATGGGGTGCGGCAGGGATTGTGGGGGGCTAATGCCGAGTAATGAGAGGCCTAGATGGAAGGTAGGGGTGTGGTGCGAGGGGTGGGGGTGGGGTGAATGCTGCGGGGTGCGGGGGGAGGGGCATGCGGCTGAGAGTGGGGTGCGGGAGGGGGGTGCAAGGCGGGAGGGTGAGGGAGCGGGGTGGGGGGAGCGGGATGGGGGGTGCGGGGTGTGTGAGACGGGCGCGGGGCCGCCTGGGGGGAGCCCTTACAATGGTGGGACAGCGTGTCGGGAGGGCAATGATTTCCACCCGCTGCTCCTCGCCAGGCGCCGCCACCATCGCAGCCGTTATTAATGGCCGGGGACGTGTGGGGGTTATATTAGGAGCACTCTCAGGGTGGCGGGCAGGGGGAGGTGGTAAGGGGGAGGTAAAGGGAGGGAGAGAGAGAGGCAGGGAGGGGGTACGAGGGTAAGGGATGGGGGAATGAAGGGAGGAAAAGGGAGGTAAGTGGTGAGGCCGGGGGGGGGGGATAACGAGATGGGGTGAGGAATGGGGGAGGGAGACACGGGTGATGGAGTGGTCAAAAGGCACGGAAGAATGAGGCGAGAGGGAGGGAAGGCAGGGGTAAGGGAGGAAGGAAGGTAGGGAGGGAGGGGAAGTCGGAGGAAGGCAAAGAGGGGGAGACACGGCGTGCCGGGCGGGGCCGGGAGGGGTGCAGGGGGCAGGGGACGCACCATACGGACGAGGGAGGAGGGCTAGCCCAGGAGAGCCGGTTTGGTAACAGCGGCTATGTCGCCTGCGACTCGCAGGTATTGTTTGGATGGTGCCGGAGGGGGGAAGGGAGGGGGGGAGGAGATTGATGACTCTACCCTGGATATGTGTCCCTACACAGGACGCATTCCAGACCGTCCGGTAGATATAACTGAACGGAATGAAGGGTTTCGCGTATAAGCATGCAAATTAACATTTAGCTTCGAACAGCGACACAAGCAGAGCCGAACAACCCATATGTTAACATTGGCGGCCTCGTTTACAGTCACCAGTTAGGGACACGGCTGTAGTCTGTCCTCATCCTATGTACAGAGAACAAGAGGGACACGGCTGTAGTCTGTCCTCATCCTATGTGCAAAGAACAAGAGGGACACGGCTGTAGTCTGTTCCTCATCCTATGTACAGAGAACAAAAGGGACACGGCTGTAGTTTGTTCCTCATCCTATGTACAGAGAACAAGAGGGACACGGCTGTAGTCTGTTCCTCATCCTATGTACAAAGAACAAGAGGGACACGGCTGTAGTCTGTCCTCATCCTATGTACAAAGAACAAGAGGGACACGGCTGTAGTCTGTCCTCATCCTATGTACAAAGAACAAGAGGGACACGGCTGTAGTCTGTCCTCATCCTATGTACAGATAACAAGAGGGACACGGCTGTAGTCTGTCCTCATCCTATGTGCAAAGAACAAGAGGGACACGGCTGTAGTCTGTTCCTCATCCTATGTACAGAGAACAAGAGGGACACGGCTGTAGTCTGTTCCTCATCCTATGTACAGAGAACAAGAGGGACACGGCTGTAGTCTGTTCCTCATCCTATGTACAGAGAACAAGAGGGACACGGCTGTAGTCTGTTCCTCATCCTATGTACAGAGAACAAGAGGGACACGGCTGTAGTCTGTTCCTCATCCTATGTACAGAGAACAAGAGGGACACGGCTGTAGTCTGTCCTCATCCTATGTACAGAGAACAAGAGGGACACGGCTGTAGTCTGTTCCTCATCCTATGTACAGAGAACAAGAGGGACACGGCTGTAGTCTGTCCTCATCCTATGTACAGATAACAAGAGGGACACGGCTGTAGTCTGTTCCTCATCCTATGTACAAAGAACAAGAGGGACACGGCTGTAGTCTGTTCCTCATCCTATGTACAAAGAACAAGAGGGACACGGCTCTGGTCTGTCCTCATCCTATGTACAAAGAACAAGAGGGACACGGCTGTAGTCTGTCTTCATCCTATGTACAAAGAACAAGAGGGACACGGCTGTAGTCTGTCCTCATCCTATGTACAAAGAACAAGAGAGACACGGCTATAGTCTGTTCCTCATCCTATGTACAAAGAACAAGAGGGACACGGCTGTAGTCTGTTTCTCATCCTATGTGCAGAGAACAAGAGGGACACGGCTGTAGTCTGTTTCTCATCCTATGTGCAGAGAACAAGAGGGACACGGCTGTAGTCTGTTCCTCATCCTATGTACAGAGAACAAGAGGGACACGGCTCTAGTCTGTCCTCATCTTATGTACAAAGGACAAGAGGGACACGGCTGTAGTCTGTTCCTCATCCCATGTACAAAGAACAAGAGGGACACGGCTGTAGTCTGTCCTCATCCTATGTACAAAGAACAATAGGGACACGGCTGTAGTCTGTCCTCATCCTATGTACAGATAACAAGAGGGACACGGCTGTAGTCTGTTCCTCATCCTATGTACAGATAACAAGAGGGACACGGCTGTAGTCTGTTCCTCATCCTATGTACAAAGAACAAGAGGGTCACGGCTGTAGTCTGTTCCTCATCCTATGTACAAAGAACAAGAGGGACACGGCTGTAGTCTGTTCCTCATCCTATGTACAGATAACAAGAGGGACACGGCTGTAGTCTGTTCCTCATCCTATGTACAGAGAACAAGAGGGACACGGCTGTAGTCTGTTCCTCATCCTATGTACAGAGAACAAGAGGGACACGGCTGTAGTCTGTTCCTCATCCTATGTACAGATAACAAGAGGGACACGGCTGTAGTCTGTTCCTCATCCTATGTACAGAGAACAAGAGGGACACGGCTGTAGTCTGTTCCTCATCCTATGTACAGAGAACAAGAGGGACACGGCTGTAGTCTGTTCCTCATCCTATGTACAGAGAACAAGAGGGACACGGCTGTAGTCTGTTCCTCATCCTATGTACAGATAACAAGAGGGACACGGCTGTAGTCTGTTCCTCATCCTATGTACAGATAACAAGAGGGACACGGCTGTAGTCTGTTCCTCATCCTATGTACAGATAACAAGAGGGACACGGCTGTAGTCTGTTCCTCATCCTATGTACAGAGAACAAGAGGGACACGGCTGTAGTCTGTTCCTCATCCTATGTACAGAGAACAAGTGGGACACGGCTGTAGTCTGTTCCTCATCCTATGTACAGAGAACAAGAGGGACACGGCTGTAGTCTGTTCCTCATCCTATGTACAGATAACAAGAGGGACACGGCTGTAGTCTGTTCCTCATCCTATGTACAGAGAACAAGAGGGACACGGCTGTAGTCTGTCCTCATCCTATCTACAGAGAACAAGAGGGACACGGCTGTAGTCTGTCATCATCCTATCTACAGAGAACAAGAGGGACACGGCTGTAGTCTGTCATCATCCTATCTACAGAGAACAAGAGGGACACGGCTGTAGTCTGTCATCATCCTATCTACAGAGAACAAGAGGGACACGGCTGTAGTCTGTTCCTCATCCTATGTACAGAGAACAAGAGGGACACGGCTGTAGTCTGTCATCATCCTATCTACAGAGAACAAGAGGGGCACGGCTGTAGTCTGTTCCTCATTCTATGTACAAAGAACAAGAGGGACACGGCTGTAGTCTGTTCCTCATCCTATGTACAAAGAACAAGAGGGGCATGGCTGTAGTCTGTCCGCATCCTATGTACAAAGAACAAGAGGGACACGGCTGTAGTCTGTTCCTCATCCTATGTACAAAGAACAAGAGGGACACGGCTGTAGTCTGTTCCTCATCCTATGTACAAAGAACAAGAGGGACATGGCTGTAGTCTGTCCGCATCCTATGTACAAAGAACAAGAGGGACACGGCTGTAGTCTGTTCCTCATCCTATGTACAAAGAACAAGAGGGACACGGCTGTAGTCTGTTCCTCATCCTATGTACAAAGAACAAGAGAGACACGGCTGTAGTCTGTTCCTCATCCTATGTACAGAGAACAAGAGGGACACGGCTGTAGTCTGTTCCTCATCCTATGTACAAAGAACAAGAGGGACATGGCTGTAGTCTGTCCGCATCCTATGTACAAAGAACAAGAGGGACACGGCTGTAGTCTGTTCCTCATCCTATGTACAGAGAACAAGAGGGACACGGCTGTAGTCTGTTCCTCATCCTATGTACAAAGAACAAGAGGGACACGGCTCTAGTCTGTCCTCATCCTATGTACAAAGAACAAGAGGGACACGGCTGTAGTCTGTTCCTCATCCTATGTACAAAGAACAAGAGGGACACGGCTGTAGTCTGTTCCTCATCCTATGTACAAAGAACAAGAGGGACACGGCTGTAGTCTGTTCCTCATCCTATGTACAGATAACAAGAGGGACACGGCTGTAGTCTGTTCCTCATCCTATGTACAAAGAACAAGAGGGACACGGCTGTAGTCTGTTCCTCATCCTATGTACAAAGAACAAGAGGGGCACGGCTGTAGTCTGTTCCTCATCCTATGTACAAAGAACAAGAGGGGCACGGCTGTAGTCTGTTCCTCATTCTATGTACAAAGAACAAGAGGGACACGGCTGTAGTCTGTCCTCATCCTATGTACAGATAACAAGAGGGACACGGCTGTAGTCTGTTCCTCATCCTATGTACAGAGAACAAGAGGGACACGGCTGTAGTCTGTCCTCATCCTATGTGCAGAGAACAAGAGGGGCATGGCTGTAGTCTGTTCCTCATCCTGTGTACAGAGAACAAGAGGGACACGGCTGTAGTCTGTTCCTCATCCTATGTACAGAGAACAAGAGGGACACGGCTGTAGTCTGTCCTCATCCTATGTGCAGAGAACAAGAGGGGCATGGCTGTAGTCTGTTCCTCA
Source organism: Arenicola marina (assembly GCA_964019135.1). NCBI lineage: Eukaryota > Metazoa > Annelida > Polychaeta > Arenicolidae > Arenicola > Arenicola marina. The sequence continues at coordinate 16,924,826 of OZ025259.1, read as the reverse complement.
TCCTGTGTACAGAGAACAAGAGGGACACGGCTGTAGTCTGTTCCTCATCCTATGTACAAAGAACAAGAGGGACACGGCTGTAGTCTGTCCTCATCCTATGTACAGATAACAAGAGGGACACGGCTGTAGTCTGTTCCTCATCCTATGTACAGAGAACAAGAGGGACACGGCTGTAGTCTGTCCTCATCCTATGTACAGAGAACAAGAGGGACACGGCTGTAGTCTGTCCTCATCCTATGTACAGATAACAAGAGGGACACGGCTGTAGTCTGTTCCTCATCCTATGTACAGAGAACAAGAGGGACACGGCTGTAGTCTGTCCTCATCCTATGTACAGAGAACAAGAGGGACACGGCTGTAGTCTGTCCTCATCCTATGTACAGATACCAAGAGGGACACGGCTGTAGTCTGTTCCTCATCCTATGTACAGAGAACAAGAGGGACACGGCTGTAGTCTGTCCTCATCCTATGTGCAGAGAACAAGAGGGGCACGGCTGTAGGCTGTCCTCATCCTACGTACAGATACCAAGAGGGACACGGCTGTAGTCTGTTCCTCATCCTATGTACAGAGAACAAGAGGGACACGGCTGTAGTCTGTCCTCATCCTATGTACAGATAACAAGAGGGACACGGCTGTAGTCTGTTCCTCATCCTATGTACAAAGAACAAGAGGGACACGGCTGTAGTCTGTCCTCATCCTATGTACAGATAACAAGAGGGACACGGCTGTAGTCTGTTCCTCATCCTATGTACAGATAACAAGAGGGACACGGCTGTAGTCTGTTCCTCATCCTATGTACAGAGAACAAGAGGGACACGGCTGTAGTCTGTCCTCATCCTATGTACAGATAACAAGAGGGACACGGCTGTAGTCTGTTCCTCATCCTATGTACAGAGAACAAGAGGGACACGGCTGTAGTCTGTTCCTCATCCTGTGTACAGAGAACAAGAGGGACACGGCTGTAGTCTGTTCCTCATCCTATGTACAAAGAACAAGAGAGACACGGCTGTAGTCTGTTCCTCATCCTATGTACAAAGAACAATAGGGACACGGCTGTAGCCTGCAGTTTGTTCTTCATCCAATCACTCTGCTCGAGTTACAAACCCGCCTGCCTACACAAAACGCTTTCGGTCCCGAACCCTACTTTCACGATTAAGTAAAACTATCTTGGCAAAACGTTCTTACTCTGACAACCGGGGACCTCTTCAATTTCCTGTCTTCCGGTCTAGACAAGATTTTTAGGGGAGGGATTTCGGCAGTAAATATCCCATTGTTGTCTTTTCTCCTCACTGCGGTACTCTTTAGTCCGTATAGAATTGTAGCCTATAAGCCACGATTTGGTAAAGTTCAGAAATAAAACCGTTGCCAGACACCAGTATCTTCTGTTTGACAATTTGAAAGGAGCATAGAATTATTTCATCGTGAGACTCATTCCACGCCACCTTGCCAATACATTCTCAAATTAAATTGTCGTGCACTCGTTATTTTGAATTAACGGAAATAGGAAAATAGCTTATAAGTTATAGCAGCTTTCGCACGGGTGCTCTATATCGCAAACATATCGTTATCAATGATTAAAATATTGGGCTATAACTTTAATCCGCTGGACGATACGTTTCCTGTATGCATTTTACCTTTGTCTCATTTGGTCCTATGCTGCTTTGCCGGCTGCGCAAAGAAAGTATTGACTAGGTAACTCACGTGTTTAGACTAATTGTCTTTGACTAATGTCATCAGAACCCTTTGGCTGATTGATGTCCCCCAAAACGTCGACCCAACGTGTGATCAATGAACTTTGACTCGTTGCTGAGACTACTTTCGCCAAGTTGCCTAGCCTATTTTTACCAATGTGCCTAGACTACTTTAGCCAATGTGCCTAGACTACTCTGACCAATGTGCCTATATTGCTTTGACCAATAAGCCTAGCCTATTTTTACCAATGTGCCTAGACTACTTTAGCCAATATGCCTAGACTACTCTGACCAATATGCCTAGAATACTTTGACCAATGTGCCTAGATTATTTTGACCAATGTGCCTAGAATACTTTCACCAAGGTGTCTAGACTGCGTTCACTAATGTGCTCAGACTACTTTGACTCATCTGCTCTGACCAGATTGACTCTCCTGCTCATGGATTCAAGCTGTTTTGCCTCATGGTCTCAGGCTGATTTGATACAATTTGATGCGTCGTGAAAGATTTGAGCCATTTTCATCGACAATATTTCAACGTTTCAAGCCACACACATGCCCCCCAATACTCCCCCCCCCCCCCTCAACCAACATCCCCCTCTCCGGGGCTGATACGGGACCCGACGCGATGAGTTCCTATAATGGTAGCGCCGTGTTGTTGCCCAACGTCGAGCCACCAATAGCCGTCCCCAGGGTGCCTGCAGCAAATGCCGCGCACCTGTCCAGACAAATATCCGATGCTTGAGCTGTGACAGGCTTAATACAGACAGCTTCTTCGATATAATAGTCACACGGTAGATTTGATGCGACATGAGGTGCTGCTTCTCCAAGAAGGAATCGCCGATAAAAACTCCCAACAAATATGATAAATGTGAGTATTTGTGTCTAGTAGACGCCGCCAAGCCATGGCTGGCCCGGGTTGACGCCGCCAAGCCATGGCTGACCCGGGTAGACGCCGCCAAGCCATGGCTGACCCGGGCAGACGCCGCCAAGCCATGGCTGACTCGGGTAGACGCCACCAAGCCATGGCTGACCCGGGTAGACGCCGCCAAGCCATGGCTGACCCGGGTAGACGCCGCCAAGCTATGGCTGACCCGGGTAGACGCCACCAAGCCATGGCTGACCCGGGTAGACGCCGCCAAGCCATGGCTGACCCAGGTAGACGCCGCCAAGCTATGGCTGACCCGGGTAGACGCCATCAAGCCATGGCTGACCCGGGTAGACGCCGCCAAGCCATGGCTGACCCGGGTAGACGCCGCCAAGCTATGGCTGACCAGGGTAGACGCCACCAAGCCATGGCTGACCCGGGTAGACGCCACCAAGCCATGGCTGACCCGGGTAGACGCCACCAAGCCATGGCTGACCCGGGTAGACGCCGCCAAGCCATGGCTGACCCGGGTAGACGCCGCCAAGCTATGGCTGACCAGGGTAGACGCCACCAAGCCATGGCTGACCCGGGTAGACGCCACCAAGCCATGGCTGACCCGGGTAGACGCCACCAAGCCATGGCTGACCCGGGTAGACGCCACCAAGCCATGGCTGACCCGGGTAGATGCCGCCAAGTCATGGCTGACTCGGGTAGACGCCACCAAGCCATGGCTGACCCGGGTAGACGCCACCAAGCCATGGCTGACCCGGGTAGACGCCGTCAAGCCATGGCTGACCCGGGTAGACGCCGCCAAGCCATGGCTGACCCGGGTAGACGCCGCCAAGCTATGGCTCACCCGGGTAGACGCCACCAAGCCATGGCTCACCCGGGTAGACGCCGCCAAGCCATGGCTGACCCGGGTAGACGCCGCCAGGCCATGGCTGACCCGGGTAGACGCCACCAAGCCATGGCTGACCCGGGTAGACGCCGCCAAGCCATGGCTGGCTCGTGTCGATCTCAGGCGCAAGTAGCGCACCCGACTTCCCAAAGCGTAATCAAATAACAGCAACTTAATGACATTTCTGGGAATCAAATATGCGTGGCATATATAAAAACGGAAGCTGGTATAGTTTGTTGAAGGGCTGGAGACTCCGCTCATCACATCGAGCGTCGAGATTGCGGGCAAACTACCAGCGACAAGTAGACACATTCAGACTGGTATACCAAGCATCGTCTTCTGCTCGGTTGGCAACTGCCGAATTATTAATAAGATACCCAGTGAAATGGAGAACATGTTACGTGCTATGGATCGAAGATGAGCCTGGCATGATAAAATGGTGGCGTCTGGGTATTACTGTTTGATCAAGTATGTATGATAATGAGGTTCATAACTGGCTTATGGTAAATGATGATAGAGGCCATGGTGAGAAAACTTGGCGGGGGGAAAAGATAGGTGGCTGCGAAGACGGGAAGATACAGCGGAGGGAAGCGGCAGATAGAAATAGCAGTAGATAGAGAGTCAGAAAAAGAATGAGAGAAAAAGGAAACGGTGACGGGATACAGAGAAGCGTGATGCAATCTATGATCATTTTGATGATAAAATTATCCACCAATATGGTTTGAATATTAAGGGATTGGACGTTGTGGTATGGATTCTTATAGTAATAACTGATATATTTTCCATTGTGATAATATATATTATTATAACATAGATCATTCTGGCATAGATAATTTAAGTATCGAGGTTTCATTATAATCAACTTTTATGTCATTGAAGCAGATCTTATCACATTTACTATGGTGACTATTATTTATTATTATTATGTTTGTTTTTATAGTGATATCGCAAATCGAAAAAAAAGTTCCCCGAGAAGCATCCCAGGTCCCATAATGCGCTGCGACCATTAACGGAAGTGGAAATTACCATCTTAAATCATTCTCCATTATGGCGTGGCGTCGCTGTCTGGGCAGGGCGCTCGTCTACAGTTCTTAAATAGAGGTACAAGCTGACAGATCTCAGCGATGTGGCCGCCGAATAGATAATATTAGCGCTAAAAACCAACCATATGCAACAGTTATACGCTTGAGCAGGTACTGAGATATGATACTTACATCTACTAGCCAGTTCAGTATTACTTTGGACAGGTACAAACAAAAGAAAGAACAGTCACTCAAAATGTACACTTGGCTACCGTACCGGCTAACCAGACCAATGAAGGAAAAATGTTGACAGTTTGTCTCTAATATTTCAAATATCATAACATATCAGGGGCTTCGATTATGTCCTAAACAGGGCAGAGCGTCGCTACCCTCATAGTTTCCATGCATAAAAGCAGGAATCAAGGGCTTCTTGACGCCATTGTGCCAGGGTAGCGACATCTAGCGACAGGTGATGTCACCACGCTCCTAATCACATCCCATTAAATCGCCGTCAGTCACTGACGCACTTTAACAATCCCTGAACCACCCATTGTTTTGTTTTTATATTATTTATTTTTTTCAATTAAAGAAAAAAGTCGGCTGCATGACAGAATGGCTGGTGAGGTAAGGGACAGTGACTGAGTAGGCAGGGCACCAGGCAACGCTCTCTCTCTATGCCCCTACCTTCCCAGTGACTACCCCACCCACCCCAATCCGTCACCCCCTCCAACCCCAAAGCCACCGAAGCAGATCACCGCCAAATGCAGTTAGCGCCCTCTTTTGCATGCTTAATATCCCTGAGATCCTATCCGCCATGTTATGAATAAAATATCAAATGGGAGGGAGCTAGGGGGTCGGGCGGTATAGTGGGGGAGGGGTGGGTGGGGTACGTGGGTGTGGCGTGTGGGGGTGTGGGTGGGGATGTGGCACGGGGAGAACGGGGGTTGCCGATCGGGTCGTCCAGCGGTGCGTCTATCTACGGGAGGGTTGGGAATGCGGGGTGGGGGTGGAGCTGGGGGGGAGGGGCAGAGGGAGCAAAGGGGAGAAGAGAGGCTGTCGTAGAAACTAAGGTGTGGTTTATGACGTCAGTTCCTGTTAGGGGAAAGCTCGGGGAGGAAGGGGGTATCGCTCATGCTGAGTTACTGCCCCATCCCTATTCACCCTCTCTCTACATACTAACACCGGACCCCAACACACCCTCAGCCCCACTCATACCCCAACAGCCCCTCGGTCCACGCTCACACCCGACACCCCCCTCCCCCACACTCACACCCGACACCCCCCTTCCCCACACTCACACCCGACACCCCGCTCCCCCACACTCACACTCGACGCCCCCTCCCGCACACTCACACCCGACACCCCCCACACACGCACACACACTCACACCCGACACCCCTCTCCCCCACACTCACAGCCGACACCACCCCCACCCCCACCCCCAACACGCACACACACTCACCCCCGCCCCTCCAGAGGGAGAGGCGGAGGACGGGGCATCAGTCAAAGACCGGGGGGACCCCCGAGAAAGCTCCCGGATTTACCTGCTGTCAGCTGAGGCGATGCGGCGTGGCAGCCCCCATCATTGACCAATCTCTTTCCGTCAGCCGTGAGTGTACATTCCATCTAAAACAGCATCCCATGCCCATCCCATGCCCCAGCCCCACCCCCCCCCCCCCACCTCCCGTCGCGTGGCACTGGCAGCCAAACGGGACAGTAAGCATAAAACCGACGTATGAATCCACGAACATCAATAACGTTATTAAAATAATTGTCATTTTATGAAATATCACAACAAAACAAGTTATCACACTACAGGAAGGGCTTTAAAATGTATGTAAAATGTAATTGATTCATCTTCATGCAGCCGCTATTTATGTTATGTTTCCAGCACCCATGCATGTTTTATTCTTTAAACAATTCCTCGACGTTCAGTAACACTAGCTGACGGCCTATGTGTTGCCGATCATATGTCCACCCTCATGATCAAACTCATCTTGTCAGTCAGTGAGAACTGATCCAGCGATCAGCCAGGAGCAATCGTCCTCATACGGCATTGACATATGTATTGGCAGTCTCATTGCCACGGTTTGATCGCAATATATATGGCATGGACAATTACAACGCTGTCATTTATTTTCGCACCCTATACGTCAATGTATGGTGATGCATAATAGTACCTGCCATTTTTATGAAAACATATGACGCATTCGTTTGTAAAATCAATAATATCGTGAGTCAATAGCGCCCAATCGATTATAGATAAAACAATATTTCCATATACATATATCTCCTTTTTTTGTATTGTTTTAAAGATGAAGTAGTGTATGTTCTGACGTTCCTGTTCCTGTTAATAACCTTTATCGTAGATCCCGAATCCCGCCATGGTATCCAGTGGAAGAAGATCAACTCAACAAATCAATACTAAACATAGACCAACTGCTCAGTGACTGGGTCTGTACAATGTTACCTCGCAAGGTCACAAGGGCTGCCGCGAAATAATGGTAAATACAACCCAAGACAAGTCCGTCACAGGCAAAGCGAAAGCGTGTTGGTAGATACAGCTTAGCCTTATCATTTTTGGGGGATTGAAAAAAAAAGTGGGGCGCCCCCCCCCCTGCCCCCCCCCCCTTCCGCTTCCGACGGGCCTGCGTGAGACTGTCAATACTAATTGAAAGATCTCGACAAATGTTTTTTTTTTAACATAGGGAGAGACCAGACCGGTGTTTTAATCATTTGCACAATAACTATAACAAGTAATTTTTGAACTATGGTTAGTGATGAAGTGTAACTCCCAATTTGCGGACCAATTACCCCGGCGTGGCTTACTGACTTGAACTCACGGCTCGGTACCTCAAACTGTCGTGGTTCACTGCTAAAATACTGGACTGCTGTGCATATTTAACGTTTACCACTGGTCGCTACGACAATTTCGAATTAGCAAGACGTCAACTTGTTCGGATTAAAGTTTTTATTTTCCTTTGCATGGGGTCGTGAAGATTGATTTTCCAACGGAGGTATTTGTAGCAGTGTTGAGAACACTTTGCCAGAAACTTCAATAGAGACAGAGTGGATATTTCGGATATTTCTAACCAGGGGCGGATCTAGAAATTTGCCAAGGAGGGGGGGGGGGTTGCTCTCTGGAAACTTCCGACCGGGGGGTGTGCTCTCTGAAAAACTTGCGACCGGGAGGCGGGGGGGGGGCGTGCTCGGAGAAGCCGATTTTAACAGTGTATGTTCAGGTTCCCAAAGGGGTTGCTGCTCTCTGAAAACTTGCGACCGGGGGGGGGGCTGCTCTGAAGACTTGTGACCGGGGGAGGCTTGGAGAACCTTTAACAGTGTATGTTCAGTTTCCCAATGGGGGGGGGGCGGGTGCTCTCTGAAGACTTGGGACTTTAACATATATGGTAACATGTATGTTGTATGTTCTGGTTCCCAAGGGGGGGGTGCAACCCCCCTAACCCCCCCCCCTAGATCCGCCCCTGCTAACATACACTGGCACACAACATCAATCGTTTCCCGTCCAACTCTGTTTGCATGTGTGTTGCTCTTTACTTTAAGTTTCACACCTTGACCTCCTAATGGTTCCCTGTGGGGTGGGGTGCGTGGGGGTACTTTTCTAAAATAGCATTCTAATACCCTCCTGCCTAGAACGACCACTTGTCCAGGTCCACCAGCTACACACATGAACGCCCATGTCTACAAAGACACCATGCCTTGGACACATCGACCACATATCTCATCTGTATCAACCACTTATCCAGATGGTCCACCTGTCTCGAACAACTTCCTGCTTCGAACACCTATCTAGTCCAATACTATGCCGCTTATCTTTATCTGTCGAGCACCTGCTTAGCCTACCTCAATCGTTTATTTTCTGTGGTTTCCAGAATCGTATACACATATAGGCACTAGGCAACTATATACATCGCTGCCTAGAATGGCCAGTGCCTAGAATGGTCATTACCTAGAATGGTCATTGCCTAGAATGTGCATTGCCTAGAATGGGCATTGCCTAGCATGGTCAGGGCCTAGAATGGTCATTACCTAGAATGGTCATTTCCTAGAATGGTCAGTGCCTAAAATGGTCATTACCTAGAATGGTCATTACCTAGAATGGTCAGTGCCTAGAATGGTCAGTGTCTAGAATGGTCATTGCCTAGAATGGGCATTGCCTAGCATTGTCAGTGCCTAGAATGGTCATTACGTAGAATGGTCATTACCTAGAATGGTCAGTGCATAGAATGGTCATTACGTAGAATGGTCATTACCTAGAATGGTCATTGCCTAGAATGGTCATTACCTAGAATGGTCATTGCCTAGAATGGTCAGTGCCTAGAATGGTCATTACGTAGAATGGTCATTACCTAGAATGGTCATTGCCTAGAATGGTCATTACGTAGAATGGTCATTACCTAGAATGGTCATTGCCTAGAATGGTCAGTGCCTAGAATGGTCATTACGTAGAATGGTCCTTACCTAGAATGGTCATTGCCTAGAATGGTCAGTGCCTAGAATGGTCATTACGTAGAATGGTCATTACCTAGAATGGTCATTCCCTAGAATGGTCATTACCTAGAATGGTCATTACCTAGAATAGTCAGTGCCTAGAATAGTCAGTGCCTAGAATGGTCATCACCTAGAATGGTGATTACATAGAATGGTCATTACATAGAATGGTCATTACCTAGAATGGTCATTACATAGAATGGTCATTACCTAGAATGGTCATTACCTAGAATGGTCATTGCCTAGAATGGTCAGTGCCTAGAATGGTCATTACGTAGAATGGTCATTACCTAGAATGGTCATTGCCTAGAATGGTCAGTGCCTAGAATGGTCATTACGTAGAATGGTCATTACCTAGAATGGTCATTGCCTAGAATGGTCAGTGCCTAGAATGGTCATTACGTAGAATGGTTATTACCTAGAATGGTCATTGCCTAGAATGGTCATTACCTAGAATGGTGATTACATAGAATGGTCATTACATAGAATGGTCATTACCTAGAATGGTCATTACCTAGAATAGTCAGTGCCTAGAATGGTCAGTGCCTAGAATGGTCATTACCTAGAATGGTCATTGCCTAGAATGTGCATTGCCTAGAATGGGCATTGCCTAGCATGGTCAGGGCCTAGAATGGTCATTACCTAGAATGGTCATTTCCTAGAATTGTCAGTGCCTAAAATGGTCATTACCTAGAATGGTCATTACCTAGAATGGTCAGTGCCTAGAATGGTCAGTGTCTAGAATGGTCATTGCCTAGAATGGGCATTGCCTAGCATTGTCAGTGCCTAGAATGGTCATTACGTAGAATGGTCATTACCTAGAATGGTCAGTGCCTAGAATGGTCATTACGTAGAATGGTCATTACCTAGAATGGTCATTGCCTAGAATGGTCATTACCTAGAATGGTCATTGCCTAGAATGGTCATTACCTAGAATGGTCATTACGTAGAATGGTCATTACCTAGAATGGTCAGTGCCTAGAATGGTCATTACGTAGAATGGTCATTACCTAGAATAGTCATTGCCTAGAATGGTCAGTGCCTAGAATGGTCATTACGTAGAATGGTCATTACCTAGAATGGTCATTGCCTAGAATGGTCAGTGCCTAGAATGGTCATTACGTAGAATGGTCATTACCTAGAATGGTCATTGCCTAGAATGGTCATTACCTAGAATGGTCATTACCTAGAATAGTCAGTGCCTAGAATAGTCAGTGCCTAGAATGGTCATTACCTAGAATGGTGATTACATAGAATGGTCATTACATAGAATGGTCATTACCTAGAATGGTCATTACCTAGAATGGTCATTACATAGAATGGTCATTTCCTAGAATGGTCATTACCTAGAATGGTCATTGCCTAGAATGGTCAGTGCCTAGAATGGTCATTACGTAGAATGGTCATTACCTAGAATGGTCATTGCCTAGAATGGTCAGTGCCTAGAATGGTCATTACGTAGAATGGTCATTACGTAGAATGGTCATTACCTAGAATGGTCATTGCCTAGAATGGTCAGTGCCTAGAATGGTCATTACCTAGAATAGTCAGTGCCTAGAATAGTCAGTGCCTAGAATGGTCATTACCTAGAATGGTGATTACATAGAATGGTCAATACATAGAATGGTCATTACCTAGAATGGTCATTACCTAGAATAGTCAGTGCCTAGAATGGTCAGTGCCTAGAATGGTCATTACCTAGAATGGTCATTACATAGAATGGTCATTACCTAGAATGGGCGTTGCCTAGAATGGTCAGTGCCTAGAATGGTCATTACCTAGAATGGTCATTGCCTAGAATGGTCAGTGCCTAGAATGGTCATTACGTAGAATGGTCATTACCTAGAATGGTCATTACCTAGAATGGTCATTGCCTAGAATGGTCAGTGCCTAGAATGGTCATTACGTAGAATGGTCATTACCTAGAATGGTCATTGCCTAGAATGGTCAGTGCCTAGAATGGTCATTACGTAGAATGGTCATTACCTAGAATGGTCATTGCCTAGAATGGTTAGTGCCTAGAATGGTCATTACGTAGAATGGTCATTACCTAGAATGGTCATTGCCTAGAATGGTCATTACCTAGAATGGTCATTACCTAGAATAGTCAGTGCCTAGAATAGTCAGTGCCTAGAATGGTCATTACCTAGAATGGTGATTACATAGAATGGTCATTACCTAGAATGGGCGTTGCCTAGAATGGTCAGTGCCTAGAATGGTCATTACCTAGAATGGTCATTGCCTAGAATGGTCAGTGCCTAGAATGGTCATTACGTAGAATGGTCCTTACCTAGAATAGTCAGTGCCTAGAATGGTCAGTGCCTAGAATGGTATTACCTAGAATGGTCATTGCCTAGAATGGTCAGTGCCTAGAATGGTCATTACCTAAAATGGTCATTGCCTAGAATGGTCATTGCCTAGAATGTGCATTACGTAGAATGGTCATTGCCTAGAATGGTCAGTGCCTAGAATGGTCATTACCTAAAATGGTCATTGCCTAGAATGGTCATTGCCTAGAATGTGCATTACGTAGAATGGTCATTACCTAGAATAGTCAGTGCCTAGAATGGTCATTACCTAGAATGGTCATTGCCTAGAATGGTCATTACCTAGAATGGTCATTACCTAGAATGGTCATTGCCTAGCATGGTCATTACGTAGAATGGTCATTACCTAGAATGGTCATTACCTAGAATGGTCAGTGCCTAGAATGGTCATTACCTAGAATGGTCATTACCTAGAATGGTCAGTGCCTAGAATGGTCATTACCTAGAATGGGCGTTGCCTAGAATGGTCATTACCTAGAATGGTCATTACCTAGAATGGTCATTACGTAGAATGGTCATTACCTAGAATGGTCATTACCTAGAATGGTCATTACCTAGAATGGTCATTACCTAGAATAGTCAGTGCCTAGCATGGTCAGTGCCTAGAATGGTCATTGCCTAGAATGGTCATTGCCTAGAATGGTCATTACCTAGAATGGTCAGTGCCTAGAATGATCATTACCTAGAATGGTCATTGCCTAGAATGGTCATTACCTAGAATGGTCATTGCCTAGAATGGTCAGTGCCTAGAATGGTCATTGCCTAGAATGGTCATTACCTAGAATGGTCATTGCCTAGAATGGTCATTGCCTAGAATGGTCATTACCTAGAATGGTCATTGCCTAGAATGGTCATTGCCTAGAATGGTCATTACCTAGAATGGTCAGTGCCTAGAATGGTCATTACCTAGAATGGTCATTACCTAGAATGGGCGTTGCCTAGAATGGTCATTACCTAGAATGGTCATTACCTAGAATGGTCATTACGTAGAATGGTCATTACCTAGAATGGTCAGTGCCTAGAATGGTCATTACCTAGAATGGTCATTACCTAGAATGGTCATTACCTAGAATAGTCAGTGCCTAGCATGGTCAATGCCTAGAATGGTCATTGCCTAGAATGGTCATTACCTAGAATGGTCATTGCCTAGAATGGTCATTGCCTAGAATGGTCATTACCTAGAATGGTCAGTGCCTAGAATGGTCATTACCTAGAATGGTCATTACCTAGAATGGGCGTTGCCTAGAATGGTCATTACCTAGAATGGTCATTACCTAGAATGGTCATTACGTAGAATGGTCATTACCTAGAATGGTCATTACCTAGAATGGTCATTACCTAGAATGGTCATTACCTAGAATAGTCAGTGCCTAGCATGGTCAGTGCCTAGAATGGTCATTGCCTAGCATGGTCAGTGCCTAGAATGGTCATTTCGTAGAATGGTCATTACCTAGAATGGTCATTACCTAGAATGGTCAGTGCCTAGAATGGTCATTACCTAGAATGGGCGTTGCCTAGAATGTTCATTACCTAGAATGGTCATTACCTAGAATGGTCATTACGTAGAATGGTCATTACCTAGAATGGTCATTACCTAGAATGGTCAGTGCCTAGAATGGTCATTACCTAGAATGGTCATTACCTAGAATAGTCAGTGCCTAGCATGGTCAGTGCCTAGAATGGTCATTGCCTAGAATGGTCATTGCCTAGAATGGTCATTACCTAGAATGGTCATTACCTAGAATGGTCATTGCCTGAACAGCCAAACGCCGGGAAACTGCTGAACGCTACGAGCAAGTCGTTATAGGTTTCAAGGTCACCTTGATATTGGTGGAGGCTAAGCTGGCACAATGGCCACAGTTGATGTTTCCTGTTTCGATACATATCTAACAACTATTCATCACCAAGCAGTGCACGGACATGTACTTATTCACAAAAAGTCGTCGGGGAAGATAATGTGAAGCATGAAAATCTCCATCGACTTCGTTGACAACTCCCATCCATTCCTCTATCCCCCTCCACCCACCCACACGCAGGCCTTTTTTGTCGGCAAGCCGCTGGGCTATGCTTTTAAGATTAGCTACTTCTATGAAGAGTAATTGTCGAGTTCACTTTGCGGTGAGTTTCTCCATCTTGTGTGTCAGCCAATCAGGATGTGCCATCGGACCGTAACGTAGATGGCCGTGTCGGTGGCTGGAGATCATAAACAAGGCATCAATTTAGGGACAGGGGTCTGTTCGCCCCGGAGCCTGGGTATCGAAACCCATAAAGTAGCCGTCTTCACAGGGTTCAAGGAGGAAAATCGATCTCTTGCCGTCTAAACGCTGATTTATCAATGGTGATGTGTCGCGGGCCTCCGTCTGGTAGCAGCCAGGCCTTCAGCCCAGGCACAACGGGGGGAGGGGGGTATGGGTGAGGGGCGGGAGGGGGGGAGGGCGGGGTCATGATGGGGTGAGGGTTTTATGGGGTATTGTATTGTATGGGGTGGGGTGATGGAGTAGGGGGTGTTGCACGGGGTATATGTCAGGGGGCATAATGGGGTGGCTGAGTGCTGGGTGACGGGGGGAGGGGCTCGGAGGTGAGGGAAGAGGCGGCGGGGGGAGGGGGGGGGTAAGCAAGCGGTAAGGGTGGGTGTATACGGGAACTCAGCTACAGACTCCATCTACTTACATTCCCATCTCACAAATTATTGACCAACAGTCATCGTTTGACACCACCCAGAGAGAGTCGTAGATCTGCAATCCCACACACCGCCCCCCTCCCCCCCCCCCCCACACCAGCACCCGCATCACGGTTAGTTCACCCACCACCAGCCACCGCTGCCATCGCTCCATCAACCCCCTTCAACCCACTCACCCCCATCCACTTCACCCCCGGCTTAAGCCCCTAATTTTTGTCCAGACTTGGTCTCATTTCTCATCCCCTCCACACCCCTCCCTCCCCCCATAACCTCTCCCCCCATATATGTATAGATATATATGCACAATATATATATAGTGGTGAGGGGTACATGCGACGAAATATGAAGTGAATGAAGGGGGGTGTGGGGTACAGACCGAGAAAAGGAAGAGGTGGGGGAGGGGGGTACAGGGGCGTCCGAGTAATCTGTGTATAGGTGGCGCTGGCAATCCCGGCCACTGTAATAACCTATTGATCCAGAGGTTGAGGGTCTCGCCGGAACAGATCGGGGGGAGGACGCCTGCCCGAGAATCCTGGTGGCGGGGGAGGGGGGTACGGTCAACCGAAGCCCATGGAGGGGAGGGGGTGACATAGAGCCCAGTCGTGGGGGGTGGCCGAGACCCCTGGTGAAGGGGATGGGGGAGGGGTGATCGGGACCGCTGGTGCGGAGCGGACGGTTGACCGCAGCCCCTAGAGTGGACACGGCATAAATACGTGACCCCTGATAGGCTGTCAAGTGGGGGTGAAGAGGGAGGGGGGCTGTCTGGGGTCAAAAGGGTGGGGGGGGCAGGCTGTTTGTGGTCAAGAGGGGGGGGGGGCAGGCTGTCTGGGAGCGGCATGCCATGCGGGACGGAAGGGGGGAATATGGTGGTGGGGGTGGTGGTGGAGGGGGGTGGATGGCGGTGAGGGTGGTGGTGGAGGGGGGTGGATGGCGGTGAGGGTGGGGAGGGAGGGGGGTGGATGGCGGTGAGGGTGGGGAGGGAGGGGGGTGGATGGCGGTGGCGGTGATGGGGGATGATGAGGGTCGTTATGTGGGTGGTGGAAGTAATAGACATTGTGGTAAGGGGTGGGAGGGGATGAGGGAGGGAGTGGATGGTGAGGGAGGGGAGCAGGAATATTTCGAGCGGGATTTGCTCGTGGCAATAGGTAGGTAGGGCCTGGCCTAGGTGGGCATGGGGTGAGGGTATGAATGGGAGGGGTGGGCCTGGTAGCAACGGTTGGTGAGTGTGGTTGGGAGTGAGTACAAGGGGTCCGGTGGCAATGGGTGGACGGGAGGAGGGAGGGAGTGAGAGGGGTGGGGCCTGGTGGGTTTAGGAGGGGAGGGCGATGCGACGAAGGAGAGGAGATGGGTGAAGAGGGAAGGGGGTAAGTATTTCTCCCCTGACCCAGAGAGTATCGCTTCAGCATTATGCTTATTGCCAAGTAAACCGCTTAACCGACTCGACCCGGGGGGCCCTTCCTCACCCACCCAGCTACCAACAATGGCGTCATTTCCGTTTCCGGGACAAATACCGCACCGATTTATTGATACTTAACTGCCGACGGACCATGTGGCCGCTATACCCACTGGCCAGGCACCCCATGTGGCCGCTATTCCGGCTGGCCTGGCTCCCCATGTGGCCGATATAACGACTGGCCAGGCGCCCTATGTGGCCGATGTACCGACTGGCCAGGCGCCCCATGTGGCCGCTATGCCGATTGGACAGGCGCCCCATGTGGCCGCTATACCGACTGGCCAGGCGCCCCATGTGACCGCTATACCGACTGGCCAGGCGCCCCATGTGGCCGCTATACAGACTGGCCTGGCTCCCCATGTGGCCGCTATACAGACTGGCCAGGCGCCCCACGTGGCCGCTATACAGACTGGCCTGGCGCCCCATGTGGCCGCTATACAGACTGGCCTGACTCCCTATGTGGCCGCTATACAGACTGGCCTGGCGCCCCATGTGGCCGCTATACAGACTGGCCTGACTCCCTATGTGGCCGCTATACAGACTGGCCTGGCTCCCTATGTGGCCGCTATACAGACTGGCCTGACTCCCTATGTGGCCGATATACAGACTGGCCTGGCGCCCCATGTGGCCGCTATACAGACTGGCCTGACTCCCTATGTGGCTGCTATACAGACTGGCCTGGCTCCCTATGTGGCCGCTATACAGACTGGCCTGGCGCCCCATGCGGCCGCTATACAGACTGGCCTAACTCCCTATGTGGCCGCTCTACTGACTGGCCTGACTCCCTATGTGGCCGATATACAGACTGGCCTGACTCCCTATGTGGCCGATATACAGACTGGCCTGACTCCCTATGTGGCCGATATACAGACTGGCCTGACTCCCTATGTGGCCGCTATACAGACTGGCCTGACTCCCTATGTGGCCGATATACAGACTGGCCTGACTCCCTACGTGGCCGATATACAGACTGGCCTGACTCCCTATGTGGCCGCTATACAGACTGGCCTGGCTCCCTATGTGGCCGATATACAGACTAGCCTGACTCCCTATGTGGCCGCTATACAGACTGGCCTGACTCCCTATGTGGCCGCTATACAGACTGACCTGACTCCCTATGTGGCCGCTATACAGACTGGCCTGACTCCCTATGTGGCCGCTATACAGACTGGCCTGACTCCCTATGTGGCCGCTATATAGACTGGCCTGACTCCCTATGTGGCCGATATACAGACTGGCCTGACTCCCTATGTGGCCGCTATACAGACTGGCCTGGCTCCCTATGTGGCCGCTATACAGACTGGCCTGACTCCCTATGTGGCCGCTATACAGATTGGCCTGACTCCCTATGTGGCCGATATACAGACTGGCCTGACTCCCTATGTGGCCGCTATACAGACTGGCCTGACTCCCTATGTGGCCGCTATACAGACTGGCCTGACTCCCTATGTGGCCGCTATACAGACTGGCCTGACTCCCTATGTGGCCGCTATACAGACTGGCCTGACTCCCTATGTGGCCGCTATACAGACTGGCCTGACTCCCTATGTGGCCGCTATACAGACTGGCCTGACTCCCTATGTGGCCGCTATACAGACTGGCCTGACTCCCTATGTGGCCGCTATACAGACTGGCCTGACTCCCTATGTGGCCGCTATACAGACTGGCCTGACTCCCTATGTGGCCGCTATACAGACTGGCCTGACTCCCTATGTGGCCGCTATACAGACTGGCCTGACTCCCTATGTGGCCGCTATACAGATTGGCCTGACTCCCTATGTGGCCGATATACAGACTGGCCTGACTCCCTATGTGGCCGCTATACAGACTGGCCTGACTCCCTATGTGGCTGCTATACAGACTGGCCTGGTTCCCTATGTGGCCGCTATACAGACTGGCCTGACTCCCTATGTGGCCGATATACAGACTGGCCTGACTCCCTATGTGGCCGCTATACAGACTGGCCTGACTCCCTATGTGGCCGCTATACAGACTGGCCTGGCGCCCCATGTGGCCGCTATACAGACTGGCCTGACTCCCTATGTGGCTGCTATACAGACTGGCCTGGCGCCCCATGTGGCCGCTATACAGATGGCCTGACTCCCTATGTGGCCGCTATACAGACTGGCCCAGCTCCCTATGTGGCCGCTATACAGACTGGCCTGACTCCCTATGTGGCCGATATACAGACTGGCCTGACTCCCTATGTGGCCGATATACAGACTGGCCTGACTCCCTATGTGGCCGCTATACAGACTGGCCTGACTCCCTATGTGGCCGCTATACAGACTGGCCTGACTCCCTATGTGGCCGATATACAGACTGGCCTGACTCCCTATGTGGCCGCTATACAGACTGGCCTGACTCCCTATGTGGCCGCTATACAGACTGGCCTGACTCCCTATGTGGCCGCTATACAGACTGGCCTGGCGCCCCATGTGGCCGCTATACAGACTGGCCTGACTCCCTATGTGGCCGCTATACAGACTGGCCTGGCGCCCCATGTGGCCGCTATACAGACTGACCTGACTCCCTATGTGGCTGCAATACAGACTGGCCTGGCGCCCCATGTGGCCGCTATACAGATGGCCTGACTCCCTATGTGGCCGCTATACAGCCTGGCCCGGCTCCCTATGTGGCCGCTATACAGACTGGCCTGACTCCCTATGTGGCCGCTATACAGACTGGCCTGGCTCCCTATGTGGCCGATATACAGACTGGCCTGACTCCCTATGTGGCCGCTATACAGACTGGCCTGGCTCCCTATGTGGCCGATATACAGACTGGCCTGACTCCCTATGTGGCCGCTATACAGACTGGCCTGACTCCCCATGTGGCCGCTATACAGACTGGCCTGACTCCCTATGTGGCCGCTATACAGACTGGCCTGACTCCCTATGTGGCCGATATACAGACTGGCCTGGCGCCCCATGTGGCCGCTATACAGACTGGCCTGACTCCCTATGTGGCCGATATACAGATTGGCCTGACTCCCTATGTGGCCGCTATACAGACTGGCCTGACTCCCTATGTGGCTGCTATACAGACTGGCCTGGTTCCCTATGTGGCCGCTATACAGACTGGCCTGACTCCCTATGTGGCCGATATACAGACTGGCCTGACTCCCTATGTTGCCGCTATACAGACTGGCCTGACTCCCTATGTGGCCGATATACAGACTGGCCTGACTCCCTATGTGGCCGCTATACAGACTGGCCTGACTCCCTATGTGGCCGCTATACAGACTGGCCTGACTCCCTATGTGGCCGCTATACAGACTGGCCTGACTCCCTATGTGGCCGCTATACAGACTGGCCTGGCGCCCCATGTGGCCGCTATACAGACTGGCCTGACTCCCTATGTGGCTGCTATACAGACTGGCCTGGCGCCCCATGTGACCGCTATACAGACTGGCCTGGCGCCCCATGTGACCGCGATACAGACTGGCCTGGCGCCCTATGTGGCCGATATACAGACTGGCTTGGCTCCCTATGTGGCCGCTATACAGACTGGCCTGGCGCCCCATGTGGCCGCTATACAGACTGGCCTGACTCCCTATGTGGCCGCTATACAGACTGGCCTGACTCCCTATGTGGCCGATATACAGACTGGCCTGGCTCCCTATGTGGCCGATATACAGACTGGCCTGACTCCCTATGTGGCCGATATACAGACTGGCCTGACTCCCTATGTGGCCGATATACAGACTGGCCTGGCGCCCTATGTGGCCGCTATACAGACTGGCCTGGCTCCCTATGTGGCCGCTATACAGACTGCCCTGGCGCCCCATGTGGCCGCCATCCCACCATCAGGGGCTGTTGTGTGAGGAGAGCTCACGTCAGTAACAGGCTGTGGTCAGGTTAGCGAAAAGCTGTTACGCAACCGTGAAAAACCTCCACGCAGGCTTGGTATATCGGGCCCCACATAACATATTGGCGGACACCATGGGACACTGTTGTAACTGCTCCGACGTTCACCGAACATTTCTATAGTTATTCAGCGATGTCCAGATTGTCTCTCACTTCGTAGGTGGAGTAAGCTCAACCGAGATATATATATATTTAAAGCGGCTATACAACAAAATTCAATACCAAATACTACAAATGGGTAAGGCACAGTTCTCTGTGGTGCAGTTTTGTACCCCCATAGTATCCATCTACCGTCCATTGCTGCTTGCTATAAATGCCTACACAACTGCATAGCTACATTGATGTATAGTGCAATGGGAATGCAGGAGTGGCAGATGCGGGGGATCATTGTTCCAGTCTAGCCTGCCCTAAGTCTACTAGACGTTAAATTCTGCTAAATCCCCTCATATGTAAAATGTGCTATGCCAGTTTTCAGACATTCAGCTCGCCGGTTTCCGGCATTCGTACTTTTCAATAATAAGACATAAAAATAACGAGCTCTGTGTATTTAATACAGCAAAAAACATCTTGTACCCATTCAAAAAAGTTATAATTGTGACTAAACTCTTTCGTTCCATCCCCTGATACGGTGTGTTATTAGGCTTAGGCTGGGTCTCGGCACTAACTTGTAGAAATGCGCGGCACATTTTTTCTATCAATTTGCGCAGCGCCGCCCTGGCGAGCGAGTGTGAAAATGCATTGACGAAGTCGGCGACAACAGAGATATAATGGAGCCCTAGCGGAGTGATTAGAAGGCAGAGAGTGTGTTGGTTAATGTCCGAGGAACACGACATTACAGGATAATAATGGAGTCCGAGAGCGAAGCCCGAGGACCCATTGTTATCCGGTAATGTCAAACCCCATTGTTATCCGGTAATGTCAAACCCCCTTGTTACCCGGTCATTGGAGAGGCGTCACCAGTGGATTTTACTTCATTTTCAATCAGACGGGGTAATATCTAGGTCATTATTTGGTCGAACGTCCATGTTAACGGCACAGATCATACATTTTATTCACGTCTAAGATTCGACGAAGCTTCCGATGGAAGAGGAATGTCAATGCAGCACTCTTCACCAGGCTCCACACGTTCAAAAGTCGGAAATATTTCCGTTCGATGTTTGTATTTTATGGACGGCCAATACAGCGACGCGGTATATAAACTGCGTACATTTGTGCTCGACGCATTGTATATCCCACTTAAATTGGCATAATGCATATCGTTTTAGTGGTATATTATTAGTCTCTGTTGTGGTAGTAATAATAGTGGCTGCAGTAGTAGAAGGCTATAATTATTGCTGGTGCACTAGTGTAACTAGCCGGGTAACTATTACTCGACCAATAGTGAAAGGTTATACTTATTATTGATAGTATTGCGTAATAGTAGAATATGTCATTATTAACACGAGGATTATCAGTGGTGCATAAGGACTGCATGTGAAGGCTATGTTTATTGTCAGTGATATTATTGTCGCAATCTTACAATGGCTAATGTCCTATATGTCCTCAGGTGCTGCTCTGACCAATGTCCGGTTCCCAGTCTGATTAGTTTCCCCTCTATCCACTATTATATTGATTTACCCCGATAGTCAGTTCATCACCATATTCGATTTTCGATGGTATGCGGATTCAAGCGGTTTGACGTCTGCTCAGAGGTCATTGCGCATGCGTAGAAGCCCTGAATGTCAAGTGCGTTTCAAGAGACACGCACAAGGTCGGAGTCCGGGCGAGTTAACTGGGGGTCTATCCATCACATGGAAGTTGAAATGCCAAACTTAAAAGTAAATATTGCCAAGCAAGGAAATATCGAATTCATTTTTTTTTCATGGTCGTCGCTTTGAGACTATCCTGCGTGGTCGTCTGCGGCAAAAACGACGTTTCAGACTCATCCATTGTCGATTTGAATAGCTTCTTTTGGTATCATTTCACTAGTTTTTTGTCAGGTTTGCGGCGTCTTTCCGTCTCATCATTGCAACTCCGTCATTGTGGGATCTGGCCGTTCCCTTCCACAGTGTTCGTTCCGTTTCTAACTGCATGTATGTCTGTCCCTCTCTCTCTATATAAATCTCTCTCATCCCTTGTCTGTCTCCCTCTCCCTCCACCTCACCCACTCCCTCTCATCTCTCTCCTTTCTGTCTCTCCCACTCGGTCTTGTTTTCACGCTCTCTTTGTCTCTGTCTGTGACATTTGCTTTCTAACGTTCTCTTTTTCTCTCGATCCATTTCAACAGCCATTAATTATCACTGCCTTTGCCTGTCGTTCCTGTCCCTTCTCATGCTATTCTCTCTCTGTCACTTTCTCACCTCATACTGTGCCTCGCTTCCTTTCTCTCTTTCTCCCTCTGTCTATTGCCTATCGTTGAGTTTCTCCCATCGCTCTTACGTCCTCTCACTGTCTCCCACACAACGGCTCTATAGATGTCACGTCGTCGAATACTATACATGACCAGCTCAGATTTCATCTTCCATAACAGTAGTAGTGCTACTAGTGACATATATAATCCACCACAATAACTTCGTATCCTCATTGTATCCGTAACAGGCGATGTTTCATCATTGAAGGCATAATATTCCCACAAGAACAGCAATAAAGAGTTACCTTCCCCAGTTTGCTTCTTGTTTCCTTTCGCATGTGTCTCCTCCATCTCCGAATACACAGACTTACACCCCCAGCCCCACAATCAACCGCCCACGTAAGCGAAAACAATTATGTCAAGACTGTCCAGTCGGTGGCGTCACGTGGTATGTCACATGACCTGGACGCAGCTGTGCACGACTCAAAGGTCAAGGACGCCGCGAAGGGCACTTGTTTTCACTTAGACTGATTGCTTGTCAGTGGCTCCTCCGCTCACGGGTCGCTCGGGGTAAACCTCTCACGAGTCGATCTCAGACCGTTTTGTCTCACAAATGAATTAAATTGCCCAATTGTTGAGTCGGAGAAGAGTTAACATTGCATGACACAGGGAATCGGGAGCACGCGGCCTTTACATGGTCAGCGGGCAGGCGATAGGCAGTTTGGTTCCCTACTCTACCGCGTGGTGGCGTTGTCCGGGGCCCGGTCGCTAAGTTAAGTCCATCGGCACAGCGTGGGAATTTTAAAAAACCAAAGAGCAAGAAACTAGGTCAAGGGGAAGGTCAAATGCATCTATTGTTGAATATGAAGAATTGTATGTACTTGGCAAGTGACCACATGTGGTTTGACAAGTGCAAATGTAGTCTGTCCTGCCTTCTCCCCACCAAGTGGGAGGTGCGGCGGGCGATGAAGGCACATTAAGGAGAAAAACTGACAGATTTAAGATTTGGAGATTGGGGAAATCTATCCATCCTGTCGCCTGAGGCCATCACTGGAGTTACAGGACGGTATCTGAAGCTGGTATCAGCTACCCGTCCCCTTGTCGGCCATGAGAGGAGGAGGGGACACGTCGATCCACGGGTCTTTAACCAAGGCAGGATGGAAGGGACACGCTCATTCAAAGTAAGGTGTGGTACAAAGGCATGTCCATGGCAACCCATGTGGGATACAAGAGGTACGCCAACTTTAGCGAAGGTGAAAGAAAGTGGTACGCATACATTTACAAAGGTGAGACAAGTGGAACTTTAACCGAGGTGGAACAAAGGTGCACACACCATAATAAGGTGTGACCATGGGGAATTTCAAACTTTAACCTAGATGTGATCAATGGAGTACACCCACTTTAACAAGATGTGATAAATTAAACTTCCCCACATTCACCCAGGTGTGATCAATGGAGCGCGTCAGCCTGGACCAATTTGAATAGAAGGAACCCGATTAGTTTAAACAAGGTGGGGCAAAGATTTACGCCTACTTAAGTCAAGGTGAAACAAAGAGGTACGCCCACTTAAACCAAGGAGGGACAAAGAGGTACGTCCACTTAAACCAAGGTGGGACAAAGAGGTACGCCCACTTTAACCAAGGAGGTACAAAGAGGTACGCCCACTTAAACCAAGGTGGGACAAAGAGGTACGCACACTTAAACCAAGGTGGGACAAAGAGGTACGCCCACTTAAACCAAGGTGGGACAAAGAGATACGTCCACTTAAACCAAGGTGGGACAAAGAGGTACGCCCACTTTAACCAAGGAGGGACAAAGAGGTACGCCCACTTAAACCAAGGTGGGACAAAGAGGTACGCCCACTTTAACCAAGGAGGTACAAAGAGGTACGCCCACTTAAACCAAGGTGGGACAAAGAGGTACGCCCACTTAAACCAAGGTGGGACAAAGAGGTACGCCCACTTAAACCAAGGTGGGACAAAGAGGTACGCCCACTTTAACCAAGGAGGGACAAAGAGGTACGCCCACTTAAACCAAGGTGGGACAAAGAGGTACGCCCACTTAAACCAAGGTGGGACAAAGAGGTACGCCCACTTTAACCAAGGAGGGACAAAGAGGTACGCCCACTTAAACCAAGGTGGGACAAAGAGGTACGCCCACTTAAACCAAGGTGGGACAAAGAGGTACGCCCACTTAAACCAAGGTGGGACAAAGGAGTACGCCCACTTAAACCAAGGTGGGACAAAGAGGTACGCCCACTTTAACCAAGGAGGTACAAAGAGGTACGCCCACTTAAACCAAGGTGGGACAAAGAGGTACGCCCACTTAAACCAAGGTGGGACAAAGAGATACGCCCACTTTAACCAAGGAGGGACAAAGAGGTACGCCCACTTAAACCAAGGTGGGACAAAGAGGTACGCCCACTTAAACCAAGGTGGGACAAAGAGGTACGCCCACTTAAACCAAGGTGGGACAAAGAGGTACGCCCACATAAACCAAGGTGGGACAAAGAGGTACGCCCACTTAAACCAAGGTGGGACAAAGAGGTACGCCCACTTAAACCAAGGTGGGACAAAGAGGTACGACTACTTAAACCAAGGTGGGACAAAGAGGTACGCCCACTTAAACTAAGGTGGGACAAAGAGGTACGCCCACATAAACCAAGGTGGGACAAAGAGGTACGCCCACTTAAACCAAGGTGGGACAAAGGAGTACGCCCACTTAAAACAAGGTGGGATAAAGAGGTACGCCCACTTAAACCAAGGTGGGACAAAGAGGTACGCCCACATAAACCAAGGTGGGACAAAGAGGTACGCCCACTTAAACCAAGGTGGGACAAAGGAGTACGCCCACTTAAACCAAGGTGGGATAAAGAGGTACGCCCACTTAAACCAAGGTGGGACAAAGAGGTACGCCCACTTAAACCAAGGTGGGATAAAGAGGTACGCCCACTTAAACCAAGGTGGGACAAAGAGGTACGCCCACATAAACCAAGGTGGGACAAAGAGGTACGCCCACTTAAACCAAGGTGGGACAAAGAGGTACGCCCACTTAAACCAAGGTGGGACAAAGAGGTACGCCCACTTAAACCAAGGTGGGACAAAGAGGTACGCCCACATAAACCAAGGTGGGACAAAGAGGTACGCCCACTTAAACCAAGGTGGGACAAAGGAGTACGCCCACTTAAAACAAGGTGGGACAAAGAGGTACGCCCATTTTAACCAAGGAGGGACAAAGAGGTACGCCTACTTAAACCAAGGTGGGACAAAGAGGTACGCCCACATAAACCAAGGTGGGACAAAGAGGTACGCCCACTTAAACCAAGGTGGGACAAAGAGGTACGCCCACTTAAACCAAGGTGGGACAAAGAGGTACGCCCACATAAACCAAGGTGGGACAAAGAGGTACGCCCACTTAAACCAAGGTGGGACAAAGAGGTACGCCCACTTAAACCAAGGTGGGACAAAGAGGTACGACTACTTAAACCAAGGTGGGACAAAGAGGTACGCCCACTTAAACCAAGGTGGGACAAAGAGGTACGACTACTTAAACCAAGGTGGGACAAAGAGGTACGCCCACTTAAACCAAGGTGGGACAAAGGAGTACGCCCACTTAAACCAAGGTCGGACAAAGAGGTACGCCCACTTAAACCAAGGTGGGACAAAGAGGTACGCCCACTTAAACCAAGGTCGGACAAAGAGGTACGCCCACTTAAACCAAGGTGGGATAAAGAGGTACGCCCACTTAAACCAAGGTGGGACAAAGGAGTACGCCCACTTAAACCAAGGTGGGATAAAGAGGTACGCCCACTTAAACCAAGGTGGGATAAAGAGGTACGCCCACTTAAACCAAGGTCGGACAAAGAGGTACGCCCACTTAAACCAAGGTGGGATAAAGAGGTACGCCCACTTAAACCAAGGTGGGACAAAGAGGTACGCCCACTTAAACCAAGGGGGGACAAAGAGGTACGCCCACTTAAACCAAGGTGGGATAAAGAGGTACGCCCACTTAAACCAGCAGGGACAAAGAGGTACGCCAACTTAAACCAAGGTGGGACAAAGAGGTACGCCCACTTTAACCAAGGAGGGACAAAGGAGTACGCCCAATTAAACCAAGGTCGGACAAAGAGGTACGCCCACTTAAACCAAGGTCGGACAAAGAGGTACGCCCACTTAAACCAAGGTGGGATAAAGAGGTACGCCCACTTAAACCAAGGTGGGACAAAGAGGTACGCCCACTTAAACCAAGGTGGGACAAAGAGGTACGCCCACTTAAACCAAGGTGGGATAAAGAGGTACGCCCACTTAAACCAGCAGGGACAAAGAGGTACGCCAACTTAAACCAAGGTGGGACAAAGAGGTACGCCCACTTTAACCAAGGAGGGACAAAGGAGTACGCCCACTTAAACCAAGGTGGGACAAAGAGGTACGCCCACTTAAACCAAGGTGGGACAAAGTGGTACGCCCACTTAAACCAAGGTGGGACAAAGAGGTACGCCCACTTAAACCAGTAGGGACAAAGAGGTACGCCCACTTAAACCAAGGTGGGACAAAGAGGTACGCCCACTTAAACCAAGGTGGGACAAAGAGGTACGCCCACTTAAACCAAGGTGGGACAAAGAGGTACGTCCACTTAAACCAAGGTGGGACAAAGAGGTACGCCCACTTTAACCAAGGAGGTACAAAGGAGTACGCCCACTTAAACCAAGGTGGGAAAAAGAGGTACGCCCACTTAAACCAAGGTAGGACAAAGAGGTACGCCCACTTAAACCAAGGTGGGACAAAGATGTACGCCCACTTAAACCAAGGTGGGACAAAGGAGTACGCCCACTTAAACCAATTTGGGGAAAAGAGGTACGCCCACTTAAACCAAGGTGGGACAAAGAGGTACGCCCACTTAAACCAAGGAGGGACAAAGAGGTACGACTACTTAAACCAAGGTGGGACAAAGAGGTACGTCCACTCAAACCAAGGTGGGACAAAGGAGTACGCCCACTTAAACCAAGGTGGGACAAAGAGGTACGACTACTTAAACCAAGGTGGGGCAAAGAGGTACGCCTACTTAAACCAAGGTGGGACAAAGAGGTACGCCCACTTTAACCAAGGAGGGACAAAGAGGTACGCCCACTTAAACCAAGGTGGGACAAAGAGGTACGCCCACTTAAACCAAGGTGGGACAAAGAGGTACGCCCACTTTAACCAAGGAGGGACAAAGAGGTACGCCCACTTAAACCAAGGTGGGACAAAGAGGTACGCCCACTTAAACCAAGGTGGGACAAAGAGGTACGCCCACTTAAACCAAGGTGGGACAAAGGAGTACGCCCACTTAAACCAAGGTGGGACAAAGAGGTACGCCCACTTTAACCAAGGAGGTACAAAGAGGTACGCCCACTTAAACCAAGGTGGGACAAAGAGGTACGCCCACTTAAACCAAGGTGGGACAAAGAGATACGCCCACTTTAACCAAGGAGGGACAAAGAGGTACGCCCACTTAAACCAAGGTGGGACAAAGAGGTACGCCCACTTAAACCAAGGTGGGACAAAGAGGTACGCCCACTTAAACCAAGGTGGGACAAAGAGGTACGCCCACATAAACCAAGGTGGGACAAAGAGGTACGCCCACTTAAACCAAGGTGGGACAAAGAGGTACGCCCACTTAAACCAAGGTGGGACAAAGAGGTACGACTACTTAAACCAAGGTGGGACAAAGAGGTACGCCCACTTAAACTAAGGTGGGACAAAGAGGTACGCCCACATAAACCAAGGTGGGACAAAGAGGTACGCCCACTTAAACCAAGGTGGGACAAAGGAGTACGCCCACTTAAAACAAGGTGGGATAAAGAGGTACGCCCACTTAAACCAAGGTGGGACAAAGAGGTACGCCCACATAAACCAAGGTGGGACAAAGAGGTACGCCCACTTAAACCAAGGTGGGACAAAGGAGTACGCCCACTTAAACCAAGGTGGGATAAAGAGGTACGCCCACTTAAACCAAGGTGGGACAAAGAGGTACGCCCACTTAAACCAAGGTGGGATAAAGAGGTACGCCCACTTAAACCAAGGTGGGACAAAGAGGTACGCCCACATAAACCAAGGTGGGACAAAGAGGTACGCCCACTTAAACCAAGGTGGGACAAAGAGGTACGCCCACTTAAACCAAGGTGGGACAAAGAGGTACGCCCACTTAAACCAAGGTGGGACAAAGAGGTACGCCCACATAAACCAAGGTGGGACAAAGAGGTACGCCCACTTAAACCAAGGTGGGACAAAGGAGTACGCCCACTTAAAACAAGGTGGGACAAAGAGGTACGCCCATTTTAACCAAGGAGGGACAAAGAGGTACGCCTACTTAAACCAAGGTGGGACAAAGAGGTACGCCCACATAAACCAAGGTGGGACAAAGAGGTACGCCCACTTAAACCAAGGTGGGACAAAGAGGTACGCCCACTTAAACCAAGGTGGGACAAAGAGGTACGCCCACATAAACCAAGGTGGGACAAAGAGGTACGCCCACTTAAACCAAGGTGGGACAAAGAGGTACGCCCACTTAAACCAAGGTGGGACAAAGAGGTACGACTACTTAAACCAAGGTGGGACAAAGAGGTACGCCCACTTAAACCAAGGTGGGACAAAGAGGTACGACTACTTAAACCAAGGTGGGACAAAGAGGTACGCCCACTTAAACCAAGGTGGGACAAAGGAGTACGCCCACTTAAACCAAGGTCGGACAAAGAGGTACGCCCACTTAAACCAAGGTGGGACAAAGAGGTACGCCCACTTAAACCAAGGTCGGACAAAGAGGTACGCCCACTTAAACCAAGGTGGGATAAAGAGGTACGCCCACTTAAACCAAGGTGGGACAAAGGAGTACGCCCACTTAAACCAAGGTGGGATAAAGAGGTACGCCCACTTAAACCAAGGTGGGATAAAGAGGTACGCCCACTTAAACCAAGGTCGGACAAAGAGGTACGCCCACTTAAACCAAGGTGGGATAAAGAGGTACGCCCACTTAAACCAAGGTGGGACAAAGAGGTACGCCCACTTAAACCAAGGGGGGACAAAGAGGTACGCCCACTTAAACCAAGGTGGGATAAAGAGGTACGCCCACTTAAACCAGCAGGGACAAAGAGGTACGCCAACTTAAACCAAGGTGGGACAAAGAGGTACGCCCACTTTAACCAAGGAGGGACAAAGGAGTACGCCCAATTAAACCAAGGTCGGACAAAGAGGTACGCCCACTTAAACCAAGGTCGGACAAAGAGGTACGCCCACTTAAACCAAGGTGGGATAAAGAGGTACGCCCACTTAAACCAAGGTGGGACAAAGAGGTACGCCCACTTAAACCAAGGTGGGACAAAGAGGTACGCCCACTTAAACCAAGGTGGGATAAAGAGGTACGCCCACTTAAACCAGCAGGGACAAAGAGGTACGCCAACTTAAACCAAGGTGGGACAAAGAGGTACGCCCACTTTAACCAAGGAGGGACAAAGGAGTACGCCCACTTAAACCAAGGTGGGACAAAGAGGTACGCCCACTTAAACCAAGGTGGGACAAAGTGGTACGCCCACTTAAACCAAGGTGGGACAAAGAGGTACGCCCACTTAAACCAGTAGGGACAAAGAGGTACGCCCACTTAAACCAAGGTGGGACAAAGAGGTACGCCCACTTAAACCAAGGTGGGACAAAGAGGTACGCCCACTTAAACCAAGGTGGGACAAAGAGGTACGTCCACTTAAACCAAGGTGGGACAAAGAGGTACGCCCACTTTAACCAAGGAGGTACAAAGGAGTACGCCCACTTAAACCAAGGTGGGAAAAAGAGGTACGCCCACTTAAACCAAGGTAGGACAAAGAGGTACGCCCACTTAAACCAAGGTGGGACAAAGATGTACGCCCACTTAAACCAAGGTGGGACAAAGGAGTACGCCCACTTAAACCAATTTGGGGAAAAGAGGTACGCCCACTTAAACCAAGGTGGGACAAAGAGGTACGCCCACTTAAACCAAGGAGGGACAAAGAGGTACGACTACTTAAACCAAGGTGGGACAAAGAGGTACGTCCACTCAAACCAAGGTGGGACAAAGGAGTACGCCCACTTAAACCAAGGTGGGACAAAGAGGTACGACTACTTAAACCAAGGTGGGGCAAAGAGGTACGCCTACTTAAACCAAGGTGGGACAAAGAGGTACGCCCACTTAAACCAAGGAGGGACAAAGAGGTACGACTACTTAAACCAAGGTGGGACAAAGAGGTACGTCCACTCAAACCAAGGTGGGACAAAGGAGTACGCCCACTTAAACCAAGGTGGGACAAAGAGGTACGAATACTTAAACCAAGGTGGGACAAAGAGGTACGCCCACTTAAACCAAGGTGGGACAAAGGAGTACGCCCACTTAAACCAAGGTGGGACAAAGGAGTACGCCCACTTAAACCAAGGTGGGACAAAGAGGTACGTCCACTTAAACCAAGGTGGGACAAAGAGGTACGCCCACTTTAACCAAGGAGGGACAAAGGAGTACGCCTACTTAAACCAAGGTGGGACAAAGGAGTACGCCCACTTAAACCAAGGAGGCACAAAGAGGTACGACCACTTAAACCAAGGAGGGACAAAGAGGTACGCCCACTTAAACCAAGGTGGGACAAAGAGGTACGCCTACTTTAACCAAGGTGGGACAAAGAGGTACGCCCACTTAAACCAAGTTGGGGCAAAGAGGTACGCCCACTTAAACCAAGGTGGGACAAAGAGGTACGCCCACTTAAACCAAGGTGGGGCAAAGAGGTACGCCAACTTAAACCAAGGTGGGACAAAGAGGTACGCCAACTTAAACCAAGGTGGGACAAAGAGGTACACCCACTTAAACCAAGGTGGAATCACAGAGTAAGTATTAGATACCTACTCTGTGGTGGAACAAAGAGGTACTCCCAATAAAACCAAGGTGGGAAAGACAGGTACGACCACTTACAACAAGGGCCCCTGAGGGGGGGTAGCCATGTCGCGTTGTCGATTTTAAGAAAAGGTCCATGTCGTTATTCGATTTTAAGAAAAGGTCTATGTCGCGTGTCGATTTTAAGAAAAGTTCCATGTCGCGCGTCGCTAAGTCTTATGTCGCATGTCGATTCTAAGACAACCCCAATGTCGCGTTGTCGATTTTAAAAATCGCCGTGTCGCCGTGTCGAAAAAGCCCCTCTGGGGCCCTACAACAGGGTGGGACGAAGCGGTACCCCAGCTTTACCCAAGGCATGATGAATGGAACCCGCCCACTTTAACCGAACCTTGGGTTTTTGTCTGGCTTATATACGCAGTGGGGATGCCTCCGCATGGTAAACATACTCTCCGGTGGGGCCATTTATTCATCCCAAAATCATCGATTATTTTCTGAAACCTGACTCAGTGGAGATGAAAGGAACTGTAACCACAATTCGTGGGTGGTCCTGAACACCGAATGGCAATTTAATCATGGTCACAGCGGTGAATGGACGATACAATGGGTATGGTTGGCGGGTGGCTACTGACTTTCTCTGCCCAAAAGAAGTAACTTTTTTGCGATGAATTTTCGGGAAGAAAGATGCTTCGGCTAAAGATCGAACAATCTAGAGAATAGTTACAATGAGGGAAAGTCCTAGTTAATAGGATTACAAAGTTGCGTCCAACAATTTAATGCGAAGTGAACGCTTTTTTTTCACCCAACGCCGCCTACTTTTAATGCCAACATGACCAACATGGCCGACATCTTTGACGTCTCGAATAGATCCTCTGTCAACCAATCAGCGTCGACTTCCGCCTCGAGCTCGCAGTTTACGCCATAGGGCGCCTTTGATGTATCCTTGCGCTGAGTACCTATCGGCGGTGAAAGTGTGGCCTCAGGGTGACGGAGGTTGTCGTCAGTTGGGTTGTATATCACGGCCTAGGCTTCCCGGTGCGAGATCCGCACAGACACATAGGGACACGGATAACGAGAAGTAAACATCTTGCCGCTCTCCGGGTAACGAGTAGGTGTTAGGGTGAAGGTAATCGCGCCTCCAGTTCTTCCAGGGGCATCGTCTCCACCTATCTATCGAGACTGTGTGTACCTGTTGGACGCCACAATGGCAGCGCTGGGTCCAGGCGGGCGGGTAAGGCTTGCAATGGTTGCGGTGTCACTGACATCGGCCTTGTGTTGGGGAGATGGTGGATATCTGCCATAAAGACGTAAACGCGCAATATTTCCTCCGCCAACTTTTGCTCTAGTTTGCCGGTCAGATTGCCCCGGAAGTTATCGCCCATGACATCTCCGTTGCCTATCCCACGTGCGCCTACCATCCACACCGTGCCCCCTACCCACTCCCTCGGGCATCCTCTCTCGCTCTGTATATATATATATTTTTATCCAAATCTTCATCTTTCTTTCCCGGTCTCACTCTCTATCTCTCGCTCTTCTCAGTCCGACCCCCCCCCCCCCCACCCCCCACCCCGCCATCTCCCACCCCATCGCTCTGGTGTGATCGAAATTTTACCGGTTGATGTCTGTGTCGAGATTGGGCGTCCGATGCCGTGGTGGGCTAATGATTGATCGTGTACGTCTCACCCGATAGGGGATGACCACTGGGTGGGGGAGGGGGTGGGGAGAGGGGGGTGGTTTGGGGGTGCGATAATTTCGTTATAATTAAGGGTTAATTGGTATTTGACTCGTATGTACTTAATGTTCTCTCAATCGAGACAGTGCTTGCTGACCACCGCGGTGGGGGGGGGGGGGTGCGAGAGATACATAGAGGGAATGGCAAGGGGCTTAAGGCATAAATCTGGGGGGAGGGGGCGGATGATTTTCCGAAGAAAGTAACTTCCTTAAAAATAACGGTTAAGTTATACATATTTCGCATTCTCTTATCATCTCAATCCGGGCTGCAGTGTAGTGATCGGAACAGCCTACCGCCACCGGGTCCTTTGGTCGTCCCTGACAACCATATAATGTCTCGCCCGATCCTACCCCGTCCGTCTCTCACTCCAATCTGTGCCCCCACCCTGTCGCCATCTACAAGATGACGCTCCCTTGGAAGCAAGATAGTGAAGATAGGGTAGAGGTCATCCTTTATAGTAAAGGAATGGGAGGGAAATAACTATGGTGTAGGGTGCGGCGTATGGGGGTCGGGAGAGCAATCATGAACGGTGATTTGGCGGTAGGTAGTGGGGGTCTGCGTGGGCTGTGATGGGGGTGGGGGCGCTGATGGCAGTGGGTATCACCATTGGGGTATAAGGAGTGAAGTTGGAGTTAATTACTAGGATGGGGCGGGGATCATTATCTGTAGTAAGGGGTGGTGGGTTAGAATTTGAGGTGTGTGAGATTGATGCGTGGGTCATTATGTGCACCAGGGGTGGTGAGGGTGAGGGTGATACCGCCGCCATTAAACCTACCATTCGTCAAATACTGCAAAAATCAGGGCGTGAGGGGTCGTCCGGCGGCGTGGGGTAGCGGCACCCCCGAGTAAGGGCACAGTCTGGCTGAGACACATTGGGGTAGCCGTCATGGTTCGTGGGGGGCTCATGGGGTGGAACACTTGGCTACGGGGTATGATAAGATGGTTTGTAGCGGCACACATCATTCAGGGCAACCCGGTGGAGGAAATGTCACCTGGACCGCGAGGAATTGCTTTCACGATGGATCGCCATTATCATTGCTTACTCTGAGCTCATGTCCCAGTTTGTGTTGCATTCGTTGTGAAATCGCCTGCCATAAATGTGTTTATTGAACGCCCATTCGCGTGCGACGAGCCCCTCAGACGCCGGGGGTGACCTTGCGTGTCATTGAGATTTCATTTTGCTATACAACATCATCAGCATGGGAGACGCCGTGGATGTGTTAACTCTACGACAGTCACCTCTAAGCTCCTTCGGTATAAATATATATATAAATATATATATATATATTATTTACACGAACAAATCGATTCGTTTTCTATGTACGAGTACAAATTTCAAATTGCCAGATGTCTTCTTCCTTGATAATATCGAAACCATGTGTCCATGGAACATCGATAATATCGAAATCATGTGTCATGAACATCGATAATATCGAAACCATGTGTCCATGGAACCCTCGATAATATCGAAACCATGTGTCCATGGAACATCGATAATATCGAAATCATGTGTCATGAACATCGATAATATCGAAACCATGTGTCATGAACATCGATAATATCGAAACCATGTGTCATGAACATCGATAATATCGAAACCATGTGTCCATGGAACCCTCGATAATATCGAAACCATGTGTCCATGGAACATCGATAATATCGAAATCATGTGTCATGAACATCGATAATATCGAAACCATGTGTCATGAACATCGATAATATCGAAACCATGTGTCCATGGAACATCGATAATATCGAAACCATGTGTCCATGGAACATCGATAATATCGAAACCATGTGTCATGAACATCGATAATATCGAAACCATGTGTCATGAACATCGATAATATCGAAACCATGTGTCCATGGAACATCGATAATATCGAACGTCTCATGACGCTTAGTCACATCGGTAATGTCTCTAGACTATCGATAATAACAAGATTGTTGCGAATATCAATACTACGCCAACTATGAACCGTCAACTATTCACAGCGACCAAAGTAGTATTTTATCAAATTTGTCTCTCATAGGAAGCTAAGGTTTCCGATGAGTGAAGCTTTTTGTTGTTAGTTTGTCTTAAATTTCAGTCCTTTATTTCCACTTAGGACCGTTTCTCTTGAAATGTGGGTACTTTGTAATGAATCATCCACGGAAGTGGGTATTAAATCTTAACAACTTACAAGAAGCAATTTGACCCTATGCCATAATACTCTTGTAAATTGTTATGTAGCGTTTAATTTGTATTGCACAAAACGAAATAGGCCTGTGGAAAAGTTTGGATCTCTTGTGTTTATGCGATTGACGTGTATCGAGGTTATCGAGAAAATCATTTAAATAGGTGTGAACATTGCAAACTTACCGCAGTTAGAAAATTACTAATAAATGTATACACATATATTAGTAATTTCTTAGCTGCTAGTAACCCGGCCATAAACTCACGACTTGTGGATATATTCATATCCGGATAATTTTTCGCACATAGTCTTGGCAATATTGAAACAAAAAGTGTGCAGGATGCTTTAACATTGTTATAATGATTGCACTGCAACACGGTAGGTCCTACCACTGGCGTACCTTGCTCTCACTTGTCTACCATTCGTTTAAGTAGCTCGTTTCAGACGTTGTAGATCTGGCTTTTGCATGACTTTGCTTTGGCGTTTTTTACTTTCAAGGCTTCCTTGTGAATGCCTGTGAAAGCTGCCTGAAGAGACCATTTGACAATTACAAATACATTAATTGCTTACCTGTATTGACCGGAAACCGACATCACCATCCAATCCTCTGAATAAAATATCCCAACTGAAACGACAGCTTGACGGCGGCACTGTCACGTGACTGTGTCAGCGCATTCACCAGGGGACCTCGGGGCTCTCCGCTCACACACCATTTACCGGATTTATCCGGATCTTCCCGGGGTTTTCGGCACAGCTCGTGGCGACGCCGAGTATCCCATTGTGGAACCAACACGTCGCGCCTTTTGGTTCCTAGGTTACGTTCGCCGTCACGCGGGAGAGGGTGCCTCAGGTGGCGCCACCGTAGGCTGTAGGATATATATGTATGTATATTTATACATATATAGATACAGCTAGGTGTGCATCCGGTTAGCGCGGATGCAGCAGCTGACAGCATGTAGCCAGAGAATGAGTTGAACCTTGGACGACGTCTTTCTCCCACTGTAAGGCATGTAACACATGTGGAATCTCCTCCGTCAACATTACCCCCGAGCTTTCCTCTCACAGTCACGTAAGAGTTCGTGAGTGCGATATAAACACAGGAAAAGACACCGAAGGAGTGATTTTTTTCCGCCGACGCTATCCTGCTGGTTTACTATTTATCCCATGTGTCATCCATGCCGAGAAGAGCTTCATTATATAACACGATGACAACCACAACACGCGATATCTATCACAAGGCGATCAATGTGTTTTCCATGTCCTCCCACTGGAGTTTAAATTCCACTGAATGAACAAAATGCAGATGGCTTATGTTTGCTGACTTGATGGCAGTGATGGACCTCCCCTTCTCCTGCGCTGTGGGCTTCGTGCCATCGACCAGGCTGCTGAGGCAGTGGCAGAGGATGTAAGGCTGCCCGCTGGCTGACGGGCGGCCTGGCGGAGGGCGCACGGCGTGTGGCGAGTGCTGTCCGCATGCCGTCCAGACACTGGCAGGCAGCTTTGTGGGAGCCCCGCCGCTGGCGATCGCCGATGAATTTAATTCCACTCGTGTGGTTTAGTACAGGTGTTGGCGGCCCCTTGTGGCCTCAATGGGGGCGGAGGGAGGGGCGAGGAGGGGGGGGGGGAGGCCATAACCTGATAGCCATAAACCGGAAGGGAGGATTGAGAAGTGGGGGGAGTGGGGGAGTGGCCGTGATAACATGTAATGAACCGTCAAACAGGAGAAGCATTGAGGGTATTAGTGGAGGTGTGGGCGGAGGAGGAGGGGGATGTACGAAATGCTAGCCCCGATTTATTTGGCATTGCTTCAAAAGAGGAAATAGGCGCTGACAAAGGATGTGAGTTCCATTGTTTGGAAGACATAATTTCGTTGGAGTTTTAGGCTGTTGTAACAGTTTATTGTTGTTCGGTTCAAGCAGTTAGTTTATAGTTTTCCGGTTCAGCGCCCCTAAATCAGCAGTAAAGGCTCCGTTCCATCATAGCTGGCTGGCACAACTTCTCACATGCTCAAGGGAAGACAGGTCTCACGTAAGCCGCAATAACTGACTGATGTACCGCTCATCCCCTTCCATTATAACCAGCACTCTCACGACACCCAGCCGCCCTGCCCCTCATACCCACCACACCCGCCGCAGATCCTTACCCACCCCCACCCCCCCACCGCTCACACTCACAACCCTCATGCCTCACACCCACAACCCCCACCCCTTACACCCACAACCCCCACCGCTCACCAACACCGCTCACACCCACTGCTCACACCCACCACACCCACCACTCACCCCCACCACCCCATCCCTCACACCCACAACCCCCACCCCTTACACCCACAACCCCCACCGCTCACCCCCACCGCTCACACCCAGCACCCTCACCGCTCACACCCACCGCTCACACCCAACCCCCTCACTACTCACCGCTCACACCCAGCACCCCCACCGCTCACACAACGCACCCCCACCGCTCACACCCACCGCTCACATCCAGCACCCCCACCGCTCACACCCAGCACCCCCACCTCTCACACCCACCATCCCCACCCCTCACATCCACCACCCCCACCGCTCACACCCACTGCTTACACCCGCCGCCCCCACCCCAATCGCTCACCCCCACTGCTTACACCCACCGCCCCCACCGCTCACACCCTCCACTCCCGCCGCTCACAGCCATCACCCCACCGCTCACACCCACCATCCCACCGCTCACACCCACCATCCCACCGCTCACACCCACCATCCCCACCCCTCACATCCACCGCCCCCACCGCTCACACCAACTGCTTACACCCACCGCCCCCACCGCCCCCACCGCTCACACCCACTGCTTACACCCACCGCTCCCACCGCCCCCACCGCTCACACCCACTGCTTACACCCACCGCCCCCACCGCTCGCACCTTCCACTCCCGCCGCTCAGAGCGATCACCCCCGCCGTTCACACCCAGCACCCCCACCTCTCACACCCACCATCCCCACCGCTCACATCCACCACCCCCACCGCTCACACCCACTGCTTACACCCGCCGCCCCCACCCCCATCGCTCACCCCCACTGCTTACACCCACCGCCCCCACCGCTCACACCCTCCACTCCCGCCGCTCACAGCGATCACCCCCACCGCTCACACCCACCATCCCACCGCTCACACCCACCACCCCCACTGCTCACACCGACCGCCCCCACCGCACACCCCAACGTGGACCCATCGCGCGACCTATCCCCGCCCGTGAGCTAGCTCATCAGCGCAACGTTGTCGGGGGAGGGGCGAGGGGGGGGGGGCGGGGAAGGGGGCAAACAGGGCGGGGGCGGGAGGGGGTGATAGGGTGGGTGGTAAGGTCAGTGAAGAGTGTCCCGAGTTGTCAGTAACAGACATCAGCGCTAATCGCAGGCTTTATGACGGGTTGAAATGGACCCCGTGTGCTGTGGGGTGGGTGTGTGGTGTGTGGCGGGGGGGGGGGGTGGAGGTGGGCCCCCCCTTCGTTCGTGAGAGGGAAGGTGGGACCCGGGAGGCAACCTGGGGATACGGGTGGGGGGGAGGGGGGCTAGGTGGGGTCGAGCGTGTGCTAGGGGGCGGGGGTGAAGCGGAGGGGGGGGGGCAGGTAGGGACAAGGAAGGGGGAGATGGTAAGCCTCTCATGGGCGATATGCTGTTGCGAGTCGGAGTGGTGGACATGGAAGTCCCCCAACCCCCGATCCCGACATCCACCCACACCGACAGCGACCCGTGAACTCACCTCAACCCCAGCACCACAATATTGCCACCCCAAACCAACCCCACCTCTACCTCTTTCGCCCTCTGCCAGCCACGCATAGCGAGCTAAAGAGCAAAGACCGCGATCCGGAGTTCCAGGGCGACCATCCTCCGGGGATACCCAAGGATGCGGCCTCAACCAGAGCGACCACACCCCCCCCCCACCCCACCCCCAAGGCCGCTTATCTCACGACCAGTCCAATGTTGGTAAATATCACAATTAGT
Source organism: Arenicola marina (assembly GCA_964019135.1). Taxonomy (NCBI): domain Eukaryota; kingdom Metazoa; phylum Annelida; class Polychaeta; family Arenicolidae; genus Arenicola; species Arenicola marina. Next base: position 16,886,414 of record OZ025259.1, on the reverse strand, counting down.
GAGTGAGCGTCAGCCACTCTCCAGTGGTTTCTCGGGCGATATCTCTAAGCAACGAGAAAGAAGCAAATGAGTATCTCCGCCCCATCGAGTTACCCTCTCAAGTTACAAGTTACAATATACCACATAGTGTCCCCTCCCCCCTTCCCCCTACCCCCTATCGCTGCCTCTGGCCCCATCCACATCACCGCCTGGCCATTCCTGATCGTTACCTTATCTCTATCTTCTCTAATACCAACAGCAATATATATCCACTACACGGCTTCTCTATATACATACTCCTCGTATCAACTACAGCAACGTGTTTCGCTCAGTCACTTTTCTCCGGCAGTGTTTTATTTAATTGTATTTTCTTTTTAAATTGTAATTGTGCCTAGATGTTTTAGTCATCCAATTAGCTACGTCCCAATGAACATTGTAACATTGGGCCAATATCGATGTTAAAACGGCTTATTCTGGCAATACCGGCTTTCCGGATGTTAGATGCATGTGCTATATTTTACCCATAGTGTGTAAGCCCAATAGCTTTCCAATACGATTGAAAATAATCTCCACCGGCAATGCGTACACTTTGCGCAAGAAACCTTTCTCCACTGCCAAAGCAAATTTCCATTTCTACGACTAGGATTACGACTCTGACGATGAATGAAATGGGTGCTGTCGTGGGGGATTTAGCCAACATGTCGCTTGTTGGCCTTGACTTTAAGGTCAGTGACAACTTAGGAATACAAACAATTGACGGCCTTGTCTTGAGATCTGCCGATGTCTCTTCGAGACCTGGTTACCAATCGTGAGATATTCCGATGACATGTCTTTCGAGATACTTCCTTGTCACGATCTTTGTCTCCTGTAGGTGACATGACGGCCTGTCTTCATGGTTATTCCGACTCTGTTCCTGCTCTGAGGGTACGAACTTGGTATGGTTTCGTATGGACTACCTTTCTACGTATATTTATTAGGATCGATTGTGAAAGTATAACAGATGTGTTACATGTAGAAGACATCTGAGCCTTCCTATGTTTGATAGGCTTGATAAGCTTAACACATTGCTGGGTTTGGAGGAGTTCCGTGGTTACCCCCCCCCCCCTTCACCTCCAAAATCCGCTCGGTAGGGGCGTTTCACTACCAATATCCGGTCGGAAGGGGCGTTTCACTACCAATATCCGGTCGGAAGGGGCGTTTCACTACCAATATCCGGTCGGTAGGGGCGTTTCACTACCAATATCCGGTCGGAAGGGGCGTTTCACTACCAATATCCGGTCGGAAGGGGCGTTTCACTACCAATATCCGGTCGGTAGGGGCGTTTCACTACCAATATCAGGTTGGTAGGGGCGTTTCACTACCAATATCCGGTCGGTAGGGGCGTTTCACTACCAATATCCGGTCGGTAGGGACGTTTCACTACCAATATCAGGTTGGTAGGGGCGTTTCACTACCAATATCCGGTCGGTAGGGGCGTTTCACTACCAATAACCGCTCGGTAGGGGTATTTCTTCCGTTTACCAGCTCTGTGTCGCAGTTTCCCGGCCAAACCCACTCTATGAACACACATGCCAAGAAGTTCCCCCGCAAATTTCCGAATCCCCCTCCCCCCCCACACCCCCGGTCGCAAGTTTTAAAAATATCCACTCTATAGAGGTAAATAAATGTATGTCCCCCCCCCCACACACCCCCGGTCGCAAGTTTTAAAAATATCCACTCTATAGGGTTAAATAAATATAGGGGTAAATAAATGTCCGCTCTCTCAGGCAACAACGGGCACCCGCGGAATCGCCCCCCCCCCCATCAGATTTGTAAAATAGTGCCCCCCCCCCCCACCCCACCCCCCATCCGAGTCTTAGACATTCAGCCTTAATAGTTTGTCAGTGTGCATATAAAGGTATATATATATATATTGCATGTACCTAATCATGATCGAGGTACGTCTGGAGGTCATATATCACGACAATGGGAAAGGTGAGGGTTCAACAGGAGTCCTGTAGCCATGGCAACAAATATAACTCTGACGCGATGGCGTTCAAAGTGATAGTTTCAGTTCAAGAGACATTGTCTATTCATGACATTTTGTTTTTGTTCTCACACTTAAAACGTCTGATTAATGTATAAGGAACGCACCAAGGGGCACATCTGGCCGGCAGCTGACAAGGATATTGATGAGGGGGGCGGGGGGCAGTCGCCATGGGAATGGTCGTCATGGCAACACTCCTCATCATCCATTGTTCTTCTCCATTGTTTTCGTTTGGCATCGAAGCTGTAAAGTTGCGAAGTGATGTAATTAAGCGTCGCGCTGACGTCTTAACGACTAGGCCAGACACTAACGTGCGTGTTTTTCCTGTTAGCTGCTGCTGTTCTACCATGGCTCGCTCTGTGCACGTCACCTAGCTCCCTCCAGCCAATACAAGTCTACATAAGAAGCATGGCATTGGCGGCAAAACTTAATCACCTCATCACCTCATCACTTCACGGCTACAAAGTACTACTTTGAGAGCGTATGAAACCGGTGTAATCCTTTCAGCAAAAACAAAACGCCAGGCCAACAAATGCAATGCGATACAGATCAAGGTTTGCTTAAAGCACGGATGGCTGAATAGCTAGGGCACTAGCTTGTATGTCTTCGCCTTCCTCAGACTTTCCCAAAAAATAATCCGGCCCGTGTTTTTATTCACTATTCTGAGACGCCCCCTTCGCCCCGCTTGGTGTTTTTGCTTCCGCTGCCTATTTGTGAACAGCACCATCCCCACTCTAGCCCCAGTTCCGTGGCTGTTGGACGGCAAAAATCGAATAGGGCCAGGTCCGATTTTTGTCCGTCCAACAGCCACAAAACTGGGGCTACCCGATGCCCCCCCCCCCCCCCCCCAACGCAATGCAATGCACCTCAAACAGTTTCTAGAGGCGTGTCTATGGAGCACGTATGTTAGGACCAAAAGCATCATAGTGACGAAAACGTCAGACCCCAGGTCTGAGCCATCTCGGAGCAAATTTACAGTTTCTCACTGTGCCTCGATCGCCGTGTCTATTGACGGGGGCAATGAATATATGAGGCAGTAGCTCTTCAGCCGCGAAAGTCAAGTCGCGAATTTTTCGGCCTAACCAAGCCGATTGCTCTTCCAGGGGCAATGCCATTAAGATATGTATAATATTAACCATCCACAAACTTAAGCTAGATCCACATGTTAATGAATCATATATTACGAGAAATACTTCCACGAACCACACTACATGTGTCCGTTAAGACAAAACATCGTCAACTAGACGACTGTCAATCAAGGCAAGAAAAATAGCAGAAGAAGTCACTGCTGAAAGCGTGTTCAGGAAACACTGGGTGTTCGCTATAAGACGCCACACTGGGTGTTCGCTATAAGACGCCACACTGGGTGTTCGCTATAAGACGCCACACTGGGTGTTCGCTATAAGACGCCACACTGGGTGTTCGCTATAAGACGCCACACTGGGTGTTCGCTATAAGACGCCACACTGGGTGTTCGCTATAAGACGCCACACTGGGTGTTCGCTATAAGACGCCACACTGGGTGTTCGCTATAAGACGCCACACTGGGTGTTCGCTATAAGACGCCACACTGGGTGTTCGGTATAAGACGCCTCTAAGATGCCAATTAACACGTGCCCTTTAAATGATGTTCATTTACAAAAGGCTTCCCGAAAACACTCTTTGTTAAGTAGTGTCCGTTACGGTTTCACTTAAGAGGTATGCGTTCAAGTTTCAGTTAGGAGGTCGTCTTTAATTTTGAGATGCGTTCCTCTCACTGTCGATGTTAATAAATAGTTATATATCAGACATATATATCAGGCTATATCAGATCATTTCATTTAGATGTTAGAGACCTATAATTGGCTAATCCTTACGGTGACATGATGTCCATACCATTCTGGTCAGGTTAAGAGAACATTTCCGCAATGCCAAGACAATCTCTGGGCAAAGTTTCCGTTCAGAAAATGCCCATTCTGAAACCTTAACTCTGACGTTTCTATCGTCTCGACGATCCGTCCAGACGTTTATTTTTAATGTTTCTATCATAAGGGGATGCCTTGTCTAGAACCTGCATGCGCGGCGTTATGATATGAGACTGGCCGGAACATTCTCCTATGTTTGAGGTCAAGGGAGTTAAGGGGGTGGGGGGGGGGGGGGGCAATATGTTGTTTCATGTTATGTTGTTATTATGTGAAACTAAAAGAAGGTCAACATGAGAGGTAAAAGTTGTGACAAAATGAGAGATTAAAAGGAGTGTCAATATGTCAGGTTGAAGGAGTGTCAATATGTGAGGTTAAAGAAGTGTCAATATGGGAAGTTATTGTGTGGAGTAATGACCACTGTCCGCATGTATGGTTCAATGAATGTCAATATGTAAGGTAATGTGGGTAATGGAGCGTCAACATGCGAGGAGTAAGGAGTGTCAATGAATGTCCATATGTAAGGTAATGTGGGTAAAGGAGCGTCAACATGCGAGCAGTAAGGAGTGTCAATGAATGTCCATATGTAAGGTAATGTGGGAGCGTCAATATGCGAGGAGTAAGGAGTGTCAATTAATGTCAATATGTAAGGTAATGTGGGTAATGGAGCGTCAACATGCGAGGAGTAAGGAATGTCAATATGTAGGGTAATGTGGGTAAAGGAGTGTCAATATGCGAGGAATAAAGAATGTCAATGAATTGAGATTCAAGGATTGCCAATTTGTTAGGTTAACGTACTCAATATGAAAGGTTAAATGAGTGTCAATATGAGGTGAAAGCGTCAATACGTGACATGAAATAAGTCAATATGTGAGGAGTGTCAATATTTGTGAATATAACGGCGAAATTCCAATGTGTGAAGTTAATGGTGGGGCGCCAGCAAGCTAACTGTGAAGCGGATGGTAATTTATCAGGTAAATTGATGGCTGGATAGTTTTATTCGAAATGTTCTACTATTTATTCAGACTGTCTACTCTTGCCATTTTCAGCCGACGGAAAAACAAGAAACTCAGTCTCCTAATAACGTGTTCATAACAGGTTGCAGAGTGCAAAAAATCTGAAACATAAATGCTGCATCGTTAACGATTAAATTTATTTCCAAATAAAGGGGTCTACATCTTGCTTGTTCCAGCTGCTACCTCAGCGTTATTTAACGATATTTGTTTGTAAGCAGAACAGCTTACCAAAAATATGTATATATTATATGTTAACGCCAAAAAAGGAACCTTTATAAAATAAATCTAGTTACTCACGCACAAAACAAAATAAAGATAAAATATAACAGTTCACGATGAGGTAAAACGAGCACAGCATGAAAATAACGCGAGATTCATCAGTTACTAAAACCAGCGCTGCGTAATACTCGACACAAATCCTTTGTTAACATGGTCCCGTAACAACATCAATCCTAGAGGAAATGATTTCTGGTGAGCCAGGGAAAGATTTATCTATTGCATCCATATTGGTAACTTTCGAACAATTCCACTCGCAGTAGTCAACCAAAATCATATATAGATAGGAAATTAACAAAACTGAATGAATTATTGCAGTGTCGTCAAGACGTTCTCATTGTCATGTCAGTTAGAAATCTTTCATTACATCTACTGTTTCATTGTTAACCTGTACACAGTTTGCGTTCGCAGTAGACTAATATACAGCAAACACTCATAGCACCAGGGGTTGATATTGTTAATAATACATATATACGTATTTTGCAGACGAAATGATACAAATAACAGGTTCATATATCGCTCGTTTAGCTTCAGCGGCAATGTAAGTTATGAACATGAAAAATATACAAATTCTCGAAGCGAACCACTGAGCAGAATGAGGAGCCCCCCCCCCCCCTTCCCCCCAACAACAAAAAAAACTTTCTCATAATGTGGTCGCAGGATAAATATCCCACGTCCTTCTTCACAAAGAGTAGGGGGTTACCCCATGGACATGGCTCCGCTATTCCCTTCCTGCTTCCATTGAGGCGATACATGATAAGAAAAGGTTAAAGCGTCCTGAATATACAACCAACCATAACATCCAGATCTTCATAAGAGGAAAAGCGGGGCGCCACCTGGCGAATGACGGAGTTTGGGCATTTCCGGTGAACACACGGCCATCTTGTGAGAAACCACAACCAGACTGGCGAGCTCAAGTTAATGAATAAAGTCAATAAAATGAGCGCCCCTACACAAACAATGAAAAACACGTGGGAACAGGTGGAGATTTCCCCATGAAAACAAAAGAAATCATGTCACCAGGCAAAATAACAATCTATGGCATATGCTTTCCAAGTGGTAAAAATGGTACATTGCTGCATTTCGCTACATGAATAAATAAATTACAAAATATTATTTTGACAACCAGATATTGGGGTTTAATTAACTGTTGTAATTGGTGTAATTAATTGCTATTCGTGATGATGAAGATCAGATAACGTGAATAAAACATTAAAATATTAGCTCTGCAATACGCTTCATGGAATATAAGTTGATATGTTGGCCTGTGTACCGATTTGAACATATTTGTATGCAATATTTAGACACCGACAAGGGAGGTAGGCAAGCACTGTATACAAACATGTAGACTCCATAAGGATGTTAGGTTTGATATCAATTGCTACAATGTCAGCACACGTGATGTTCTCATCCGCCATGGTCAATGACGACAGATGAAAAGGGGGCAACTTGACAGGAAATACAGGGCGCCATCTAGCGAGTGGAGACATTATTTTGTTGCGTCTTTCCACAGTGGGTCATGTTGTAGTTAGCACTCCGAGTCTACCAAGTAGGCCAGTACGGCCTTAGGCACGGGCAGGTGCCGGCTGCGGTCGGCCATGCCATCCATACACTTGAGGATGGTTCCCTTGCAGCAGTGCTTCAGTGAGCGCACCTCGCGCCTGATGCGCCTGCGCAGTGCGCGCCACGCCGCGGTGTATGCCTCGTCCGGCGGGAGGCGCGACAGGAGGCTCTGCCACGCCGCCACCTGTCGGCAGCGGAAGGAGGCGTTGAGCTGGCGCTGTGACGTGAACCTCACCAACAGCTCAATGACCTCCATCGGGTGCTTCTCCTGCAGGGCCAGTAGCACCGGATGTACCGTCCATATCCGGTCCGTCTGGTGCTTCCGGAAGTGACGTGGCGGTGGGATCAAGTGGTCCAGGTCGGCGCCGTGGCGGATGAAGAGGAAGACGTAGCTGCACTTGAGCGCCACCTGGCGAATCTCGTGCAGGCTGGAGATGAGGATAGTGGTGAAGGAGCTGGTTAGGTTGTGTTTGGCCAGCACGTTCGGGTCGCAGCCGAAGGCGAATAGCAGTTTGAGGGCGTTGTAGACATCCATGGGCGTCGTGAAGAGGCAGTTGCTGACGGGCCAGTTGGTGTTTTGCAACAAAGTGTGTGCGATAGTGTGTTCTACCACTCCCCTCCGGCCGTAGATGACCGTCCAGGCGCCGGCTCGCAGCAAAATCTCCATCGTTCTCAGCAACACCGCCCGGTATCCCTCCAAGGTCAAGGTCGCCGGGAACGCCTCCTTCCGACCCGTTGTCCCCTGGCGAGTAAACCGGTAACGAGAGGTGAGCTCTCGACCTTCCTCGTGCGGTTTCCGACCAATTTCATAAGCCAGAGAATCCATCGGCGTGTTGCAATTATGATCCAGGGCGTTGACATTCACTCCATGACGGACCAAGACTTCCGTGCAGCGAGGCAATCGTTCGGGATTTTCCCTACAATAGTACAGGATATGTAGCGCGGAGCGACACTTGGCGGTGGCGCTGACCGGAGCGCCATGCTTGAGGAGAGTGTCCAAACAGTCCGCCTCCCCTCTGCCGGCGGCCACGTGCAACGCAAGACTATCGTCCACATCTCGCGCCATGAGCCACTTCCGGTTCTCCGCGCCATCGCGGTTCTGGACCAGGAGTTCCAGGAGTCCGGCGGCCCCCACGTGGCAGGTTTGGTGCCAGACCGGAGCCTTCAGGATGTCATCCGCCTTCTTAAACGTCTGTCGGATGATCCACTGCATCAAATACACAGCGCAGTCGGCTTGCTTGGCGTCCACGGCAACTTCAAAGGGCAGCCTTAGCATATCGCAATCCTGATGGCCTTCTCCTCGCTGAACTTTATTGTCCGGATATAGCACCACCCCGGGTGTGTCCATCAGAGCGGACGACTCCGGATCGCCAGCCTGCTCCAGAAGGCAGCGGATGATATCGACCGCCCCCACTTTGCAAGCCAATAGGAAGAGGGAGTTAACCTCAGCCTTGTACAGGCGGCCGCCTATAGTCAAGTTGATCGTATTGGAAGGCCAGGAACAGAATCGCTGCAGAAAGCGCACCACATCCAGGTTGCCCTTGGTTACCGCCAGCTGCAGGATGCTCAGGTTGGTCTCCGGATCCTTCCACTCGGCGACGGAGTGTCTGAAGGCGTGGCTCTCCACAAACATGTCCCGGATCTCGGCCTTGGGGTCATGCCGAGAGATCGCTCCAGCTATCGACGTTATGATGTCTTGGATCAGCTCAGCCTTGGCCATTGTCACCAGTTACCTCTGTAACAGGGAGTCAAACTACCGGCCTCGATGGAAGCCAAGGGGGTGCGTCAGTATGGACCTTGCATCATATGGATGGCTCCTGAGGAGAAATATACACTTGTCATTTACAATATTTGTTTTATAGTTAACACCAGAAAAGTGATACAACTTACACACAATTACATGTATATGATATAAGAATCAATTACTTCTGTCAGTGTTGCAATGCAGCACTAAACAACCATAAATTGATTTATTATATCACATGAGCAGACATTAGGCTCATTGCAGAACTATGAAGATATAACATGCATAAAATAAGACAGTACCAATAATTTGTAAGGATTCTTTTTTTGCCAGAATTGTAATATTCTGTGTATGTAAATTTTATTTATTTAATCAGGTTTTAATCATCTTAATCTTAATGATTCCCTTGGACATTGTGACAGGTGAGCCATTATTAATTACTGTTTTTATTCACCATTTGAGATTCACAATTTACCTGTGCTAATGATAAATTTTGCATAGCTGTAATTAAAGTGATACTTTCTTTGATGGTTGATTTGTCAGATCAGAATATTGGAATATTGCATAATCAGGTTAGTTGTTATACAGCAAAATTTGTTATGTAAGATAAATTTTCATCAACCATAGAGTAAATATTACTGGTAGTCTCCAAATCTTGTATTAGAGAATATAGCTTGTAGGTATACCATATGAATCACCTTCTTATATATCTATATTAATACTAAAAAGATGATATATTTAGTTAAATTATGAAAACAGTTTTTACCAGTAACGATGTTCAAAGTTCTCACATAATTTTAATAAATTTTATATATCTTTATTAATAAATATAATTACTTTAGAGAATGATTACCATTAAATATACAACTTGTTTTAATTAAAATATATTTGTAATATGCTTTAAGATTTCTACTCAATGAACTAAACCTATAATGTTATCATAGTATAAGTAATGTTCTGCAAGACATTAGTTCAAACTATTTTATAATCAGTTAGTGTGTAATCCCAAAATTACTTCCACCAATTTAGCGACTCTTGTATTACTTCCGCCAAATTTAGGGATTCAAAAATTATCAGCTATATCAAAAAAAGTTGTTATATGAGCTAGTATTCCCAAAATAGTGAAATATAAAATAAAGTACTTAAAAGAATATAATTTTTTTCGTAATCAAACCTGATTGGGTTCTACCTTATTTGTGGTTTTGACACATTCATCAAAATTGTCTGAAGAGTTATTTTCTTGAGAGGGATTTCACCAAATTTACTGTAAAACTAAATTTGCGATGACATTACCACAGCTAGCCAGAGCAGACAGATTGCAGAAAGTAATTGTGAGAGTTGTTAAAAAATCACCAAAAGCTTAATTATGTCATGTGTTTATCTCCTATATACATGATATATGAATACCTACATAACTAAAAACTTTTCATAATTCAAAAATATCTGTCCAATAGTCCCAGTGATTCTTGTAAAAGACTCAGCACTCATTTTTATCTGAGTACCCTGTTGCAAGGACTGTTTTTTGCCGCCATTGCCATTGTTCTCTAAAGTCCAAAGTGTCTAATGTTAGTGGGCCCACCCTGCATATCACATACGGTCTTCAATTACCTGCTTTCAGGCCCACGAAAAAAGTCACTTTGACTAACTGTTGAAAACAATCATGGCACCTAAGCGGTCAGTGTAGATGTTAGGCTCTCGTTATAAAGCCCAGCGATTTGCACAGAAGTCATTTATTTGCGAAAAAGCAAGCTACAAATTAAAAGTTAACTGATTTGTAGTTATGTTAGTTTTAAAGAAATGTGAAAACAGCAAAGATGTTATTGTAAAATTGTAATTTTTTATAACATCAGGAGAGTTTTACCGGCAAAAAAGCTTGCACTCAAGTAAGAACAGCACAGGCACAGTAAATCAGTGGAGGGGGGAGGCTGGGCCTACCCCGCCCCCCCCCCCCCTCCACTGATTTACTGTGCCTGTGCTGTAGCTACCTGTGCTGCTGCCACTTGAGTGCAAGCCTGCGAGTGATAAAGTGGCCTGTCGTAATGAGGTGTCAGTGATGACATGGTGGTTCCTCTAGCGTTGCACAGTCATATGCATGGCAAATATTAATCGTACCACTTGACTTGTGCCCCCGCTCACTCAAGACCCTTCGGTGTGTTCACGGCCGAACTGTCATTTTACAGCCATGTTATGACTGGCATCTATTATCGCCCACCCTTGGTAATTTTATACACTGATACAATTAGGCATTTTCTCCCGTATAATGTGATGAGTGCATTATCAGAACTTGCTAATCTCATGCTAAACACTTTTACTGCTAACAGTCACAACTGCATCCCAATATCGGATAGCTAATGCATTTGTTTACCGAGATTTCCCGAGGAATCCGATCTTGGTTTGTTGATTTCTCAGGTGGTGGGTTTTTGATCAATTGGGATGTCCCGGGGAAGCTTTTTGAAACATGCACGGTGCCGTTTTGACCCCGGCGTTTGGTCGGCGGGCATGTAAGCTTATATTACAGTATACATATTTCCCGCCAAAAAAATGTTTTTACATTAGATATAAAAACGGGACTGTAACATTGCTTCAATGTATTGCTGGATATGTGGGAAGCGATATGCCTTGCTTGACGGTTGGTCATAAGACCGTCACATATCCCATGTGTTATTCAGTGGTTTATTGCACACTGATTATTAGGTATCTGGAGCAGGCACGCTCCATGCAACGAACTTGAGTGACAAAAATAGATAATTCCTGCACTAATAAGGCCATGCATTGTTACAATCCTAGATTCCGACATGATTTTGGCGGAAAAAAAAATGTTTGAATAACTTTAACTCAAAAATATTGAAAGTCGTGTAAGCTTACTTCTTATTGCATAAATACAAATATATATATATGTGTTGTTAAAAGCTGCTTTTGCTGTTGGCAGATTTATGTCATTTCGTATGGAAAAATGTGGTATGCCATCAATTTAATAATAATAAACTGTATTGTACCAAAAGGCCTCAGGCCCAAAGTACAACATGAAAGATATATACAATCGGTCATATATTACTGTTGAACAAATATTCCGTTTGACGTTTAAATGCCGAATACACAAAGGCAGTCAAAGTAGTTAAATTTACATCATTTGAACTTGACATAATCTGTAAAAATATATGTTCTGTTTTTGTTTGCGGACCAAAATACTTCGTTCGAATATCATTATAGAGTGGACAAACCAAAAGGAAATGTAATTCACCTTCCATTACTTCAAGAGAATTTGTCATGCAGTAGTTACAAAATCGCGCTTCCCGTGGGGTACTCCCTCTCATTTTCTCAATAGCTCACGCATGAACAGAACACCGTAATTTGGTTAACGCTACTCGATGTTTGACAATTCTTACAGACGAAAGGTAACGTTCAGGCTCTAAGAGCGAATTGTATTTACAATATGATGACAGTTTGGACATCGTAGTTATTTGCTCATGCCATTCTTGCATAGCGATATCACCTAATCTTTGGTGGAACTCTCTGATAAAGACATCAGTGTCCCCAACTCCCTGACTAAACCAAACATGACCAAACCCGTATCTGCACAACAAGTATTCTATATCTTTTACCCATGTATGCCTCCCAATACCGCTGAGACGAATCAACGTGTCATAACACCCTTTGTTGTATCGTTGTTCGTTAGTCTGAGTTAAACGTAACCAACATTTTATACACCTGGTCATATATATTGTACTGAGTGGTTTTCGCTCACATTCACCAAGCACGGCACAGTTTGGAGTTCGAAATGGCATATGCAAACACGTTTTACAGAACTTAATGTGAAGTAGCTCAACGTCCTTTCTGTACTCGTAGCCCCATATCTCACACCCATACAGAGCGATCGGGACCACCATCTTGTCGAACAGTTCGAAACATATCTATGGGGATGTCAGCATGCTCGAATATTTCTCAACAAAACAATCCCTTTCGTGGCCTGTTGAACTAACATTTTAAGTGCGGAGGTCCATTTTAGTGTTGACGAAAACAATATCCCTAAATATTTATAGAAAGAAACGGTCTCTACACACTGTCCATCAATGTACCATTTTTCATATTTTCTAAGTCGACCTCCATTTCGAAAAACAATGACTTTAGTTTTTGAAAAATTTATCAATAGTGAATAGTCTTTGCAGAACTTGCTAATTACATCAAGTTGCTTCTGTAGTCTGCCGGCAGTATCGTTAAATAAAGTCAGATCATCTGCGTACATTAACATAAAGACACCGGGGTATACTTGGCTAAAATATACACCATCACATGCTGCTGTTCTGAATCTATTTTCCAATCAATTGATATAAAGTGAGAAAAGAAAAGGGCTTAACATACAGCCTTGCCTGGTTCCTATCGAACAGTGAAAATATTCTGATAAACCTTCGGGAGTTTTAACGCAGGATTTTAAGTTTGAATACATAGATTTTAATACAGTTAATATTTTTCCATGGACACCCTCATTTATTAGTCTGTACCAAAGCGCTGAGTGCGGCATAGAATCGAACGCTTTAGAAAAATCAATGAATGCGCAATAGAACCGCCCACCTTTCTTGCATAAATACCTTTGGATCGTGCTATAGAGAGTGAAGATGTTGTCTATAGTGGAGCGTCCCTTGCGGTAGGCCCCCTGACCTTCACTTATCTTGCCATTTAACTCAGCCCACCTAGTGAGTGTGTTGCTCAAAATTTTTGTGAATATTTTACCCAGGGGGATTACATGGATATAATAATATTACCATTACACAGATCGTCCATTTTCTAAGTAAAAAAATTGTAGTTGTTTCATTTGGGTGGCCCAAACCATAGCACCCTCCCCCCCCCCCCCCCCGCCCTTCATCTGCCCTCTCCCAGCCCCCTTCCCCTCACCTCAAACTCATACGCTCGCCCTAGCCTATCGGCTGCAACAGGAAAACCCTGGGAAAAGGATCAATCAAGACAAAAAAAACAGACATCACAAATCAATTGTTATCAATTTTCTGCGGTCACGAGATCAATTTGATATACTGTTTTCCATATTATAAAAACTCAACATCTTATAGCGATTAATACAAGTTGTGATGGTTTGCCATAGACCAGCTATCCCTGAACCTGCACCATGTGGCCCGTGAGGTTCGGCACAGGGTGTGAGGACCGTCCTGGTCTCCAGGGAGGGGCAGGGGGTCATGGGGTCACACCGACGATACATGTACTGAAACGAGTGGACCCCCCTGAGCTGGGTGGATTCCGTCAGTCATCACACCCAGCGTCCTGGCTCCCACGGGCAAGTGCTTCTCCAGCACCCCCGGAGGTGACAGCCCAGGGTCCACCTTTACCCTCACTTCTTATTACTACCCTACACATTCTCTCTGCCCCCCCCCTCCCCTCCCCCCCCCCCCCGCCACCAAACCCAGTCGCCCGGTGCCTTCTCGCCCCCCCCTCCCCCACCCACGCCCCCTGTCAGCTCTCCCAGGCCGCAATGGACATTAAATTGAAACACAAGCCACTTGAAAGCACCGTGAACTGACAATGCCCTCCATGGCGCAGAATCTTATGGCATTCTTCTGCCAACACTTAGCACGAGGGTTAGAATGAAGGATGCCATTTGTCCGGGACTTCGGGCGACCAGTGTAGTCAATCAGCACACGGCAATCGAGATATATGATTGTACGGGAGTGTAAATCATTGTAGTGTGGCGTCTGACAGGACAGCTTGACAAGAGCGTCGTCAAGTGGCAATTGGGAATCGAGTAAATGTGTGTGAGTGTGTTGGGAGGGGGGGGGTGGTGGCGCATCTAGTGGGGGGGGGGACACAGGGGGCAGATGCCGCACCCTCCCCCCTTATAGACTATTGTCTATGTTGCCAATGTTGGCATATGGATCCGCCATTGGGTGGGGGGGGGGGGGGCACAGCAAAGCCAAAAGCAAAACCCCCCGAAGTTAAACCCAATACGAAAAGTGCGGTTTTATTCACCTCATGTACAGGACAGCATTTTATTATATATGTAACTGGATGGAGGGTATATATTGGTGTTTCGGGCCACGTGCTTATGAGCACGTGCTTATGAGCGTATAATTCGGGCTCAATTCTATGTCAACAGTGATAATATGCCTCCTGAGCAATTAGAAATGGGGTTTATTCCAACAACGTCATCGACGCATTTTTTTTTTTTATATTCAGGAAACATCTCCATGTTCGGCCCATGAGAAATGTATGTGTGTTTTACTCGTTTCAGCGCCACAAACAACGGCTTTACCTTTCATTCAGTCACACAGCTGTAAAAAGCTCTGGTCGCCAAACGATATCTGGCCTCCCCAATCTCCACCCCCTCTTCTTCTACTCCTTCCACTCCCACCTCCCTCTGATCCCCTCCACGCCCCTCAGCTCCCTCCGCTCCACCAAGTACCCTCCGCTCTCCTCTACTCCACTCCTCTCCACTACCCTCCGCTCCCACCAACTCCCTCCGCTCTCCTCTACTTCATTCCTCTCCACTAAACTCCGCTCCCACCAGCCCCCTCCGCTCTCCTCTACTCCACTCCCCTCCACTACCCTCCGCTCCCACCAGCTCCCTCCGCTCTTCTCTACTCCACTCCTCTCCACTACCCTCCGCTCCCCCAAGCTCCCTCCGCTCTCTTCTACTGCACTCCTCTCCACTACCCTCCGCTCCCACCAGCTCCCTCCGCTCCCCCAAGCTCCCTCCGCTCTCCTCTACTCCACTCCTCTCCACTACCTTCCGCTCCAACCAGCTCCCTCCGCTCTCCTCTACTCCACTCCCCTCCACTAACCTCCGCTCCCCCAAGCTCCCTCCGCTCTCCTCTACTCCACTCCTTTCCACTAACCTCCGCTCCCACCAGCTCCCTCCGCTCTCCTCTACTCCACTCCTCTCCACTACCCTCCACTCCCACCAGCTCCTTCCGCTCTCCTCTAATCCACTCCCCTCCATTACCCTCCGCTCCCCCAAGCTCCCTCCACTCTCCTCTACTCCACTCCTCTCCACCACCCTCCGCTCCCCCAAGCTCCCTCCGCTCTCCTCTACTCCACTCCTCTCCACTACCCTCCGCTCCCCCAAGCTCCCGCCGCTCTCCTCTACTCCACTCCTCTCCACTACCCTCTGCTCCCCCAAGCTCCCTCCGCTCTCCTCTACTCCACTCCTCTCCACTACCCTCCGCTCCCCCAAGTACCCTCCGCTCTCCTCTACTCCACTCCTCTCCACTACCCTCCGCCCCCACCAGCTCCATCCGCTCTCCTCTACTCCACTTCCCTCCACTAACCTCCGCTCCCCCAAGCTTCCCCCGCTCTCCTCTAGTCCACTCCTCTCCACTACCCTCCGCTCTCCCAAGCTCCCTCCGCTCTCCTCTACTCCACTCCTCTCCACTACCCTCCGCTCCCCCAAGCTCCCTCCGCTCCCCCAAGCTCCCTCCGCTCTCATCTACTCCATTCCTCTCCACTACCCTCCGCTCCCACCAGCTCCCTCCGCTCTTCTCTACTCCACTCCCCTCCACTACCCTCCGCTCCCACCAGCTCCCTCCGCTCTCTTCTACTCTACTCCTCTCTACCAATCTCTGCTCCCACCTGCTCCCTCCGCTCTCGTTAATTCCACTCCCTTCCACCACCCTCCGCTCCCACCCGCTCCCTCCGCTCTTCTCTACTCCACTACTCTCCACTACCCTCCGCTCCCCCAAGCTCCCTCCGCTCTCCTCTACTCCACTCCCTTCCACTACCCTCCGCTCCCCCCAGCTTCCCCCGCTCTCCTCTACTCCACTCCTCTCCACTACTCTCCGCTCCCCCAAGCTCCCTCCACTCTCCTCTACTCCACTCCCCTCCACTACCCTCCGCTCCCCCAAGCTCCCTCCACTCTCCTCTACTCCACTCTTCTCCACTACCCTCCGCTCCCCCAAGCTCCCTCCGCTCTCCTCTACTCCACTCCTCTCCACTACCCTCCGCTCCCCCAAGCTCCCTCCGCTCTCCTCTATTCCACTCCCCTCCACTACCCTCCGCTCCCCCAGGCTCCCTCCGCTCTCCTCTAGTCCACTCCTCTCCACTACCCTCCGCTCCCCCAAGCTCCCGCCGCGCTCCTCTACTCCACTCCCCTCAACTACCCTCCGCTCCCCCAAGCTCCCTCCGCTCTCCTCTACTCCACTCCTCTCCACTACCCTCCGCTCCCCCCAGCTTCCCCCGCTCTCCTCTACTCCACTCCTCTCCACTACCCTCCGGTTCCCCAAGCTCCCTCCGCTCTCCTCTACTCCACTCCTCTCCACTACCCTCCGCTCCCACCAGCTCCCTCCGCTCTCCTCTACTCCACTCCTCTCCACTACCCTCCGCTCTCCTCTACTCCACTCCTCTCCACTACCCTCCGCTCCCCCAAGCTCCCTCCGCTCCCCCGAGCTCCCTCCGCTTTCATCTACTCCACTCCTCTCCACTACCCTCCGCTCCCCCAAGCTCCCTCCACTCTCATCTACTCCATTCCTCTCCACTACCCTCCGCTCCCACCAGCTCCATCCGCTCTCTTCTACTCTACTCCTCTCCACCAACCTCCGCTCCCACCAGCTCCCTCCGCTCTCCTCTATTCTACTCCCCTTCACCACCCTCCGCTCCCACCAGCTCCCTCCGCTCTTTTCTACTCCACTCCTCTCCACTACCCTCCGCTCCCCCAAGCTCCCTCCGCTCTCCTCTACTCCACTCCCCTCCACTACCCTCCGCTCCCCCAAGCTCCCTCCGCTCTCCTCTACTCCACTACTATAGAACTATAGTAGATACTATAGAACATTCTATAGTAAGTACTATAGTACATCTTATAGTAAGTACTATAGTACATCCTATAGGCAAGTACTATAGAATATTCTATAGTAAATATTTTAGAAAGTGATATAGTAAATACTATAGTATTTACTATAGTAATTTCTATAGTACTTTTGGCTAATATTTACTATAGTACTTTCGTATAGTATTTACTATAGTAAATTCTATAGTACTTTTGTAAAGTATTTACTATAGTTAATTCTATACGAAAATACTACAGTACTTTACTATAGAATTTACTATAGTAACTACTATAGAATATTTTTATATGGGTCCTCTCCTCTTCACTACCCTCCGCTCCCCCAAGCTCCCGCCGCTCTCCTCTACTCCACTCTCCTCCACTACCATCCGCTCCCCCAAGCTCCCTCCACCCTCCTCTACTCTACTCCTCTCCACCAATCTCTGCTCCCACCTGCTCCCTCCGCTCTCGTTAATTCCACTCCCCTCCACCACCCTCCGCTCCCACCCACTCCCTCCGCTCTTCTCCACTACCCTCCGCTCCCCCAAGCTCCCTCCGCTCTCCTCTACTCCACTCCTCTCCACTACCCTCCGCTCCCCCAAGCTCCCTCCGCGCTCCTCTATTCCACTCCCCTCCACTACCCTCCGCTCCCCCAGGCTCCCTCCGCTCTCCTCTAGTCCACTCCTCTCCACTACCCTCCGCTCCCCCAAGCTCCCGCCGCGCTCCTCTACTCCACTCCCCTCAACTACCCTCCGCTCCCCCAAGCTCCCTCCGCTCTCCTCTACTCCACTCCTCTCCACTACCCTCCGCTCCCCCCAGCTTCCCCCGCTCTCCTCTACTCCACTCCTCTCCACTACCCTCCGGTTCCCCAAGCTCCCTCCGCTCTCCTCTACTCCACTCCTCTCCACTACCCTCCGCTCCCACCAGCTCCCTCCGCTCTCCTCTACTCCACTCCTCTCCACTACCCTCCGCTCCCCCAAGCTCCCTCCGCTCCCCCGAGCTCCCTCCGCTTTCATCTACTCCACTCCTCTCCACTACCCTCCGCTCCCCCAAGCTCCCTCCACTCTCATCTACTCCATTCCTCTCCACTACCCTCCGCTCCCACCAGCTCCATCCGCTCTCTTCTACTCTACTCCTCTCCACCAACCTCCGCTCCCACCAGCTCCCTCCGCTCTCCTCTATTCCACTCCCCTTCACCACCCTCCGCTCCCACCAGCTCCCTCCGCTCTTTTCTACTCCACTCCTCTCCACTACCCTCCGCTCCCCCAAGCTCCCTCCGCTCTCCTCTACTCCACTCCCCTCCACTACCCTCCGCTCCCCCAAGCTCCCTCCGCTCTCCTCTACTCCACTACTATAGAACTATAGTAGATACTATAGAACATTCTATAGTAAGTACTATAGTACATCTTATAGTAAGTACTATAGTACATCCTATAGGCAAGTACTATAGAATATTCTATAGTAAATATTTTAGAAAGTGATATAGTAAATACTATAGTATTTACTATAGTAATTTCTATAGTACTTTTGGCTAATATTTACTATAGTACTTTCGTATAGTATTTACTATAGTAAATTCTATAGTACTTTTGTAAAGTATTTACTATAGTTAATTCTATACGAAAATACTACAGTACTTTACTATAGAATTTACTATAGTAACTACTATAGAATATTTTTATATGGGTCCTCTCCTCTTCACTACCCTCCGCTCCCCCAAGCTCCCGCCGCTCTCCTCTACTCCACTCTCCTCCACTACCATCCGCTCCCCCAAGCTCCCTCCACCCTCCTCTACTCTACTCCTCTCCACCAATCTCTGCTCCCACCTGCTCCCTCCGCTCTCGTTAATTCCACTCCCCTCCACCACCCTCCGCTCCCACCCACTCCCTCCGCTCTTCTCTACTCCACTACTCTCCACTACCCTCCGCTCCCCCAAGCTCCCTCCGCTCTCCTCTACTCCACTCCCCTCAACTACCCTCCGCTCCCCCAAGCTCCCTCCGCTCTCCTCTACTCCACTCCTCTCCACTACCCTCCGCTCCCCCCAGCTTCCCCCGCTCTCCTCTACTCCACTCCTCTCCACTACTCTCCGCTCCCCCAAGCTCCCTCCACTCTCCTCTACTCCACTCCCCTCCACTACCCTCCGCTCCCCCAAGCTCCCTCCACTCTCCTCTACTCCACTCCTCTCCACTACCCTCCGCTCCCCCAAGCTCCCTCCGCTCTCCTCTACTCCACTCCTCTCCACTACCCTCCGCTCCCCCAAGCTCCCTCCGCTCCCCCGAGCTCCCTCCGCTCTCATCTACTCCACTCCTCTCCACTACCCTCCGCTCCCCCAAGCTCCCTCCATTCTCATCTACTCCATTCCTCTCCACTACCCTCCGCTCCCACCAGCTCCCTCCGCTCTCCTCTATTCCACTCCCCTTCACCACCCTCCGCTCCCACCAGCTCCCTCCGCTCTTCTCTACTCCACTCCTCTCCACTACCCTCCGCTCCCCCAAGCTCCCGCCGCTCTCCTCTACTCCACTCCCCTCCACTACCCTCCGCTCCCCCAAGCTCCCGCCGCTCTCCTCTACTCCACTCCCCTCCACTACCATCCCCTCCCCCAAGCTCCCCCACTCTCCTCTACTCCACTCCCTTCCACTACCCTCCGCTCCCCCAAGCTCCCGCCGCTCTCCTCTACTCCACTCCCCTCCACTACCATCCGCTCCCCCAAGCTCCCTCCACTCTCCTCTACTCCACTCCTCTCCACTACCCTCCGCTTCCACCAGCTCCCTCCGCTCTCCTCTACTCCACTCCCCTCCACTACCCTCCGCTCCCCCAAGCTCCCGCCGCTGTCCTCTACTCCACTCCCCTCCACTACCATCCCCTCCCCCAAGCTCCCCCACTCTCCTCTACTCCACTCCCTTCCACTACCCTCCGCTCCCCCAAGCTCCCGCCGCTCTCCTCTACTCCACTCCCCTCCACTACCATCCGCTCCCCCAAGCTCCCTCCACTCTCCTCTACTCCACTCCTCTCCACTACCCTCCGCTTCCACCAGCTCCCTCCGCTCTCCTCTACTCCACTCCCCTCCACTACCCTCCGCTCCCCCAAGCTCCCGCCGCTCTCCTCTACTCCACTCCCCTCCACTACCATCCCCTCCCCCAAGCTCCCTCCACTCTCCTCTACTCCACTCCCTTCCACTACCCTCCGCTCCCCCCCAGCTCCCGCCGCTCTCCTCTACTCCACTCCCCTCCACTACCATCCGCTCCCCCAAGCTCCCTCCACTCTCCTCTACTCCACTCCTCTCCACTACCCTCCGCTTCCACCAGCTCCCTCCGCTCTCCTCTACTCCACTCCCCTCCATTACCCTCCGCTCCCCAAGTTCCCTCCGCTCCCCTCTACTCCACTCCCTTCCACTACCCTCCGCTCCCCCAAGCTCCCTCCGCTCTCCTCTACTCCACTCCCCTCCACTACCCTCCGCTCCCACCAGCTCCCTCCGCTCTCCTCTACTCTACTCCCCTCCATTACCCTCCGCTACCCCAAGCTCCCTCCGCTCTCCTCTACTCCACTCCTCTCCACTACCCTCTACTCCCACCAGCTTCTTCCGCTCTCCTCTACTCCACTCCCCTCCACTACCCTCCGCTCCCCCAAGCTCCTGCCGCTCTCCTCTACTCCACTCCTCTCCACTACCATCCGCTTCCTCAAGCTCCCTCCGCTCTCCTCTACTCCACTCCTCTCCACTACCCTCCGCTCCCCCAAGTACCCTCCGCTCTCCTCTACTCCACTCCTCTCCACTACCGTCCGCCCCCACCAGCTCCCTCCGCTCTCCTCTACTCCACTCCCCTCCACTAACCTCCGCTCCCCCAAGCTCCCGCCGCTCTTCTCTACTCCACTCCCCTCCACTACCCTCCGCTCCCACCAGCTCCATCCGCTCTCTTCTACTCTACTCCTCTCCACCAATCTCCGCTCCCACCAGCTCCCTCCGCTCTCCTTAATTCCACTCCCCTCCACTACCCTCCGCTCCCCCAAGCTCACTCCGCTCTCCTCTACTCCACTCCCCTCTACTACCCTCCGCTCCCCCAAGCTCCCTCCGTTGTCCTCTACTCCACTCCTCTCCACTACCCTCCGCTCCCCCCAAGCTCCCCCCGCTCTCCTCTACTCTACTCCTCTCCACTACCCTCCGCTCCCCCAAGCTCCCTCCACTCTCCGCTACTCCACTCCCTTCCACTACCCTCCGCTCCCCCCCAGCTCCCACCGCTCTCCTCTACTCTACTCCTCTCCACTACCCTCCGCTCCCCCAAGCTTCCTCCACTCTCCGCTACTCCACTCCCTTCCACTACCATCCGCTCCCCCAAGATCCCTCCACTTTCCTCTACTCCACTCTCTCCACTACCCTCCGCTCCCCCAAACTCCCTCCGCTCTCCTCTACTCCACTCCTCTCCACTACCCTCCGCTCCCCCAAGCTCCCTCCGCTCTTCTCTACTCCACTCCTCTCCACTACCCTCCGCTCCCCCAAGCTCCCTCCGCTCTCATCTACTCCACTCCTCTCCACTACCCTCCGCTCCCCCAAGCTCCCTCCGCTCCCCAAAGCTCCCTCCGCTCTCATCTACTCCATTCCTCTCCACTACCCTCCGCTCCCACCAGCTCCCTCCGCTCTCTTCTACTCTACTCCTCTCCACCAACCTCCGCTCCCACCAGCTCCCTCCGCTCTCCTCTATTCCCCTCCCCTTCACCACCCTCCGCTCCCACCAGCTCCCTCCGCTCTTCTCCACTCCACTCCTCTCCGCTACCCTCCGCTCCCCCAAGCTCCCTCCGCTCTCCTCTACTCCACTCCCCTCCCCTACCCTCCGCTCCCCCAAGCTCCCTCCGCTCTTCTCTACTCCACTCCCCTCCACTACCCTCCGCTCCCCCAAGCTACCTCCGCTCTCCTCTAGTCGACTCCTCTTCACTACCCTCCGCTCCCCCAAGCTCCCGCCGCTCTCCTCTACTCCACGCCCCTCCACTACCCTCCGCTCCCCCAAGCTCCCTCCACTCTCCTCTACTCCACTCCTCTCCACTACCCTCCGCTCCCCCCAGCTCCCCCCGCTCTCCTCTACTCCACTCCTCTCCACTACCCTCCGCTCCCCCAAGCTCCCAATGCTCTCCTCTACTCCACTGCCCTCCACTACCCTCCGCTCCCCCAAGCTCCCTCCACTCTCCTCTACTCCACTCCTCTCCACTACCCTCCGCTCCCCCAAGCTCCCTCCGCTCTCCTCTACTCCACTCCTCTCCACTACACTCCGCTCCCCCAAGCTCCCTCCGCTCCCCCGAGCTCCCCCCGCTCTCCTCTACTCTACTCCTCTCCACTACCCTCCGCTCCCCCAAGCTCCCTCCACTCTCCGCTACTCCACTCCCTTCCACTACCATCCGCTCCCCCAAGATCCCTCCACTTTCCTCTACTCCACTCTCTCCACTACCCTCCGTTCCCACCAGCTCCCTCCGCTCTCTTCTACTCTACTCCTCTCCACCAATCGCCGCTCCCACCAGCTCCCTCCGCTCTCCTCTATCCCACTCCCCTCCACCACCCTCCGCTCCCACCAGCTCCCTCCGCTTTTCTCTACTCCACTCCTCTCCACTACACTCCGCTCCCCCAAGCTCCCTCCGCTCTCTTCTACTCTACGCCTCTCCACCAATCTCCGCTCCTACCAGCTCCCTCCGCTCTCCTCTATTCCACTCCCCTCTACCACCCTCCGCTCCCAACAGCTCCCTGCGCTCTTCTCTACTCCACTCCTCTCCACTACACTCCGCTCCCCCAAGCTCCCTTCACTCTCCTCTACTCCACTCCTCTCCACTACCCTCCGCACCCCCTAGCTCCCTCCGCTCTCCTCTACTCCACCCCTCTCCACTACCCTCTGCTCCCCCAAGTTCCCCCCGCTCTCCTCTACTCCACTCCCCTCCACTCCCCTCCGCTCCCCCAAGCTCCCTCCACTCTCCTCTACTCCACTCCTCTCCACTACCCTCCGCTCCCCCAAGCTCCCTCCGCTCTCCTCTACTCCACTCCCATTCACTACCCTCCGCTCCCACCATCTCCCTCCGCTCTCCTCTACTCCACTCCCCTCCATTACCCTCCGCCGCCCCAAGCTCCCTCCGCTCTCCTCTACTCCACTCCTCTCCACTACCCTCCACTCCCACCAGCTCCTTCCGCTCTCCTCTACTCCACTCCCCTCCACTACCGTCCGCTCCCACCAGCTCCCTCCGCTCTCCTCTACTTCACTCCTCTCCACTACCCTCCGCACCCACCAGCTCCCTCCGCTCCCACCAGCTCCCTCCGCTCTCCTCTACTTCACTCCTCTCCACTACCCTCCGCACCCACCAGCTCCCTCCGCTCTCCTCAACTCCATTCCTCTCCACTACCCTCCGCTCTCCTCTACTCCACTCTTCTCCACTACCCTCCGCTCCCAACAGCTCCCTCCACTCTCCTCAACTCCACTCCTCTCCACCACCCTCCGCTCCAACCAGCGCCCTCCACTCTCCTCTACTCCACTCCTCTCCACTACCCTCCGCTCCCACCAGCTCCCCCGCTCTCCTCTACTCCACTCCTCTCCACTACCCTCCGCTCCCACCAGCTCCCCCGCTCTCCTCTACTCCACTCCTCTCTACTCCCCTCCACTCCCCCAAGCTCCCTCCGCTCTCCTCTACTCCACTCCTCTCCACTACCCTCCGCTCCCACCAGCTCCCCTCGCCCTCTTCCCCCCCCCCTCCGCTCCCCCGCTCCCTCCGCTCCCCCCGCCCCACCCAAGTTGCCGCCCCCCCACCTCGTTTTTAACGAAAAACTGTTCTCCCCATAAGCTTGCACCCCCCCACCCCTCCCCTCCCCAACCCCTTCTTTTTACACCAGACACAAATTCCTTTTAATCGATCGTAGCTAGCTTTCTATCAATCTATGACACGCAATGGGTGCGTGGACTCGGCTTATACCGATGCCTCCTTGGGGATATGGTCACCGCCAGTGATAAACAAGTTCATGCACGGCCCGTTCATTACCCTGCCCTCGAGGGGTGACCGCTTCACTTACCGCCGCGGGGTAAACATACGTGCCGAACGAGGGGAGAAAGAACTGTTGCGGCATATCACTTCCTTCGGCGTGTAACACATGTCACTCTGGTCAGCATCGCCGCCTCCATTGCAAACCAGAACGGGACCACATCACACTACAAGCCTTGGGGAAGGTGGGTGGGGCAGGTTATCATGTTTAGACCACGAACATGACGTGCGCCATCTTGAAACGTTCTCAGCGACACTAACTTCTACGGATGCCGCATGTGGTAATCACACTGTATGCATGTTGCCGTTATAAGGTGTTGATCATGTGTTAATCATTTGTTAGGCATATAAGGGGGGTGGGGGGTACCCTCTCTCACTCGCGAATCCCCAAGAATTAGGGAGAGTAATATCGAATCTCCAAGATGAGGACTGCTGAAGACTGGGCAAGAAAAAAAACACGTTAAAGGTGATATTGCAGATATCGAGGAATTCACAGACTGCTATAACAGCAAATGCGCAAATGGTCTTCGCGTTGAACCAGGAATTGTACGAATAACGATCCTCAAAAATTGTCAACAACAAATCGCGAACCTCCAAGAATTCCTGGATGCCAATCCCGGAGATCGGAAAAGGTATCCCCCTCCCTCATATCGTCAATGCGCTTTGCGAGTTCGCCTCTTCGGCCGTAAACTTCCAGTCACTGCGCCAGCCGTAATCATGGTAATACCCCCCCCCCCCCCCACCCCGACCACCCGCCGGTCGCAAGTTTCAATAGACCGCCCTCCCCTTTTAAATTTCTGGATCCGCCCCTGCTGTGTGATGGCGACCGCCCCCACCCCGCCCTCCTCTCCTAAACAATCACCCACTGCGGCAAATCCTTAAGGTACCATGGCGTAACCACAATCCTGGATCACAATCACCCACTGCGGCAAATCCTTAAGGTACCATGGCGTAACCACAATCCTGGATCACAATCACCCACTGCGGCAAATCCTTAAGGTACCAAGGCGTAACCACAATCCTCGATTACAATCACCCACTGCGGCAAATCCTTAAGGTACCATGGCGTAACCACAATCCTGGATCACAATCACCCACTGCGGCAAATCCTTAAGGTATCAAGGCGTAACCACAATCCTGGATCACAATCACCCACTGCGGCAAATCCTTAAGGTACCAAGGCGTAACCACAATCCTGGATCACAATCACCCACTGCGGCAAATCCTTAAGGTACCATGGCGTAACCACAATCCTGGATCACAATCACCCACTGCGGCAAATCCTTAAGGTACCAAGGCGTAACCACAATCCTGGATCACAATCACCCACTGCGGCAAATCCTTAAGGTACCAAGGCGTAACCACAATCCTGGATCACAATCACCCACTGCGGCAAATCCTTAAGGCACCATGGCGTAACCACAATCCTGGATCACAATCACCCACTGCGGCAAATCCCTAAGGTACCAAGGCGTAACCACAATCCTGGATCACAATCACCCACTGCGGCAAATCCTTAAGGTATCATGGCGTAACCACAATCCTGGATCACAATCACCCACTGCGGCAAATCCTTAAGGCACCATGGCGTAACCACAATCCTGGATCACAATCACCCACTGCGGCAAATCCCTAAGGTACCAAGGCGTAACCACAATCCTGGATCACAATCACCCACTGCGGCAAATCCTTAAGGTACCATGGCGTAACCACAATCCTGGATCACAATCACCCACTGCGGCATTACCTAAGGTACCAAGGCGTAACCACAATCCTGGATCACAATCACCCACTGCGGCAAATCCTTAAGGTACCATGGCGTAACCACAATCCTGGATCACAATCACCCACTGCGGCAAATCCTTAAGGTACCAAGGCGTAACCACAATCCTGGGTCACAATCACCCACTGCGGCAAATCCCTAAGGTACCATGGCGTAACCACAATCCTGGATCACAATCACCCACTGCGGCAAATCCTTAAGGTACCATGGCGTAACCACAATCCTGGATCACAATCACCCACTGCGGCAAATCCTTAAGGTACCATGGCGTAACCACAATCCTGGATCACAATCACCCACTGCGGCAAATCCTTAAGGTACCAAGGCGTAACCACAATCCTGGATCACAATCGCCCACTGCGGCAAATCCTTAAGGTACCATGGCGTGACCACAATCCTGGATCACAATCACCCACTGCGGCAAATCCTTAAGGTACCACGGCGTAACCACAATCCTGGATCACAATCACCCACTGCGGCAAATCCTTAAGGTACCAAGGCGTAACCACAATCCTGGATCACAATCACCCACTGCGGCAAATCCTTAAGGTACCATGGCGTAACCACAATCCTGGATCACAATCACCCACTGCGGCAAATCCTTAAGGTACCAAGGCGTAACCACAATCCTGGATCACAATCACCCACTGCGGCAAATCCTTAAGGTACCATGGCGTAACCACAATCCTGGATCACAATCACCCACTGCGGCAAATCCTTAAGGTACCATGGCGTAACCACAATCCTGGATCACAATCACCCACTGCGGCAAATCCTTAAGGTACCATGGCGTAACCACAATCCTGGATCACAATCACCCACTGCGGCAAATCCTTAAGGTACCAAGGCGTAACCACAATCCTGGATCACAATCACCCACTGCGGCAAATCCTTAAGGTACCAAGGCGTAACCACAATCCTGGATCACAATCACCCACTGCGGCAAATCCTTAAGGCACCATGGCGTAACCACAATCCTGGATCACAATCACCCACTGCGGCAAATCCTTAAGGTATCATGGCGTAACCACAATCCTGGATCACAATCACCCACTGCGGCAGATCCTTAAGGTACCATGGCGTAACCACAATCCTGGATCACAATCACCCACTGCGGCAAATCCTTAAGGTACCAAGGCGTAACCACAATCCTGGATCACAATCACCCACTGCGGCAAATCCTTAAGGTATCATGGCGTAACCACAATCCTGGATCACAATCACCCACTGCGGCAAATCCTTAAGGCACCATGGCGTAACCACAATCCTGGATCACAATCACCCACTGCGGCAAATCCTTAAGGTATCATGGCGTAACCACAATCCTGGATCACAATCACCCACTGCGGCAAATCCTTAAGGCACCATGGCGTAACCACAATCCTGGATCACAATCACCCACTGCGGCAAATCCTTAAGGTACCATGGCGTAACCACAATCCTGGATCACAATCACCCACTGCGGCAAATCCTTAAGGTACCATGGCGTAACCACAATCCTGGATCACAATCACCCACTGCGGCAAATCCTTAAGGTACCATGGCGTAACCACAATCCTCGATCACAATCACCCACTGCGGCAAATCCTTAAGGTACCATGGCGTAACCACAATCCTGGATCCGCCCCATGTTCATCACATCAAGATCCTCATCGGCATTCCGAGCCACGCGAGCGCCTCGGCCTAACCACTGCAATCATTACCGCCGGATACACGCGAGTCAGCGCTGCTTTTATCAGGATGATCAGTCGGACAATTATCAGATCTACGCGGTCTGATAGTTGTGTACGTGTAAGCTGGGCGATAAAGCGGCATTGTGTCAGCAAGGAATGTGTTGAACACAGCGTCAAGGTGATTAGCGTACCGCGGGGTATCACAGAGGGGGTGGGGGGGGGGGGGGGGGGGGTGGAGAGGTGATCGGTAAGCACTCCGAGTATCCCATCTAGCATCCGGCCCTGCAGCTTCCCGGATTCCACCCCCCACCCGTACCCATCCCTCGCCCCACCCCGCCTGTAACCACCCCACCTGTGGTGCCCGGCCGTGGGACGCCTAATTAACGCCCAGAGTTATGGGTCTACCACAGATCAGTCGACAGTTGTGCCCGGTTATTAATTAGCATCCCTTGATACCGGAACCGGGGCATTGTGGGAATGGCGAAACATCCTACCCGGCTGGCTCTCTGCCTAAAGCTGGCTGCCTGCTACATGCCCCACCCCGCCCCGACTCTTGGCCCACCCCGCCCCGACTCTTGCCCCACCCACACTACGCGTTTCGCCCCTCTCTCCACCCCCACCCCGCCCCGCCTCCCGCCCCGCACTCCACACACATCCAGCACCTGTTGCAGACCAGCAAAGTGAAGGGTCGGGAGTGATGGTAGGGGTTGGGGCGTATGGGGGAGAAGTCTGGAGGGAGAGTGGGGGTTTTGGGAGGGGGACACAAGGAGAGAATACTCCCATCTGTCCGCACCTCCTCACAGCTTGGATGGAGTGGGAAAACGGAGAGGAGGGGGAGGGGGGGGGGGAGGGTGTGGTACAAGTGGGATATAACGACCGTCTACACCATATGCTACCTCACCCCCCCCCCCCCACCCACCCTCATGGTTCAGAGACGAGGCCCCCAACGAAATCCGTCTTAAACGTTTGCAGCCTCCTAACCCGTCACCCCAGAGCCACAGTCCCCACCTCACAACTTATTTTACATCCACCCCAACCCAGCCTACCCCCCTCCAAGCCCCCCACCACTAAGTACATTCACCCCCACCCAGCCTACCCCGCTCCAAGCCCCCTCCCTCTCCCCCTTGCCCCCGCCATCCTCTCCCTTCGCATTTTCCTTCTCCAAGTGAGCTCCTGTTTATTATGGAAGACCAACCTATGCATAAACGTCGAAGAACCAACACGTTCAAAACCAACACGTATGTCTGTAACACGTTACTGTTTTATCCTATCACAGCGCTGGATTTGATACACGAAGCAAATGTACACGTCAGTCAGCTACGTGTTAATTTACTACGCCGAGGTGGAACCATTAATGCGGTTACGTCGAACTTCGACGTACTATTTTAACGTCGAACTTCGACGTACTATTTTAACGTCGAACTTCGACGTACTTTTTTAACGTCGAACTTCGACGTACTTTTTGACGGGTTTTCATTGGCTAGTGTTCGGCGTCAAATATCCGCCACGCCATTGGCCAATATTTCAAAATCTGGGGGGCACTCCACAAAGATATGGATCCCCGTGATCGTGTACTTTTAACAAAATAGTGGTTGAAACGATCTAGTGCAGTTGATCAATTAATAGGGCTCGGTTGAGAATTACAAAATCCTACAATCGCAATAATAATATCAATGCTTCGTTTTATATAATAATCAGTATTTGACAATATTTTAAATGCAATTATTATTAATTAGTATAGCTTAAACAGTGGATGTCGGTTGTAGGCAAACAACGGAACAACGAAGCCCCACACAGTCTCCCGGTATGACAAATTTATATGACGTAAATGAAACAACGTTGATTTTCGATAGACTATATATATATATATATACATCTTCGGAGTGTTATATGTGTACAGTGTCATGAGAAATAAACCTAATCATGTTGATATGTTTTGCTTGAACCACGATATTTGTCTTACTTTTTCTTCCACCCGGATCTAGCTCTCCAATGTTTATAAGAGGAATAATAAATAATGCTGAGTTACATGTATTAACATATCCGGCCCAACCTTATCTTTCCATGGTGTAACCCCCAAAGATAAAGATAGCCCCAAGAGATGACCAGATGGATGGATGTGGAGACCGTGGCTTGAGATTAAGATCTGAGATTAAAGGACACGCCGTTATGTGTGACTATCATTGGCCCTGGCCAAGGAGGGATCTGGGAGGGCCATCTGAATTTCTTGTCGCGTTCACTGTTCCATACAAATATCCAAGTAGGACACTGGCCGGCCTTGCCAAGCAACGTGTACGGTTAGCCAGACGCAGGGTCTATAGTACTAGTAAACTCTAGGCAATAAATTCCAATTCAAATAACGCCGGCTCATTAACACATCCGGGAACATAACAGTGCGCCAAAGGCTTCGCGTTGCTGCGTGGGCAGCCCCGTTCTTAGATTGAATTCGCCGCATGCATAAATTTACACAAATTGGATGTATCTTGGACGTATCTTTTGTACGTCGAACTTCGAAGTAGTTTTTGTACGTCGAACTTCGACGTAGTTTTTGTACGTCGAACTTCGACGTAATTTTTGTACGTCGAACTTCGACGTAGTTTTTGGACGTCGAACTTCGACGTAGCTTTTGGACGTCGAACTTCGACGTAAATCGCAGTGTTACTTTACTACGTCGAAGTTCGGCGTAGTAAATTAACACGTAGCTGACTGACGTGTACATTTGCTTCGTGTATCAAATCCAGCGCTGTGATAGGATAAAACAGTAACGTGTTACAGACCTACGTGTTGGTTCTTCGACGTTTATGCATAGGTTGGCCTTCCATAGTTTATCGTCCCCATCCCACTGCCAAATAACTCTCTCCCGCACCCCCACACTCTACCGGCTCGGCAGCTGCAAAGACCCCAAACCAAGTAGAGGCCCCGTCGTTCCTTTGAAACCTTCTGTGGAAGAAAAACAGAGCTGTCTTCACCCGCCAAGCAAAAAAAAAAAAAAAAAATGGTGGTTTGAGTGGTAAACAAGACGTCACTTTATATCATGGTAAGTGACCCAACCAGCAGGTGGCGCTGTTCATCTCACGGTTTTTTTGTTTTCATCATGTAGTACAAATTCTGTTTCGACTACAATAACCTTGCTGTGGTCCGCTTCAGTCGGCTAATTTTTACGTCTTGTTATATGTGTAATATATTACCCTATATATTATATATAGCTTCATGGGCCACAAATATATCGCAAATAGCTACATGAACCAATAAGTTATATATACTATCCTAAGCTACGAGAGGCTACATGGAGCATGGAGCTACATGAAAGAGAGATATATATGAAAAACACAGCTATTAATAAATATGACGGTAGTGTGGTAATACTGGTGTAAACTTATGCTAGATCAAACAGTACTGTACTAGGCCTACACTGATAGCATAATTGAACAAATGCATTATGTACACTCATGCATATTTACAATAAACAAATGCATATAATACCAATAGTTAAGTGAGCAAATGCACAATACCCACATTTAATGTGAACATATTGTATGTAGAGTAACCATGGCTACGTGGAGTGAATAAGTTTTCGAAAGTTACTTAGGATAAAATCAGCAGACGGTTTTTTGTCGTGAAGTTGAAGGGCACGAAGAACATATTTTACGATGTTACAGACGGCGATATCGGTGCATGTTGCAGCTGCCAGCCGTTGCAACGCTTTCGCATCGGCCGTCGTTACCTACAAAATGTAAACATGATTTACCACGTGCGACTGTCGCTTTGATTATATCCAGGCGTGGTCCTGACAATCCATAATGCCTTTCCCGGCCAGGGGGCGACCGGCAGTGTCAGGTGTGTGTGTGTGGGTGGGGGGGAGATCGGCAGAAGTCCCAACGACAGGTTCCTAGTTCTCATGCCGAACGGATGGCGATTCAAGACAACGTTTGACTCACTGGTGGATCCAAAGGTTGGGGGTTGTCCAGAGAGTTATTTGCCCCGACCTTTGCCCCGACTTGGAGGGGGTCGGTTCGCCCCCTTCCAATGTCCCTCCTCGCTTTTGTTGTGCCTCAATCCCCCTCCCCACCCCCCCCGACCCCCCGCCTCATTTTGCTGTGGGTCACCCCTTTCGCTGGAAAGTAGGCGAACATCAGGCATGTGCCCACCGATCCACGTGCCGTTAGGCTTCTCAGGTGGCCAGAGCACTCAATGCAAGCGCTCTAACCCACTGAGCTATCGAGGCGGCCCCCTAAATTCTTGGATCCGCCACTGCAAAGTCACTTTCAAGAGGTCTGTCTTCTTTTGGAACCGCAGAAATACTACATCCGGGTCATCAGCTGTCCGCGTACACACGTACATCACGTGACCATGCACATACCATGACGACAAACACCTGCGCATGCTACCCATAAAACCCATATCGGAGGCCCTAAAACCTATATCAGACGGCCATAAACCTACATCAGACGCCCACAACATCCCACGGTTCGTCCTACCGTAACCGGTAACCGTAAACCGCATGTATCCACCACATATGTGTGACATCTGCCCTCTGACAAAACATAACACAGGACAGCATTCAACTTGATGAATCTAACATCGGTTTAGCTGTGTGTTCACACAAGTAATCTTTGGCTGGGTGTGCTGCGCAACAGTTTTATCGACGCGGCGACCCGAAGAGCGTGAAAGTCGAGCACTGTTTTGGAAAACGAGAACCGATTCCGCGGTCGATTTCAGATGGTCTGAAGGTGTAACCGCGCAGATACGGCTCAGCTGTGCGTCAAGGGTGGAATGGAATGTTGGTGTTTTAGGCCACTTTTGTGCACATACAGGCTAAATTGGGCCAAGGAACCTCCCGAGACGATGAAGGATGAAGGAATGAAACATGCCCCAGATTAGATGCCCGAGCCCGGATTCGAACCCTGGACCTATTGATCTGCGGTCTAGTGCGCTAACCACTACACCAGGGAGGCCCCCGTGCGTCAAGGGTAACTTTTAATGTGGACGAACAGGGGCGGATCCAGGCCGTGCGGAATATGAGGTGAGGGGGGAGGGGGGGGGGCACGAGTCTGTTAAATGGGGAAGCAGCATGATTCTCCCTAGCCCTGGTACATGCCTCTTTTACCACGCCCGTAAACGGAGCAAGGGTGAGAGCCATGCCGCTCACCAGGCCTAAAATTAGAAATCGTGGACCGGTGGCTCAAGTTGAAGGTCCTAACAGAATAAATATGAAGTGCCTACCCGTCAATTGCTCCATTAGGTTCCTGAAGCTCTTATGACTTTCGTCGGACAGTCATTTCTTACGTCGGTAGTGTATTTTCATTCCGGAAGTAAACAAATTTAGCGTGAGCACTCGCTGCCAGGGCCAGGCGGCGTTTGTTGACGTCCGGCGAATGGCGGAGCATTGAAAACGAATCCAGAGGTGACAAAAATCGCCCGGATTACAAGAAAATACACTACCGACCAAAGAAATGACTGTCCGAAGAAACTCATAAAAGCTTCAGGAAACTAATGGAGCAACTTGACTTAACATGGTGTATCGATATGTCCCTCATGCGTAATCGCCCCAAAGATTGTCGTCATCCAGTCCTCATCTGGGAAGTAGATGAAAGTAGATTTATCTTTTTCTTTTACGGTTTACTATGATGCATTTAGACAAGGCAATGTCCAGACAATTATAAAGTCTCAATATGTATCAATTTAGCCATATGGTAAACTATATGAGGTAGTGTTTCCTCCGCAGTTTGGGGCGAGGAGGGGTGTTGGGGTTGCAGAGAAGCTTATCGAGCGCGTATCGAGAATTTCGAATCGACTGCAGCTTACCTGCTCCCGGTGTCTATAACTAGGTCTTCTACCACAAAGCTTGGGGATGCGGCACCGTGAGCGAGGGTCAAGGCCCGGGGGTAGGTGCGTTAAAATATCTCAAAGTGCGGGGTCAGTGCGGGATCTTCACTGAGACAACATTCTCTCTCACAACGTACACCCTGGCGATCTCCACCCCTTTAAGCTTCGTACACCACTTAATCATGCACTCCGGCATACCCAATGCCAATATCCCCGCCCGCTGACCTCTGCCCCGTCTGCCCATCCCTCTCCCTCTCCCCTTAATCGACATCACTCCCCCCACCCCCTCTCCTTCCCGCCCTCCCTCTGCACCCCCCCCCCCCTCACCTCCACCTCCCCTCACCGCCGGGCCCCGGTAGGACTGACATAGCAGCCGCGGTGGCCCCAGCGCGGTGCGCTCCCCCCCCCCCCCAACCCCCGCTGTGCCCCCCAGGCCCGTTGCCCCCGGGCTCGGCGGGAAGCTGGAAGTCGTCTGCTTCACGCCTGATATCGGTTTTCGGTGGGTGATGCCTTGTTTATAGACTGTAATGTATCATTCATCATTGAAAGGAGATCGACGTTGTAAGTTTCCCTTTCTCACATGGAAGTCATCACATGGTTCTCCCATACGACGCAGCTGATTGAAGTTTCCCGCCTAAATTGCGGCCGGAGCGTGCTTCAGGCGGCAAAAGTCGTCTGCTTGTCATTTCCGACTCCAGTTGTGTGGAACTGTGCGCCCCTTTGTCAAGGCAAAAAAACGTTACTTTTGCGGTGTTTTCACATCAAAGAGAAGCCGAGACGTAATGTAGGACTACTTGTTGTTGTTCTAATTTGTGTCGTTTTTCTGTTTTCTTGTCTTTTTCAATTTTCCTTTTACGCTTAGGCCAGATAAAGCTTGCCGGGCACGTTTCCGCACCGATTGCACGGGCTACAAACATTCCTGTTTCACACAGGACACGTTTCGCTGCAGCTATCGGACTCTTGTTGATCTCACGCTCACTTGGGTAGTTTCAATTGTGACATGGACACTTAGATTATAATTAGAGTATGTAATCATATAACATTAAATTATTAATGAATCTCTCTACGGTTTGACACCGGGATGAGACAGATAGGCGAACATAAGGACAACACGACACCACCATAGAGAGAAAGTATGCAAGGAATCAGCGGGGATTCCCCCCAACGCTCCTGAAATTTCGATAATGACTAAGAAAAAAGCAGAGGAGGGAATAAAGGATGTAAATTTAGACCAAATTTAGTGGCGAAGTCTGCCCCCACCCTCCAAGACCCTAACGCCTACATACAAGAAAAGAAAAGCCCATTTGGACATATCTCTGTGATCGGGGATCCGCCCACGACATATTACCTAAGGAGACAGGTTAATTGCCCGTGGATGATGCGACCGTTGTATGTGGGCATGTGTGTATAGAGCACGGAGGATCCAGAACCTATCCGCGGATAAATCTCGGGTAATAGCCACACCCGGACGTTGTAGCCCCTACCACGCATGCGCGAGGCAGGGCGGGGCGGGGCTTGGGTGGAAGCACCCCCTCGTGCGGTTATAATGAGCACAGCTGGAGTCTCGCAACGGGAAACCGATCACAAGGCGGTGGGGCGGCCTCCAGTTGTCCCCCAACACCAAACGAGGCCTAATGCCGTCCTCTGATCTTGCCTTGGGTTACCCGCGGAGTTCCCCCGCCCAGATAACCACCCTCACCACCCCACAACCCCCCCCCACCACCCAGCACTCCACCCACTACCTTCCCCCGCCCCACCCCCACCCGCACTCCAACCTCGCCCTTCCCACCCCTCCCTCTTCCCAACCCTCGTCCACCCCAGCAGGGTTCCTTTCCCAAACCGCACCCTCTCACACCTTTGCGCAGTTTCCTTGGAGATCGCTTTCCTCGTTGCAACACTCTCTCTCCTCCCTTTCCTCCCGCCTCCTCTATCACTCTCCCCTCGGTCCTCCATACCCGCTCCCCCCCCCCCCCCCACACACACACCCCTCTGCCCAGCAGCCTGGCCCGGGACAGTCTTCCTCTCATATCATATGATATCAGGGGAATCTTATCGATGTTATCATGTCTACCCATCCCCCCTGCTGCTCCCCCAACCCCGTCACCCCCCCCCCCCCGCTTCACCCACGCCTCCGCCGGGATCCCCAGGTATGGTCTGCAGACTTATAACCCAGCCCCCCCCCCCACCACAAATCCCCACCCCGACCCTGTCCAGCAGGGGGTCATCAGTGGAGATTCCATGGTTATTCCTGGCCGCCGGAGTCCAGGAAATATCATAATGATCACCTTCACGTGGTCCTCATCACTCAGCCAAATGCGGACCTTTAATAGATGGGTGGCTGTCATATCTGCCTCTCCTCCTCCTCCATTCCGCATAGCTATAGTTTGGGTTTTCGGATTCTTGGTTGATATTTCCATGCTAGGCCGAGTAACGGTACTAAGCAGAGACATTTACAGATGCGAGAGTAATTTGCAGAGAAATAGACAAATATGAGAGAAATATACAGATGTGAAAACAATTTCAAAGAAACGGCGTAATATGTTTAAAATAGTAAATAATTCATATACGTTTTCTGATTGCAAATAATTCATTCTGCACCTTTGTTCCTGGGGTATTAATTATATCTATTTTCGGGACAACCTTTAAGCTTGTCTCTCTCTCTCTATGTGTCTCTCTGTTTAACACCGTTTAACGGTAGTCGTCTCGCCTTCTCCGATCATCCCAGGATTTTTATACGCATTTATGCATTGATGGATTAGAAGAACTGTTTGAAGAATTATTTCACTCCGCTCCCTTCCTTTCTCTCCATCCCACTCTAGCATAGCCACCTGGCTCGTGAGGCTGTGACAAACTCCCAGTGACAAAGTACTGACATCAGAAGCCGATAGTGCCGGTTCAAAGGTCACCAACGGAGAAAGGGTGGCTGGGGGGGGGGGGGTGTATACCCTGGTCTGTTCTCCCTCTCCTATTCGTTTGTTAACCCTGACCCTCAAGTTTTCTATTTACCCGCTCCCGGTTTGCTTGCCCTCGCCACGACCCCCCACTCACTCACCTCTCTCCACACCCCTTACAACACACAACAGTACTCTGAACCCCCGGCCCCTCG
Organism: Arenicola marina; assembly: GCA_964019135.1. NCBI lineage: Eukaryota > Metazoa > Annelida > Polychaeta > Arenicolidae > Arenicola > Arenicola marina. Next base: position 16,849,764 of record OZ025259.1, on the reverse strand, counting down.
TGTGCATTCCCCACTCGGCCACCCGGGGCCGGCCGCCGGTCTCTAGGTACTTCATCCTGACCCCCCGGCCCCTCGTGTGCACTCCCCACTCGGCCACCCGGGGCCGGCCGCCGGTCTCTAGGTACTTCACCCTGACCCCCCGGCCCCTCGTGTGCACTCGCCACTCGGCCACCCGGGGCCGGCCGCCGGTCTCTAGATACTTCACCCTGACCCCCCGGCCCCTCGTGTGCACTCGCCACTCGACCACCCGGGGCCGGCCGCCGGTCTCTACTTCACCCTGACCCCCCGGCCCCTCGTGTACACTCCCCACTCGGCCACCCGGGGCCGGCCGCCGGTCTCTACTTCACCCTGACCCCCCGGCCCCTCGTGTGCACTCCCAACTCGGCCACCCGGGGCCGGCCGCCGGTCTTTACTTCACTCTGACCCCCCGGCCCCTCGTGTGCACTCGCCACTCGGCCACCCGGGGCCGGCCGCCGGTCTCTACTTCACCCTGACCCCCCGGCCCCTCGTGTACACTCCCCACTCGGCCACCCGGGGCCGGCCGCCGGTCTCTACTTCACCCTGACCCCCCGGCCCCTCGTGTGCACTCCCAACTCGGCCACCCGGGGCCGGCCGCCGGTCTCTACTTCACTCTGACCCCCCGGCCCCTCGTGTGCACTCGCCACTCGGCCACCCGGGGCCGGCCGCCGGTCTCTAGATACTTCACCCTGACCCCCCGGCCCCTCGTGTGCACTCGCCACTCGGCCACCCGGGGCCGGCCGCCGGTCTCTAGATACTTCACCCTGACCCCCCGGCCCCTCGTGTGCACTCGCCACTCGGCCGCCCGGGGCCGGCCGCCGGTCTTTACTTCTCCCTGAACCCCCGGCCCCTCGTGTACACTTCCCACTCGGCCGCCCGGGGCCGGCCGCCGGTCTTTACTTCACCCTGACCCCCCGGCCCCTCGTGTACACTCCCCACTCGGCCGCCCGGGGCCGGCCGCCGGTCTTTACTTCACCCTGACCCCCCGGCCCCTCGTGTACACTCCCCACTCGGCCGCCCGGGGCCGGCCGCCGGTCTTAACTTCTCCCTGAACCCCCGGCCCCTCGTGTACACTTCCCACTCGGCCGCCCGGGGCCGGCCGCCGGTCTTTACTTCTCCCTGACCCCCCGGCCCCTCGTGTGCACTCGCCACTCGGCCACCCGGGGCCGGCCGCCGGTCTCTACTTCACCCTGACCCCCCGGCCCCTCGTGTACACTCCCCACTCGGCCACCCGGGGCCGGCCGCCGGTCTCTACTTCACCCTGACCCCCCGGCCCCTCGTGTGCACTCCCAACTCGGCCACCCGGGGCCGGCCGCCGGTCTCTACTTCACTCTGACCCCCCGGCCCCTCGTGTGCACTCGCCACTCGGCCACCCGGGGCCGGCCGCCGGTCTCTAGATACTTCACCCTGACCCCCCGGCCCCTCGTGTGCACTCGCCACTCGGCCACCCGGGGCCGGCCGCCGGTCTCTAGATACTTCACCCTGACCCCCCGGCCCCTCGTGTGCACTCGCCACTCGGCCGCCCGGGGCCGGCCGCCGGTCTTTACTTCTCCCTGAACCCCCGGCCCCTCGTGTACACTTCCCACTCGGCCGCCCGGGGCCGGCCGCCGGTCTTTACTTCTCCCTGACCCCCCGGCCCCTCGTGTACACTCCCCACTCGGCCACCCAGGGCCGGCCGCCTGTCTCTACTTCACCCTGACTCCCAGACCCCTCGTGTGCACTCCCCAATCGGCCACCCGGGGCTGGCCGCCGGTCTCTAGGTACTTCACCCTGACCCCCCGGCCCCTCGTGTGCACTCCCCACTCGGCCGCCCGGGGCCGGCCGCCGGTCTTTACTTCTCCCTGACCCCCCGGCCCCTCGTGTACACTCCCCACTCGGCCACCCAGGGCCGGCCGCCTGTCTCTACTTCACCCTGACTCCCAGACCCCTCGTGTGCACTCCCCAATCGGCCACCCGGGGCCGGCCGCCGGTCTCTAGGTACTTCACCCTGACCCCCCGGCCCCTCGTGTGCACTCCCCACTCGGCCACACGGGGCCGGTGGCCGGTGGCCTGTCTCCACCAGTGACGTCATGGATTGGACAGAGGCAGTTGTAGCAGTGATGGATGCCTCATCAGGTGTCGGCACTCCCCGATCGCCTCCCCAGCTGTGTGTCCCCATCTATCACATCACGCCGGACAACCTGCTAACACCAGAACGCCGTTACCGCCGAAACCATACTCAACTTTTGCTGCTACAGATACAGATCTATAGATCATGATGACATCAGATTTAAAATATTAAAGTCGCATTCCAATTCACATGCCCCAGTACTCGACCATCCTGGGCTGTATGAGGCAGCTTAAGTATAGTTTCACGGCATGCAAGTGACATAGAGTGCTTCAATGTTAAAAGTATTAAAACACTTCGCACATGCAGGTAATAACCAAACCTACAAATGTCGGAATATCAAGGTAAGTATAAATCACGAAGGACGCAATAATAATCACCGATGATCCAGGACAGAACAAATGACGCCTGGTTGCTTATCCAACTTCAAATTATTGCTTAGTGCGATGCACATTTGACACAACTCGATAGTTTTTGCAAACTTAGCAGTTTTAAAAACTGCGTTACGATTTCTCCCAGCCCTGTCCCTCAACGCCAGTTCAGTAGCAATGCTAATGCTAATGTGTATCTTCTATTTTTTAGGAATCCGTCATATTTGTCAATGCATCCGATCATAGTCTTGTCGTGGAAGGGTGGGGTGGGGATGGGGGTATTGTTGCTACGTATTTACTAAGGTTTAAGTTTTAAGCGATTTTCATTCTCGAGCTATAATATTCACATGTTGACTAGACATTAATCGGTTTCGCTTCGCTTGTGTCAACTGTTTAAGAAATCAATTGATTGCTTTTAAGTCGGTAGTATATGACATCCCAGAGAAGCTACAGTGTAAAGTAGAATCATACCTCCTCTACTTGTGTCGACACTGACATGGAAGGAACCCTGCAAGGGCATGAACTGTGACCCGCACCGTGCGCCGAGAGGAGCATACTCGACAGAAGCTGGTTGCCCTACAGATCGCGTAGAAACATGGCACACGATGCTACCCCCCCCCCCCCCGCCCTGTATCATTATATTTATTAATGGTAAATATCAACCTTTTTAACCCAAATAAAACAACGTTTTATGCGTAGATATATAAGTATATATTGAAAGGTGAGGGGAGATCAATTTATGCAGTATCATTATTATTATTTTAAAAAATTAAACTTCTCAATGCTTTGCTTTGAATAAATGAATAGCGACGTATAACTAGGGATCTGGAAGAGGTTAATGGCAACACGTGACATTGGCATCAAACTTCCGACAACGAAAATTTCCAAATTCGAAACTGACACAAAAAGTAATCGGCCAATGACATTTAAAAAATAATCCTGATTTTAATTAACATTTCACGTCATACTCACCATAGGGGTGACGCAATCTCGTGGTTGTTTTTCGATATCTGACAGCGACACCGAAATAAACAAAATTGACAGCAGACCAGGGGCGTATCTAGGGGGGGGGGGCGGGGGTTGCAACCCCCCTCCCCCCCTTGGGAACCTGAACATCTGAACATACACTGTTAAAGACGGCTTTTCTTTTCTTTTCCAAGCGTCCCCCCCCCCCGGTCGCAAGTTTTTTTCAGAGAGCATGCCCCCGTTTGGAAGTTTTTCAGGGAGTACACTCCACATCGCCGGTCGGAAGTTTTCAGAGAGCAACCCCCCCCCCCCCCCCCTTTGGCAAATTCATAGATCCGACCCCGCGGACGCTGTGAATTTTGAAAATGGGACACTGGACATTGCACCAAAGAGTGTAATATAACTGAAATATCAGACCACTTTAGGCTTAACGACGCACCCCCTTCCATCCGATTAATATGTGGGGATAAAGCAAAGCAAACGCGAAAAAAGAAGCGGGACCTAAGTAAAAACATATTTGCGCGTCCACTTAACCCCCGCAGTGGCTCTGGATGGGTCGGCTCCAGCGCTCCGGGTTGTATCCGGAAGGGCAGCAGGCAGGCGGTGAAGGGTGGGATCGCCGGGACCAGGGGGGCTTGCCATTGGGCGCCAGAAGGGACACAGTGAGCGGAGGTCGGGGCGCGAGCCGGCAGGTTTGGGATTCGCTCGTCATCCGACGCCAGAAGTTCTCCGGACCAGGCATCGACTTTCCCCTAACTAACTAACCGGTTTTAACAGCAAAACTATGTGAGCGTTTCACACAACTGCGGCCGGCAGGGAAAGTCTCTGTCTTCTTTTTGCCGCCGTTGACGGCTTCATGGATCCACGCATGGGGTGAGCCAGCTCCACTCCCTCCCTCTCCACACCCACCACCTATCCACCCACCCACCCCCAGGCGAGAAACACGGGGGGTCGGCAGCCAGCCAGCCAACCAGCCAGCCAGCCGACCACAGCGAACCTACAGCCATATCACTCGGCCCTTGCAGTCATCACCCGAACCCAATGGCTTGAAACGGCGCGGGACGACATGCTCTGCAGCTGGGTAATGACTCGGGCGAAATTGTCGTCTGCTAGGTTAATCATTTCCCGCGAAAAATCTGCATTTTCGCTACCGCTTTCTGGTAGCTTCATCGGGACTGGACTTTTTTCTATTAAAACTCCTTGAGCAAATAGTTATGTACGGTGGGCTGAGCCTGGCCGGTTAGCCACCCCGACCCACATCATTTCAAAGCAATTTGCGAAGCCGCGGGGGCATCCGGGAAGAAGCCATCTCAAGCAGGCCGGGATTCCTTTGAAATCTATTGAGCGTGACGGATAGAAACCCGTGCAGGGTAAGCCACCCAGAACGCCAGGAGCCCGAGCTCGTCCGCCAGAGGAATATCTTCGGGCTCTCAGCCTCTGGAGCCACGAATATAACGCAGTACTCTGTCACAACAACGGTGGCATCACAGTGACATGAAACCCACCGCGAGCGTTCTGCTGGATAATTGTCTGAGGTCTTCATCCATTTCTCAAACATGGCGAATAGAACTGATATGAAGCGTGTGTCGTTAATTAACTAACCTAATTAACACAATTAGATTTCTATGCGCACCACTTCATGGACATAGCATTTCTGATGTGTTGTGGAGTGTTCATGTGGAATCCTGGTCCGTCGCTAATTGAGTGTTGGAAGTTCGTCTGTTTAACGAACTGGAAAGCTTACTCAGTGCCTTTGCCCAAACAGAGCGATCTGCTGACTTAGTGACGTCAGCCTGTTTGGTGCGTGACGTCGGATTACTACAGCGGTGGGAGAGATTCCTTGTTTTAGGATTAACCCGTGACAAGGATAACGCGTCGTTTCGGTCGCTATGGCGACCAGTGACCACATGGACCAGAGCGCCCGGCGTTCCATGCACGCGCTTGAGTCCTACGCCAAGACATACGTGGAAATGCAGCGCCTACCCCTACAGGAAGCGTCCCACATGGGGCGTCCCCCGACCGAGGCGCCGCACCTCGGCGGCTCGACACACTGCGCCATGAGCGGAGAACCAAGACTGAACGGCGCCATGCCAGCTATGACGTCATCACACATGTTATCGCCGACGTCATCGGGGAAGAAGTACTTTGCGGGGTGCATGGGTCAATCGGATGCTTTGTCCTTCTCGCTGAATGACGGAACCGCCAGTGGTTGTGGCGCTGGTGGCGGTGGCGGTGGCGGTGGCGGGTGTCTAGGTATATCGTCCTCGCACCACCTCCCGCGCCCCCGTAACTCGGCCAACGCCAGGGAGCGGGATCGCACCCAGAGCGTCAACTCGGCCTTCGTCCACCTGCGCACCCTCATCCCGACGGAACCCGCCGACCGGAAGTTGTCAAAGATCGAGACACTGCGCTTGGCGACAAGCTACATCTCGCACCTGCACACTGTCCTTGTGGTCGGGCTGGACTGCGGCGAGCAGCCCTGCGTGAAGCACCAGGAGGCCATCAGCAGGCTTGCCGCTGGCGGGGGGCGGCGGCGGTGGCGGGGGCGGCGGTGGCTGTGGGGCCGGGGCCGGGGGCGGGTCGGGGTCGGCCCTGGGGGGTGCCGCCCCGGGGTACGGGGCGACCCACCCCCACCACGGGCGGCGCGCCATGCACCGGGACGACAAGCGTCCCTCACACATCTGTACCTTCTGCCTCAGCGCCTCCAAGCTACGCGGGAACGAGGTAAGGTCATACAGTGACGCTATAAAGTGTTAGCCGTCATAAACACGATAAGAATGGCAGGGCAATATCGATATAGCCGCCCACCCCTACATGTGTCTAACGGGGCGGCAGTGTCCTTCACACACGTAATAGGGATCTACATCACAGCGAAATGCAACACCGCTGAGATTATCAGGGGATCTATCATGGGGTCAAGGTCAGTTGAAGGTTATGGGGTGCGCGTTTGCTCCTTGCAATGACGGCTACCTGCCTATAATATCGATCTAATTGCGGGGCACAACTAATCGATGAAATCGAACGTACATTTATTTGAATGGTTCATGTTGAGTTGACATGGGATGGGTTGCATCACTTATCTGCATTTAGCTAAATAACCATGGTAATCGTTTCGTGCACGCTCAATTTAACAAACACAGATATTGGGAGTTCATAGCAGCAAAACATTCCAATGAATTTTTAATTGGTATAAAAATTCCTGCCAAGAGTGTTTTAAACGGAATGATCAAACTGCTTAGCGAATTTAAACTGAATGACTCAGATCGTTGCCCTGCAAGGATACCACAGAGTGCATATTAATACCTAGGCTGTGTCGCACATGGTGACTTAATTGTAAGCAATATCGGGGAACCCGTGGAACCTATTTATTGTGTTACATTTGTAAAGGGTGATGCATAAATACCGGAACGAAGTATTTTAACTATACTTGGTGGACAGTCTGTCAAGGTCGAAATTGTGAAATAATGCGATAATGGAAGGGTGTGCAAGAAATTCGTGAAGGGGGGGGGCACAATATTGTTTCCCAAAAAACATGAAACAAGGCATTTAACAGTATGCGACGTAAGTGACCGTGGTGCACGCTACGTATTGTTTGAACACTCTTAAATCGTTGGTAAGATGAACAAAGAACACAAACTGCTAAGCTCGATGCATTGTAATAAATAAGGAGGGGCAGGGGGCACTTAATTTGAAAAGGGGGCGGGGGCACAGAATCTAAAAAGGGGGCGGGGGCACAGAATTTAAAAAGGGGGCGGGGGCACAGAATTTAAAAAGGGGGCCGAGGCACAGATATATCTTAGGGCCTGGAAGAGGGAGGGGCACAGACATAATGAGGCGGTTGCCATGGCAAACCCGAGAGAAGTTGATTGTCGTGCAAAACATGTTTTTGGAACAGCCATATACATATTCCGACCGCGGTGCCGCTAAAATCGACATTATTTCCTCCATCTTAATTTATCTTTAAACTGGGTGGATTTATGCGGAATAAATGTAACTTGAACATCTCTTTCCAAATACCAAATTTATTTTCGAGAGAGGGTTCGTGCAAACAAGATAACACCAGACACGAGAGAAAATTCCATGTCTTAATTCGTAGGTTTTAAATTTAAAAATGGGTGCTTGTTCATACTCAATGCACCCCCATAGGGCTAAAGTCTTCTCTTTCCCTACGGTACGGTAAAAATGAGGAATTTGGGGACTAATGTAATGTACACTCTTCTCGTTTTCCATTGCGGAACAGTTAATTTTAAGTACTCCATAATAAAATTAACTTTAAATTTTGGCATATAATCAAAATGTATCGTTCTTCGTCGGTTTCATATGGGGCGCCATTTGCGTCATTCTCGAGCCCCCCCCCCCTCTGGCCGTTTCCCACCCTCTCACTTAACAAAACTCCTTTCTCGAACCCCCTAGGTGTGTTCCATCTCTGCTCTATAACCCCTCTGTATCTCTCCTCACCCCTCCGTCCATGACGAGCTGCAGGGCGGAGGGAAGGGAGAGGTGAAGAGGTTATCAAGGTACAACATTTAACCATTAAAACTTCGCCATGTGTGGTTACCATAAACCTCCTGGAATGGGCGCGCGCCGGGTCGACATGCCTTATCACACACGCTAATTCATTCCACCCCTGTCCATGGGTTTCTATTGCACCCGGGACCTCCCGAGGGTGAAGCCGGTCATAACTCAGAATGTCATTCCAACACTTGTTTCCTTTCAGTGTGATAACATTGAAATGTCTCGTACTGAATAATGTGCCCACAGACACGCGATTAAATTGCATGCCTTCTAGCTTAGCACACGAATTATAAACTTAACGCCCTGGCGGAAGGCAGTTTCCTTGGGATACGCAGCATATTAAGCAGGGGCGGATCCAGCGGGGAGGGGGGGGGGATCTTATAGTGTCTTTTTTTTAGCGAGGATGCTCCTTAAAATGGAAACTGTATGCCAACAAAGATGTACAGTTTGTACTGCACCCCCCATAAGGTTTGTGGACCCCCTGTTTTGGTCCCCTCCCGGTCGTAAGATTAGACACACCCGCACACATTCGGTCGCAATAATTGGAACCCAGAATTAGCTTTTAAATTTCTGAAGCCGCGCTAGTTATGTCTAATCAAACGAGAGAAATATATAGATTCGCTGAAAGACTAGCAAAAGCCTTGACCCTATAATTGTATTTCCAAAAAGTAATTAATTTTAATTCAACGCTGAGGCTGCCATAGTCAATGCCAATCAAACTATTAAAGTACGTAACGTGCACCACGGTCACCTACGCCTCAGGCTTTTGCACGCATTTGTTTCACGTTTTTGTGGAACAATTCATTGCGCCCCCCCCCCCCCTCCCCCTCCACCCACTCTTTCAATAATTTCTGCACAACCGACAACACTTTAAATTCATAAATGGTAAAACGCATTACATGTTTCACATAAGCATTTCCGATCTCCCGGCAGAGGACGTTTCTCTTAAACTATAGTCCCGAGGTGATGTGATAACCGAGCCCCCTCTGCTGACAGAGTGTAACACCCCCTTGTCATCCCGTGCACCGTGCGAAGTCGTACATCTAACATCTCTCATTTCTTGGTGCAAGAAATGTGATATCATTAGTTTGAGCTTCGAGGCTAGCTGTACATATGTAGTAGATGGGTGTGTACTTTATTTATGGTGATCTCGCACTCGCATTTGTCTGTATATATCACAATAACGAAGGTAAAGGATCAATCGTATTATTACTCACTAATGTTATTTACGTGTGATTTTTAACCTTCTTGGTTTGAAATATCTACATTACAATATAATGCAGCAATTTCCCAACTATATATGAATTTTAAATATGCTTTGGCCCAAAACTTAATGGACACCATGTCTTTTAGAACTCTTTATGAAATAGAAGCGTTAGCATATATATCTCTACGTTAAGTTAAAGCCAAACAGCCGGGATGAAAATATTAAATGGCGACAATTATTGCAACTGCTTCGTTGTGTTTATGGTAAGTTCCTATATTTTAATATAAACCAACTATTTTGGGCAATTAATATATGCCCTTATTTTTAAAAAAAGGCGTGTATGATATCCATATTATAAACCTCACGCTTCTCGGATTTATTGTTATCAATACACTTTATATTTGATGAAAGTAACAACCGAAATCACTAAATTATCCTGACCTGTTTCCAATGATAGCAATAGTTGACGTACTTCGGGAGAACTCGGCAATGTAACTGTATTCTGCGTGTACTTGTAGCCACTAAACCGCTCATCTGCAGCTTAGCAGTTAAAAAATATGGTTGTAGGACGCCATACATTTTCCTGTTTCCTGTTGTTGCAGCCACGGACGGACAGCTGTATGTACCGATCCCGGCGCCCGGGGGGTCCTGCAGGTGTCCAGATGAGAGCCGGGTTTCCCCTTGCGAAAGACAGTGTTACCGCAACGCCCCCTGGCGAAAGACGGTATTATCACGAGCGCCCTCTGGCGAAAGACGGTGTTACCGCAACGCCCTCTCGCGAAAGACGGGTTACCGTGAGCGCCTCCTGACGAATGGCGGTATTACCGTGAGCGCCCTCTGACGAAAGACGGTGTAATCGCAACGCCCTCTGGTGAAAAGACGGTATGGCCAAGAGCGCCCCCTGGCGAAAGACGGTGTTACCGCGAGTGCCCGCTGGCGAAAGACGGTATTACCAAGAGCGCCCCCTGGCGAAAGACGGTGTTACCGCGAGCGCCCCATGGCGAAAGACGCTGTTACCGCAAGCGCCCCAAGGCGAAAGACCCTATTACCGCGGGCGCCTTCAACGCTGCATTCACACAACAATCTCTAGACTTGAGCTTCACCCTCCGCACCGAGCCTCACGAGGGTCGAACCACTGCATGTGTCACGTGTTACCCGAAGTGACGTCATTTTCTTGCCTGAAGACTCGCCCTGATACAAGTAATATATTATTCGTCATTTTGTTATCCCGGCAGAACGGGGTTACAATGAAGTTACTTCTTTTATGTGGTTAAGTTAGTAAATTGTAAATGGTAATCCCAGTAAAGCAAATTAGCATATTCGGTAGCCTACAATAGCATTTTGTTTAATTTTGATCTGTTGCATTTCCTAGATTGGGGCATACCTACCAAAAGAGTCAGTGTTTCATTGTCGCTCGTGCTAAACCCGTCTCATCAAAGTTTATTATTTTAACAAATTACTTTATTTTTGCTCTTCATATAGAATCATTTCCCACGCTATGCCTAACAGAATACAAATTGTATAGTCTCACCCTCGATAGTTAGTACGATGATATTTGATTGTATTTGTACAGAATTATGATAACTGGCTTTTATATAATACAACGCATCGCCAAAATAAAATACACATTTAAAACGATTTGCATCTTTATTTCGTTCTAGAAAGTAGTAATCCAATGTAATTTTTCGTATTTGCATTTTTTACAAGCACATATTCGGGCAAAAAGAGGAGTATTTATACCAACATATGGTCAAAATGACCCCTTTTAGGTCAAAAATGAATACCCCACGCCCATTTCCGATGACATGGAACCCCCTCCTCCCCCCCCCCCCACCCCCTCACCCGCCCCCTCACCGCCCCTCGCCCGTTTCAGATTTCAAATTTGCTTTGTTTATTTTCTCACGGAAAATCTGCCAACACAATTTTCCGCGTAATATTAGTCAAATACTACGGACATTAACTAACAGCTATATAAGTATGTAAAGCATGCAGTCAAACCTGTGCTGGCACATGTTTATCTTTTAGAGGCGTACATTATCACCCCCAAATAGCGAATGCTGCGGTCAGGACAGACATTAGTACCTGGTAGCAAAGCAAAGAAGTCGATCATGTGGCGTAGGTGTATGGGGCGGGCGGGGATAGGGGTGGGCGGGGATAGGGGTGGGCGGGAAGGAAATAAGGGCGGGGGGGGGGGGGTGGGGGATGAGGCGGCCCCAGGCCTGGACGTGGCATTCCCCCGGATCCACCAAGACAACCAAAATGGTCCATTCAGGTTGAATACAAACCTGAGGGTGAACGACGCTTTCGGCCATAAAAGGATATAATGTTCTTTCTTTATGGCTTTCATATATTATAAAAGGATATAATGTTCTTTCTTTATGGCTTTCATATATTATTGAATTTCAATATGGATGCACTTTTGGCTGGTGAGTTTGGTTAGCCATGCTTGACCATTGTTTCATCAGGTGAATTCCCATAGTCTTGGAGACGGGACACCTAAAAAATCCATCAGCTCGCGGGAATGCTTGGTCTGTTTCACACCAGATGGCTGAACAAAGCCTGTTTTCCTAGAATCCTATTGTAAGCCACGGGCCTTTGTCATTTTGTTTTTACCATTGTAAGCCATGGACCTATTGTCACTGCCTTTTCACATGACCAGCTTTATCCATTAAACAAAGGATCCTACATTACCAGAACACACATTTTCACACCTATTCCAATTGTTAATTGTCATAAGGTTAATGGATCTTTTGTATGTGTGGCATGATCGATGACGTCACATTGATCAAGTTCCACCGACGCACGTGACGTCACATGCGACAAATATGAAAACACCGGGGTTGGGTCGTTTTTTTAGGAAGCGTGTGGTCGGTTGTAGTAACCAGAGCCAACGTGTCTGGCAACCATACTGTTCGTTATTCTCGGCAGAGGGGACTAGGCTGGAAGTACTGTAGCATACTAACCCAGCAACACCAGTTTGCTTGGAGCCACGGGAGTGGCGACATCTCTAAGTTGGGAGCGGACCGCATTTAATTTGTTCAACCTCGTAGTTAACAGGCTATGTACATGACCGACGTAACGTATCTGATTTTAGGCGATTTAAAAAAAGGTAACGGTCGACGCGCGTTCACACAAAGTAGGGTTAGCGCGCGATGACGTATATTATATAGGCGTCGCCAACGTCTATATCAGTACATAGCGCGTACGTATGTAAAACACGTCTAAAACTCCATTTCATCAGTTTAAACGATTATTTGATAAAGTTGCAACATGGCGGTCAAAGATTGGCGTTATCTTTGTCTGCTAATCCTCGTGGCGGGCCAGCATGGGTCGGGTGTGTCCAGCGTGGTGATGGAGCAGACAGCAACCTACGCCGTCCAGACTAGGGTCGAGCATTGCCGTCCTGTGACGCAGGAGTCCATTGTCGCCGACGCCACGCAGTGTGGGGTGGAGTGCCTGGAGTATGCTGGTAGATGCCTGTCCTACCACGTCTGCCGCCTGTTTGATCAGCCACCCCTGTTCACGTGTCAGCTTCTGCAGGAGAGCGGTTACTACAGACCCTGCTCCCAGGAGTCACCGGAATGTGATTACTTCACCGTGCCAACACCAGTGACGGGTATGATAGATTTATTGGTTAAGATGGAGAATATGTAGCAGTTAGGTGACAAAACGGTAGCCCTGGTACATGCCTCTCTGACCACGCCCGTAAACGGAGCTAGTGTGAGAGCCATGCCGCTGAAATGGCCGAAAACAAGAAATCGGCAGAAATCGCGGACCGGTGGCTCAAGTTGAAGTTCATAACAGAAAAAATATACAGTGCCTACCCGCCAATGTGCGCCACGACGTTCCTAAAGCTTTTTGGACTTTCGTCGCACTTTCATTTCTTTGCTTGGTAACGTATTTTCTTGTAATCCGGGCGATTTTTTTCACCTCTCGCTTCGTTTTGAATGTTCCGCCGCTCGCCGGAAGTAAACAAACTTAGCGTGTGCACTCGCTGCCAGGCGGCGTTTGTTGACTTCCGGTGAGCGGCGGAGCATTCAAAACGAAGCGAGAGGTGAAAAAAATCGCCCGGATTACAAGAAAATACGTTACCAAGCAAAGAAATGAAAGTGCGACGAAAGTCCAAAAAGCTTTAGGAACGTCGTGGCGCACATTGGCGGGTAGGCACTGTATATTTTTTCTGTTATGAACTTCAACTTGAGCCACCGGTCCGCGATTTCTGCCGATTTCTTGTTTTCGGCCGTTTCAGCGGCATGGCTCACACTAGCTCCGTTTACGGGCGTGGTCAGAGAGGCATGTACCAGGGCTAACAAAACGGGTGATGGAAGGTTATTAGATACTATCTGCAGAGGGAAATAATATCATTATTGCCAAGTCGTGAATCAAAAATAATAAAAGTTCCTTGAAGGTGGAACCAGGAAAATGGGTAAATATAACAGGAGAAATCCGTTACGGCCATCATGGTGTTGGGCAGGCCCTATTACCATGGGGATAACTGAGCCGGTCAGGTTTGATCAGAGTCGTCCATAATCTTGATTTATCGCGTTTTTATCTCTAGATTTTCATTAACTCTACTTTTTTAAATCAATCTTTATAGTGGACTCACATTACTCGCTATTATTGGCATGTAATTTATTATATTTTGCAAGAAATGACAAAGAAGTGATTATTAATGGACATATTAAAGTCACATAGGTAAAGTCAGACAGATGTACTCAAATATATCTCCAAAAGTCAGAGAAGTAACGTTGGCAACATGGTTTAATAGGCTGCTGAATAATGCAGACTAACACAACCTTGCTGGTTGACTAATATGGTCTTCCGTTTTAGACCCGCGCAGCATACCAGACATGCTCGGGTTCTGGGCGCTAGATTCAACACACGGAGCGACCGACCTGTCAGGAAATGGTAACCATGGATACCTCGTCGGGGGCGTCACTCCCGGTTTGGGCGTCCAATGCGCAGCGGGCGGATCCTTGGTATTTCCAGGGTACGTCACCTTCACACACTTCTCTCATATTAAGTTTAGTTGTCTCTAGTTTCGGGGTAAACATTTGGCGGGAAAGGAGTTCCCGCCATCGACCCTAATCTCGTCTGGATCCCTGGCCATAACTTATGCCGCTAGGTTTCAACCCCAAACAATAGTTTGTTTATAACTATGGCTAATCTGACTGGTTAATGTATACTTATCCGGGATTCCAGATTCATTTATTTGGCCAATATACAAACGCGAAGTACAAAAATTGAGTGAACTATGACGGGAGACTAAGACAGCCACATTTTCCAAGAGGAGATGATGCACAAGTCTGGCATAACAGTGCGTCAAACAATGTACCCAGTATGAAAACCCACACTAGGCATATACGTTAACATTAAAGATGTAACATTTATGTACCGTTTCAATTGAAAAAAAGCGCCTTCTCATGTTGTCTCCCCCAGCTCGGTGTCAAGTCACGTGATGATCCCGGGCGTGGCTGCCGCCAACACCGGAAGCTTCACTGTGGCCCTCTGGGTACGCACCGACCTCAACTATACGGGACCATTGGTCGATTTAGCATCCCCGAACATCGGGACCCGTATGTGGATATGGTACACAGGAGCCGTGGGCGCTCAGATTGAAAATGTGCTCGGTTCCCCGCTTGCAGCTAGCTTAGAGGTGACTTTCTTGGGGGCATCGGCCACTGGTTGTAATGGGCTTGCGCCGTGGCTCCATCTAGCGGTGATGCATGATTTCGCAAGCGGGGAGTCCCGGATGTATGTCAACGGTGAGAGCCTCGCTTTGATACAGAACGGCCCCTCAGTGGTGTTCGCCGCCTTTACCACTGATATGTACATCGGTGGCAGCGGGTGGGACAGGTAAATATATGTAGTCTCAATAGTTCAACTTACTATGGTTTAATATCATCAATATAAATTCAACACAGTTTTGGTTGAAGATTCTAAATCTATTGATGTTTCACATAAAATTATGCCACTATTTTTCTAGCATTCCGGCTTCACATACAACAACCCCACGTGATGTCTTTATATCTTGGTTCCTCGTTTATGATAGGTTCAAGAAATGTATGATCGTATCTCGGCTTTAATAGAGCAGCAGCCTTTATTTATCATGTCAACTACTTATTGATGTGCCGCTGGATTGATTGGTTGCAGTGTCAGACCCTACATTGGCAGCATTGCCGACGTCATGCTCTTCAGCCGAGCTCTCACCCAGACAGAGGTCAAGGCCGTAATGAATCCGGATCGCCAGTTTCTATAATACAGTGAATAATGGCCAGTCCGGCAACGCCAGGACGATGGGTGAGATAATGTGAATGTCTGATTGATCAGGACATTTCACGCCTTAAAGTAATATATTCTGTACTTTTGGGTATTACCAACCTCTTCTCCATGTCAAATAAGTATATTTTGTATTTAATTTAAATCCTGAAAGCCTGTGTGCTATCCGG
Source organism: Arenicola marina (assembly GCA_964019135.1). Lineage (NCBI taxonomy): Eukaryota > Metazoa > Annelida > Polychaeta > Arenicolidae > Arenicola > Arenicola marina. The sequence continues at coordinate 16,834,131 of OZ025259.1, read as the reverse complement.
AGACAAGCAAATTTATTCACCGGAGCAGAATTTGGTGTCCGGCTTTATAGCCCTGTAAGATGACCCATGTCCGCCTTCGGTCCGCCCTGCGGCCGATGGGCCATGTTACAGGGCTAGCCGGCATTATATCCCTGCGCGCCTGTTTGCTGTTCGGTATTCTGTGTGATGTCGACCGCGGCTCGCTAGGACGTCCGCGCACGATATAAATAAACCGCGCAGTTTTATATTGAAATTGTTGTTTTACAGTCTCAAAGAGATATAAAACATGCAACCTAATTTTGAGATACTTTTAGTCTTGATTCTAAAATGTAAAAAAATCTTAGATGGCGCATGTAAATAGGCTGCTTTATAGTCTTTGGTGCGCGGCCTCCCGCTTGCCAGGTGTACTCCGCGCGGACGGACGGCTGGCGAAGAGACTAGCTGCTTCAAGGCAGTTAACCATGGTAAACAGTCCGTGTCTTATTCCTAATGACATGGAAATGCTGGCATTTCCAGTGCACAATAATGATGGGGGTTCACGCTTCAAAGTGGCACTAGGGGAGAGAGATAACTGCCCGACTGCCCGGGACAGTTAAATTGCATGGTCGGACTGGTCTGAATATTTCTAGTTGAATGCCGACGGGACAGGTGAAGATTTAGACTGCGATCTCTCGCTTTTCAGCAATGTGGATAGTGTATGTAATTCTAGTGTTGACCGACCAATAGGGCTATTATAATGTCTCGTTCGCCTAGGTTTCATTTTGGGGACAAACAAACGAAGTACGTGTTTGGAACAAGTTTAGAATGCGCACACTGGTATCCTGACTATCTGTGACGTAGGCGTGACGTGTATGTTACGCAAAGAGAGACAGGGAACCAGACTACCTGCACAAGAGCCAGGCGCCGAGGGGTGGGTCCATTGCGGGAGGCCTAGCGATATGAATAAGAATATTTAAGAAATATAATGGCACAAAACGGATGGACGACATATTTTTCATTCATTTGTGCCATCACAATGACGAATATTTGTTACGACGGGACAACACGACTGAGAAACTAACGTTGGTTTGTATATCCTACGAAAACGGGGCATTATGACGTCACACGGATTCTCCCCGGTGACAACGTTGGAGCAACGCGTCGAACAGAAAAAAACAAAGAATGATAAAGCTTGGTCTTTTCGTGATCCAAAAGTGATACAAAACATCCAACTGGTCTTATTTTACCTTTACCATGTGGTTTAATGACTCGTCCGTGTGTTGTTACTCCATGCACTGATCATTTTGACAGCGGAATGGTTAAGTCGATCACTTGCTTTCGCCATTTTTGTTACCGCGGAGGCACGTGAAACGCAGTTTGGAGAACTCGAGAAAGCCGGGTGCAGGGTCAAATTTAGAACGCTATCTTTAGCTTTCGAGTGTTTTGAAGACGGATTTTTTCTTGTATGTTCCAAAAGTTCTGCGCCTCATCGCCTCCAGGTATTTTAACGTATACCTCCCTAGCCATGTTTAGTGAAATTGCACTTTAGAATAAACCTGGAAAAGAAATTGGCTTATAGATGCCTATACTACAACGTGGAGCATGTGTGTTTGTCCCCAAAACTTAAGTCTCATGGCCCGATCGCAAGAACTGTATAGCCTATATGCGTCCACTCCACTCCGCCCCATGCGCTCTGTAAGGTAACCAGAGAGGCTACTGCGCTGTGACGCCACGTGTTTATGTGGCGGCGCCTGGGGGCACGTTGTCGAACAGCACAAGGCTTTCTCGTCGATATTGAAGATGTCTGTATTGAGTCGCCGATGGCAGATCGCGTGAACAATGCGTTTTTACTTGATTACGCTGTGACTGCCGAGAATAGAGAGAAGGGTGTGGTGTGGGTGTGGGTGGGTGTGGATTCGTGCATAGACGATTACGTTATCACGACTAAATTACACCTCTCCTCCCCTTTTCCACTCGTTTTGCCGTATCGCGATGAGTTGCCCAATGATGGACTAATACCACGCGGTGTGTGGACAGCTCAGACAATGAAACCTTAACGATCTCTGAAGGACAGAATCATACTGGAAGTCATCGGCCAGAGTCGATAAACTCAACTGATGACGGATCCGGCGTGTTAACGGATATACTGACACACCGTAAAAGTACGGACTGGTTCGGGTGCGAGTAATAGCTCACGGTGAACGGCTCATATGCTATGTATTGGCGCCTGGGTTATTTAGGCATTATGGCCAACACCACGCTGGCTGACGTCGTCTCTGGCACCCACGAGAGGGTCGTCCTCGGCACCTTGTTGGTCGCTATTTTCCTCGCTTCGTGTCTGTTGAACGGCTTTACATTCGTTGTGTTCGCCCGCAACAGGCTGCTTCACACGGCCAACAACTGTCTCATCCTCAGTCTCGCCGTCGCCGATTGGCTGTACATCTCCGTCGCGTGCGTGACGTCATTAGTGGCCATCGTTCCCATAGCTGGGGAAGACCAGGACGACGATAGAAAGAAAACCGGGCGTGACGTAATTTCCATTATGACGTCATCGTGCCGCTTGATCGGTTACGTCATCCACGTGCTGTACTCCGTTTCTATCAACACGTGCGCTTTCATCAGTTTCCATCGCTTCGTCAGCATCGTACTCCCGCAGCGCAGGATTATTGTGAGCTTACGCAAAGCTCGCCGTATGGTGGCGCTGCTGTGGGTGTACTCGGCCTTGTCCTGCCTTCCCGGCGTGCTCCGCGCGGCCTCCTACCGCTACAACCCGGTGCTGGCCACGTGCACGATGCTCGCCGTGGGGTCCGACCTCTTGTACTCTGTCTACTCCATGTGTCTCAACTTCGTGCTGCCCTTCGCCCTGATGATGGGTTTCTACTCCCGCATCTACAAGACCGTGCGGCGGCACCGGATGTCCACCGTGTTGGAGGCGCCAGGTGCCGGGGATCTGGAGCGCAAGACCCGCCGGTTGATGACCTCCGTGCTGGCGGTGTTCCTCGGCACTTGGATCCCGTTCTACGTCCTGCTCATCGCGTCCGCCTGGGTGGAGCGCCCCCTGGCGCCCATGGCTGTCATCGCGGTGTGGCTGCTGAAGCTGATGAACGCCATCATCCACCCGGTGCTGTACGCCATCTGCAACCGCCTATACTACCGGTGTATGGTACGCCACCTCACGTGTAAAGGACCGCTCCGGAACCCCAGGACGCCTTTCCAGATCCACTGCTCCATGTTATCCAGACGATGCTCCAGCAGAGGGGACACCGCCGGCGGGGAGCTGTCCACCATCGCGCCTCTCCCCGGATACGGGTTCCACCACCACTGCTGCGCCGGCGCCGGAGGAGTCACTTCGGACGGCGGTCCTTTTAAGGTCAGCATGGCTACGCAGACCAGTCGTTTGAGTTGCGCCCACGAGGCGGCGCCACCGGAGGGCTACCGCATGCAGCGCCACGGGTCGGCGTACTCCCAGGCCAGTTCGTACAGCGCTAGGTCCAGCGTGCCGACCATCCTGCGCGTTAAGCTGGGCGCCGCACGCCGCGACCGCCGCACCACGTCCACGTGTTCCCAGTCCAGCCGCTACGCCACGGGGCCGACGCCCACGGACAGCGGCCGGTCGTCCTTCGCCTCGCAGTACCTGCCCACGCCAGCCGGCTGGTGCAGCGCTCGCACCTCCACCAGCTCCCAGTTCATGAACTACCCGCCCAGCGCCCGCACCTCGGTGACGTCACAGTTCAACGGGCCGTCCGCCACGCCAAGCTTCCGCTGCGACAGTCCCATCTCGGAAGTGGCAGGCACCCCGACCACGCACATGAAACGACTTCCGTCGTTCAATTCCCGACAGAGCTTTTACAGCTCGCTGTCGGCCTCCCGCAGCGCCAGGTCGTCCCTCAGCTCCCGGATAAGCCATTACGGCCCCGTGTCAAACCGCTCCTCCTTCTCGTCCCAGTGCACATTCGTCTCGACCCCGTTCAGCACGCGGCCCAACAGCCCCGGCGGCCCGCCGCAGGAGATGGCCATCAACGCCACCACGGACGTCGAGTTCATCTACTTGCCTTCGCCTGGCGGGGCGGAGAGCCCCCGCGGCGGGCGCGGCACCGCCAGACCCTCCGCCGCCGGTGGCTCCCGGGGTGGGACGACAACGGTGGCGCCCCCTGGCGGCCAGTGGTCGGGGGATCCGCAAGGCAGCGGCTCTAACAATAGCTCGCGTTTCTCGAGTCGCAGTTCCTATCTCCATGTGCCGCTGTCCTCGGCAGAACTCTCCGAGGACGAGCAGCTGGCGATGTTTGAGCCGCTGTCTCCCACCACTCCTGGAAGTGGAAGCGGAAGCGGAAGCAGCAGTGGCGGCAGCGGTAGTTGCAGGACCGCTAAATTCTCCCGATTACCGCCCACGCTGGAAGAATGCGACGATGCCGATGACGATGAAGAGGTGACGGGGGCGGTGGAGGACGGCGTCAGCGCGTGTCTGGAGGACGCCATTCACCGCGTCTCGGTTTTCATGTTTGGCGACTTGGACCCGGATGAAGCCATCGATATGGTGGAGGAGGCACACAGCGAACACGCGAGGCATTCTGGTAAGGGCGCCCGATCCTGCTCGCCGCGCATGCGCTCGCCGTCGCCCCGTGTCGACTCCCCCAGGATCCGGTCGGCGGCGGAACTGGGAGTCGTGGATCGGGAGAGAGACCAATCTAAGGGACGCGAGTTGTGGGAGAGCGCCCAGAGAAAACTGCGGAAAGTGTCCAATTCTAAACCAACGCAGAAAGGATTCCTGGCGTTAATGAACAGTTTGAGAAAGCGGATGACGTCCCCTAAACTCTCCCGACCCTCCAGTCCATCCGGCGTCGAACACTCATCCGTTGTCATGGAAACCGAGTTGTCAAACGACCCGGCCAGCAGTAGTCCGGCATCCCTGGCATCCCCGGCGGCGGCGGCAGCGGCGGCAGCGGCGGCAGCGGCGGCAGCGGCGGAAACAGATCGCATCGGGATCATCGGGATTTCGGGGCTGGATAACTTTGTCGACCCATCAAATGATCCAGGTGAGAAACAGGCGCGAAAAGATTCGCTCCTCTGCAGCATTAAAAAGGCGGTCCGGCTCGTCGTCAAGGCCAGACGCGTCCGATCCCGAATGCAGTCCGTGGTGGTTCCGATGAAACCGGATACCCCTGTTCCGGAACTCGAAGTCCACCCGCCGCCCAAGATGTCCCCCAACCGCGGTCGGCTGGATCGGCTCCCGGGACGCTACGTCTACGAGAAGGCCGTGCCAAATAACTACTACACGTACGGACAGAAACAAATGTCGCACTTGCGCGTGCCTGGGCGACCTCCCCGGCTGAACGTCCCTCAGACTATCCTGGAGGAAGACACCCAAGCGGAAGTCATGGCAACAGGAGGAACGCCGTCCCCTTCTCCTCCCGGAAGTCCCACCACCCCGCGCAGGCGCAAAAACGCGTCCTCCTGGATCAACCCGCCGATAATCGACCTTGCCGAAGGTCAAAACGCGGACTCGCTAGACATGCGCGTGGAGTGTCCGGGAGTGTTGGTGGAGCACCATCATTGACACGTGGTAGAGAGGCCTCCTGAACAGGTCTCGTTCTATACTGACTGTGCGAATATATTGAACAGGTGTGCATATAGATATGTTAAAAAAAAAATGGGAATATATTAATATTAAGTGTGAAATGTATATAGGCAAGGAAAATAGTGCATACTATGTACTACATAGACTCTTAAAGTTAATATATAAACAATACAAATTAAAAACTGTTTAAGCATCGACCCTCAATTGAAAGCTAATACAGAGACTACGAAACTTAAAATTAATTACAATTAATGAATTAACAACATTATTGTACGAATGATACAATTTAATACGCAGATATTAAATACATTGAAAATACAATGTAATACGAATCGGCAGTAAATGATAATGCATTGGTCGTGAACAGGCCGGGTCTAGATGCCCAGTTTGTATTGTCTTGAGAGACTTGAGAACCTCTCACAACCCTGTTAGATATTTGGAACTGGTGATAGGGAATGTTGACAACAGTGTTCATTTTGGCAGTATTAAAGCTACCCATAGAGCGTTTTCCCCCAGAGAAACTGGAACTATTCAAAATACTTACTTGATCAAAGGTTGCAATGAATACTAGGACCTGATGTTACAGACAGCGACGTTTCTGCCATACGGGTTCCTTTGTGAAAGTATGGCTTTCTTACATACTAGGCCTACAACTTAAACCTCAGGCATCGCTGGTTTTTTTGGGGGGCCTTTTAAGATGAATCTAGATTTAACAAGCCATGATTTTCTCAAACGAGTTAACACTAACAAGTCCAATAATCTGGTAATGTGTGCAGTAAATGTGTCATACATGAGCTAGGACAATTGTTGCATTAGCAGCTTTAACAATATACGTACGCGGAGTGTACATATATCCATTGTTATATTAGCAGCTTTAATAATACAGTGTGTACACATATCCATGTATCATATGCAATTTGACGTATAAAACATATGTGACGCCTTCAGTAGAAATTGCATGACCAATGTCATACGGTACCCCGTTAAAAGGCGGCACGAAAAATATATGCAATCGAATTGCCATGCATGTTGAACTTTCTGATCTAATATACCCCCACTCCCCGTGGAGCTTAACATTCTTAACAGATAGACTTATGCATTCCATTGTCTGTCATGAAATTTGCAAGTTCTTTTTTAAATAACGCACACTTACGTAAATAAAACACCGCTAGGTCTGTTTTCCGGTGAATTCGGCTAGATAATGAACACTTAAGACAAAGGCGTGACGTCACACAATTTTTAATTTTTTGTCTAATAAAATATCCGTTTTCCTGTTCGTAATTAAGTTTTGAAATAATTTTTGAAATAATTTTTTTAATAAATAAAACAATTGTCACCATACAACATGGGGTATATGGAGGAGACAGAAGCCGGGTAGTTTCAATCACCACCTTAAGCAACATTAGTTACCCCCGTGTTATGTTACACATAGATCTCAAACCAATATAGCATTGAGGTTACACACCAATAGAAACCATCCCCATGATAAGCAATGGAAAAACCCAAATTTTCAACCCCATGCCAGAGAAAAATCGGTAACCATGTTTGACTATGGGGGCCATAGGAAATTATAGAGCAATTATCCAACTTTATTTTAAAACCAAGCAAAACATAGGTTGACGTGCGATATTTTTTGCTACAGCCCATAGTATGACACCCCCCCTAGCGCAACCCGCCGGAAATTAGAGACCCTGCGAATCAGCATGTGATTAGGTCGACCGGACCACGCACCCGTAACATCCGCATGCATCATTAAATACGTCCAAAAATTATTGAACAGGCATTATCCTGGCGAAACATTAGTAAAAGAAACAATATATGCCAAGACAAAAATAATTAGTAACCATATAACCTTGATATACGACCATATTTTAGGCACTACTTGACACCATATACTTTTCTACGCACGACCTATTGGTGTGTAACCTAGAGTGTCATCAGGTTAAACTGTGGAGTTTTAATATGAATGCATGGATATAGTAATGATAGAGACGGCATTTAATTATGATATAACCGATTAACTGTATGCATATGTTTTCCAATATTTTAATAGACTATTATTTAAAACCACATATTTCTGCAGGCACGATCGAGAAGCGCGTACACAATGTCGTGACGTCAACAAAGGTGACGTATGCCATATGAATGCCGCCAGTACTCAGCGGGTATTATTGCCCCCGGGTTACTGCCGTTCCACCCCCCACCCCCCTCTCTGCATACCGACCGATGCTCTCCTACCAACTCCATGTAGTGGCAACTTTGAATATATATACATATATATAACTGGTGTTTAAGTCATATAGGCCTATTGCTACATAAAGGACACGCTAGGCCTGTTTCTTGAATTTGTATTTGTACGTGTACAAGGTGGTGAAGGCCAGCCATCGAGTACGGAATAAGCTACTATGCCTAGGACACTATAACTATAGTGTGGGATGATGTGTGGCACAGGCGAGGCGTCGGGTGAAGGAATTGGGTGTATGACGTTGTAACAGTGCAACCAATTGGCCTTTGGAATAGTGAAATTCGAGCTTAACTTATTAAATGAAAGAAGATGTGAAAGTCATGATGTCGCCACCGGGAATCCAACCCAGGACCGCCGGCAGTGCATCTGTATGTATTCATAGTGAGTATTTAAAAAGTGCTTCTTAAAAAGGCTCAACGGGGCCTCTTAGATTCGTAGACATTGGCATCCAGCCACCATATCCACATGTATATACACATGCTTTGAACAGTGTGTCTCGCTGCCTTCCCCGAGTCTACGGCCGGATCCTGGAGGACACACGTTACGACTCAAACAGCTGGCTCCCTTCCGGATCTCACATTCCGAGATCCTGACAGCAGATCCGGACACTCACATATCCCGGACACCTGTCGTGACCAGTCTCTCTTTCTCCTCCTCCCTCCTCCCCCGCCCCACGGCTCTCTCCCTCTCTCTCTCTTTGGCGTACCGAGCGAGCTCTGAGTGTTGCAGAAAGCGAAGAAGAATGAACTTACACCAGAAATCGCAAAGAGTGTTGAGTCTTACTTCATCACACGTACATACTCAGTCGTCTCCCGTTGGCAGATAGTTATGCTAACCACGTTTTCGGCGCGGCGTGTTTATCTGGAAGCTTCCCGACAATTCCAAGTATGGAACATGACCCAGAAGAGACGGGCGGGGTTGGGAGACTGTGGGAGGGGGCATGAGCTGATCTGGTAAGCCTATAAGTCGCATCGGTGTCACCCTTGATGTTTTTTTGGTTATTTGGGATAATGCATGAGCTCATGGCCTCGGTTACAAGAAAATAGCTTAATTCAACTGGTGTCTTTCAGGTACATTTGTGTGAGGCGTACGTGTCATTACAAACCTGGGTTGACAATTGTATAAACCAAGACGCGGTTAAAGCGTTTGGGCAGATACCCGGGGGGGGGGGGGAGGGGGGCACTATTATAGAAATAACACGGGGGCTTGGTGGGGTGAGGGGGTGGAGAACTTGACGCACAGTAATACATGTGAGCGGACATTTTTTATTATGTGATACCCCAGATAAGAGAGCGAATATTTTTTTCATAAATAAGACCGCCCTTCAGAACGATAATATGCATAATTGGTTTTCCATAGAAGGGATATTTCACATGTAGGCCCTAAATCAACACAAATTGTGTAGAGGACGACTGCGAAGTTCCATTGTCACCCTGGGGGCGCAAAACTGTCCGTATGTTGTCGTCGATTCTGACCTCGTTGTCAATTCTGACCCAAAATCATAGGAAAAATAAAAGCTCCCCATTTTCGTCGACAATTCTGTTTGGATCAGTGGAGTCTAGCAAGGTCATTGACCTACGACGATCTCAGAGCATAAGTGATATTAATAATTTACTACATACATGTATCTATTGTTGCCAGCATGGTTCAATGAGTAATGATAATTTTATTGAAAATCGTAATTTCTAATTGGATGGGGAGCGTTCATTTTGACACGCACCATATATACTGTCTTTACACCCATATCTAGTTAAATTAGTGTCTTTCAAAAACTACAATGGATGAGGAGTTATAATATATAGATACATTATTACGCTATCAGAAGTGTCAAAGAAGCCGAGGCTGCCGCTGCGTGACCGGGAAAAAGACTTCTCATGTATATATGCGGGGTCTGGTCAGAATTGACAAGGCATGTCAGAATTGACAACCACATCCGTACGGTGGAGTTTGTTGGGGAATAAAGCAGAAACTAAGCGGGCCGCATGCGATGTAGAGCCGATCAATGTTGGTTGTATTTTCTGAACGCTTTTAACAAATTCTGGTCATAGTGTATCAATAGAAGGAAGGGAGAGTGGAGCCATGTCCCCGGGGGTAACCCCCTACTCTTTACAAAGAAGGACGTGGGATCTGTTATCCTGCGACCACACAGACAAGACCACAGCGGAGCTCGAACCACCGATCAAATGGGCCATTTGGGCTTATGGAGGCGAAACAGGTGGGGGTTTCCACGGAACCCTCACAAACCCAGCAATGTATCGAGTACAAATAACAGGCCCCCCCCCCCCCCCCTCTATCCACGCGCAGCACAGATCCCTGGCCAGCCAACCTTTCCAAGAACTTGTATTACACAATAAGCGGAAAATGCCACAATAGAACAGAAAATAACGGAAGCCTACGCATCGGCAGTTGGTTACATTATGAATATTATTATCGCGAAATAGTAATTATAGCAAGACGAAACGATGAAAATAGCATTCACTTTATTATGTCAAAAAATAATTTTATTCTAAACAAGCCAAATGTGGCATGATATGGCAGTACTCGTTCACTATATAATCCGCTTCAAGTCTTCGCGGTTCCTGGGCGATGAGTATACTTACATATAACTGATGTTAAAAAGTATATAAATTTTTTTTTTGTACGGACCATATATGTCTATATATTATAATGAGTGCATGGTACGCAACAAGACAACAAAATTTGAACATAGAATCACAGTGCGACAGAGCCTGTGTGATCAAGCTAAAACAGGATAATTTTAAATTAAAGCACAAAATAAATTAGTTTGGAGCCGGAAAATGTAAATAATTAAGTGCCCTCTTGATTTGCGACCTCCATGAAACACGTCTTATCAAACATAGCTCTCAAATAAATCAACATTCTCTCGAGTATTTCCTGCACCAGTATGATCCCCGGGGACTGATCCAGCCACACGTTCGGTTGCTGTGGATGTCCGCCATATTGGGGGAGTCGGTAGCAAGTCATTATGCGACCCTAACAGTATAGCGTTCATGTCATTACGCGTCCCTGGGGGTTACGGGCGTTGGTGCTCAATGGCACGAGGGCCATGTGCATAAGCCCGACACAAACTTTCTTAGAAACGTATAATATATAAATTAATACATAAAGAACACAATACGCCGATATTATATACCGTAACCGATAAAAATAGGACTAAATTAACGACACGATTTAGTAGAACTGACACGCCTATTCAAAGGCATAAACGAAAAACAAGAAAACTTTATACAACAACAGTATGGTTTAACCTTACTTAACATGAATAGGTGCGGATGCATGTACCTATTCAAAAACATATTACATGCACATGGGTAAAATGTTTAAACTGTGCAGATAGGCTAATCGTTAAGATCTTGGTTCTCAACATGTTATAATACAGGTGAACACATGTAAGACAATGCTATGCGGGACTGCGCGATTTGGCCACTGAAGTCTTACAGGAATACAGTTCCACACAATACGCATACAGTTCACACTTGTCCATAATGTTAGGTTGGTGCGCGTATCCGGCATATCACATAGAACCTTGCATAATGGTGACGTTCAATCAAGCGGAAAATAAACCAACGTTCCATGCAGGATAATATGACGGGGCACGCGTTTAAACGCCACACACTTGGGGAATGAAATGAGGTCCATTCCTTTGTAAATGACAACGGGGGGTTAACAGCCGAAGTCTACTTAGTCCATTGCGTCGAACTTCCATCGTGACAACCTTGCATACTTCCACCCCCACCCCCGGTACGCCAAGATAACCATATCCGGGGGTAATTGGCGTGGACCAGGGAGGGTTTACCACCAGATCCACCCCCACCCCCTTACACCTCCCACAGCCCCCACACCTCTCCGTGACGCTGAGGGTTAGCCCGGGGGTCATCGGCGGGGAACAGGGAGGGGATATACCCACCCCAACCCCCTCACACCCCTCCGTGACGCTGGGGGTTAGCCCGGGGGTCCTCGGCGGGGAACATGGAGGGGATACCCCCACCCCCTCACACCTCCCACGGCCCCCACACCCCTCCGTGGAGCTGAGGGTTAGCTCGGGGGTCCTGGGCGGGGTATATGGAGGGCACGGCCGTAGCGTTGTAGTCTGCCAGTCGCTGTAGCAACATCTTGACCACATCCGGGTACAACTGGCCGAGATCCTTCTTCTCCAAGGGGTCGCTGACGACGTCAAACAACCACAGATTCTTGGCCTCATTGTCTCCGTCACTGGCGAAGGTCAGGTTCGCCTCCGCGAGGTGAGGCGGGGGCACCCATTGGTCCATCCCTGTCAACAACGTAAACATCGTACAGACCGGAGACTGATATCACAGCTGCCATTGCGCCGCCCTCGAGTCCGCCAGCGGCCCTTGGGGTCTAAGACTATACTTCACCAACAACAAAGCCAGTCGATCATTGTGTAGATTTTGTAGAAATTATTTTTATACAGCAAATTCGTATAACCATTTTCTTCATAACGTGATTGGTTTAACCCAATTAAAGGTAATTGGTATAAAACTCCCATATTAGTTATTCATACGCATATTTAAATAAAGCACCATTTAGACAAATTGATGCTGAGGTTTCCTCAATAAATCAGACATTTATTTACACAAGGCAAATGCTAAAAGTTTGCAATGTCGGATTAGAGATAAGGTTTATACTATAGCGAACAATTAGACTTCAACACGCACCGCTCAATTGCATCGTCTCCTTGACAACCGTTACCCGGGAGTCCACTGATGCGACCAGAATTTAAGTCTGCTGTTATTGCAAACCATTACATTTGAATACTATTAATAATAACGTCATGGTTCCTTTCACTTGACAACCGTTACCTGGGTTACCAGTGATGAGCTTCCAGTGTCCCACCCGGACGGCGGCCCGGACTCTGTTGTCGAAGGGACTGCCGTCACGCCGCTTGCCCTTGAGGCCTCTCCGGGGGTCGATGTTATGGAGCAGCTCCTTGCGGGGGCTGGGCGTTCCGCGTCTGGACACGGGACAGCACCACGTGACGTGTCAAATCCGGGACAGTGTTTGTTTATGTTGGCAGGGCGGGGGGGGGGGGGGGCGGGGGCGGAGTTTGCTAATTACAGTTTGCCCGGAGTGACATGAAAATTGGTGCTCGATTCTTACTTGTGATAACAGGACTAATCGGCAGATGACATCTCGTAGCGTCGCCGGTTCGCTAGGGTACAGATTGGAGAGAATGGAAAGACACTCCCCATGTAGAACTGTGAGAGGTGGCAGTTCAGGCATCTGATATTGCGTGTTTTATGTTTATGGCTCCAATTTCAAACCATACAAACCGTTAATTATACCGAAAAACACATAGAGGTGAGGGGAAATATCGCACTAAAGTGAATGACAAAACTTCATCCAACATATTATTGCCCACATTTGCAATAATAATAAATATTAATAATAATAACAAAATTAAGGGTAGAACAAAACAAGCAGTTAAAAACAATGCCTTACTTGATGGTGTCCCAGACGTTGTGTCCGTCCAGCTTGAGGCCTGTCGTGTTCCCGCCCGCTACGCTGACGAGGGTGGGGAGCCAGTCAGACACGTGGATCAAGTCGCGGCGGGTGGCGCCATCTAGCGACAGGTACGGACCGCTGACGAAGCCAACCCCTCGCAAACCACCTTCCCACAAGGTGGCCTTGTTACCTCGCAGGGGCCAGTTGTTGCCCCCAGCACGTACCTGGCCTCCGTTGTCTAGCAAACAAAGAAGCTGTTGAAGCGGCATAAAGATATAGTTTGCAAAAAACGTTTACTGACAATATAATATCTTCTATGTCACTTTTACACGTTATAGACATCTCAATACCATTATGCAAGGTCACATTTTGATTAATGTTCTATGCATTACTGTAACAGCTGAATTTCTCTATCAATTTGTAGCATCAGAGCATATGTTGATACTGCAATACTTTACGGAATGTCTATGAACATAAATATGGAACGAAAACTTGATACAGACATCAGATATTCACTGAATAGAAAAGTCAATATAGCTAATATAAAACTTCGTATTAGTTTATATCATAAAAAAAAACTTCTGAAGACATAGGAGCACTAACCTGTCGAGAAAACAAACAGCGTGTTGTTCCACAGTCCACTCTGTTTCAGCGCTTTGGTAATGTTTCCGATCCCTTCATCCAAGGCTGTCACCATTCCTAACGGATAGCTTACGGGATTACGATAGTTCGTCAGATATAACATGATGCGAGGCAGGTTTGAATATCAACGTTTTGTAGTACATAATAAAACTGACCAGCATATTTTCTGCGCGCCTTGTTGCCTATGCTGGAGTACATGTCCTCATAGTGTTGTGGGACCTCCAGGGGGGCGTGGACCGATTGGAATGGCAGGTAGAGAAACAGCGGCTGAAAGCAAACAACACAAGGACCTAGATACATACGACCAATGTTAGAAGCCAAAACGCCATTGTGACGAAAACCGCGTCAGACCACACGGCCTGCACCCCCCCCCCCCATCCTCACGGGACTATCCCTTGGCAACTTCGACTCCTAGAAACCTTCGATTCCTTTATTTTATTGATTAGGTTTTAGGTTCGAATCCGGGCATGTTTCATTAATTTATCATTTATCGCTTCAGTCTCGTTTTAGGCCCAGTTTATCCCACGTGTTCAGGCCATAACACTGCCACCGAGTAATGTCATAGGGCTAGGGGTGGGGGGCACACCAAAGATTGCACAAGTAGTACATTTTGTATAGCAAAAGGGCACCCTCTCTCCAGAAGGGAGGTGTCCACACCCACAGGAACCCCCTTGGGTGGATCCCCCATCGGGGCATTGTCCTTACCTTCGTTTGATCAGACATGGCGTGGTTTTGTAGTACATCAAATCGGAATCATTAAACCATAAAAACTCCAACCATAAAATAAAATCATAAAACCCCCATCGGGCAATTGCCATTACCTTTGTTTGCTCAGACATGGCGTGGTTTTTCACCAGATTAACCGCCTGCTCTGTAAAAACTGTGGCTGAGTAAGATCCATTTTTATTTGTCACGGGCTTTGTATTATGGTGGAAATCTAAACCACATGCTTCCTCGTTACCGTCCTTGGGGAGGTTGTAACAGAGGATGTGTTTGTAGTAATCTTCAGCCCCCGTCAGGTATCCTGCAAGGAGGTAACACAGGACTTATGTGAGTCAAGAAGCAAGGTGAGATATTATTAAATGGAAAGTAGTATAAACCAAAGTTTTATTCCAAATTGATCGCATAAGCTGTCGATAATGTTTTCGTTCGTCTTCACGCGGTTAACTACAGCAGTACCGCGGGCATTCATGCTGATGTCATAAATGCTATCCAACTATATCGAAGATTATAAATGGCTGGCATCCGTCCGAAAATCGAAATTGCTTAATTTCCCTTTTTTGCCACAATATATGGTCAACGTGTCACTGCCATACAGCAGCCTGCTTAGAACACACGCCCTGTAGAATAGCAGTTTGCTGCGAATGGGTAGTTGTGAATCTTGCCACACACGGTGGTGGCTGCCTTTCCAATGCAAGTATTTATTTCCTCGTCCAAGGATAGATTATCCCTGACGGTACTTCCGAGGCAACTAAACTTGTTAACCACTTCTATTGGCCAATTATTTAGGGTAATCACTGGCGATGTGATAGCCCCTAGGCTATCCACTGGACCAGCTTCTATTTAAATGACATGTGCTATGGTAGCCTGAAAACAAGACGTTACTGTCGTAAGACAAATCTTGTCGTCCCACTGTCAACTGTCTTTCAAGCTAGGGCTTTGGAGCCAGTCTCCATGCAAAATAAAATGAAAACAGCAAATCACATATTGGTTAATGTACTTCATCCTCAGTTATACCCTTCATAATGTCAAGTAAAAACATTGAGTGAAACATTTACCATAGAAGGAGTCGAATCCTCGGTTGGTAGGTAGGTACTCCTTCTTGTAAAATCCAAGATGCCATTTGCCCACCATATGAGTGGAGTATCCATTCTGCTTTAACAGGTCAGCCAGAGTGGGGAACTTTAATGGCAATCCATAGGGTTGACCAGGCAGAATGACTGAGTGCTGTAGACCAGTATGGATCTAAAACAAATTGCATCGAAATAATGGTAGCACATATATAAGATCAATTTGGGAATTAAACTCCAGGTAAATGAAAAACTTGTTATTTACCTGGAACTTGATTTTTCATATCTTTTTGATATAAAAAACAAGCGTTGATGTCACAGCTAATTCTGACCCAGGTGTAGTTAAAATGACATAAAAACCCGCATAGATCTAGATGTCAAAGCCCTAAGTAAAGGAAGATCTAACAATGATATTAATATCAATAAATGCGCTCCTTGGATCTAACTTACATGTCATATTTTCTCATGGACTTTTTTCCCTTTTTATTAAGTTACTGGTATGTTTTATTAATTACAGTATTATAGAACAAATGTATACAAATTTACCAGTAGAAATATCATCAATAAAAGGAAGGAATGGCTACAGTTTAACCAAGAAAATGACTTTGGACATTATATATATATATATATATTATATATACATAGGATATTTATTCATATATAGTAAGATGATATTCATACCATCAGTATCTATATATTATAATAAATAAACAGGAGCTTTAATTAAAGTTTTTCGTGACAGAGATATATTAAGTTACTTATGAGTTAAGGTACTTGCAACAATTTTTTGGCAATTTAGCCTGTACTTCAGACATTACAACCAGTTATTATTCTGATAGGGCTGGTGTTACAGTCTATTATCCTATGGTCTAAACTCTAACATCTGAATTTTTTGGCTAATGGCACCTATGACCAGAGATGTTCAGATCTGTTAAAGTTGCATGTGGAGTTGTTTCGCTGTTTTTGAATGCCATATTTGCGTATAAGAACACAAACCTAAGGCCTTAAGGTTCATAACAGACAATAAACACCTACCATATCGCTCACCAATTATCTGCCAATGAGTAAAACATTTCAAATTCATGAATTGTCCACCACAAAAATGAAAACTTGTGCTGATTTGAAACGTCATAAACGTGTGTACACAAGTAATTTACCGGTGCCACCGACAGGGGGCCCAAGCGCTAAATTATATGAGACAATAGAAGCATCCGGAGCACCACTTTTTCTTTGGCGGTGGCCGTTGACACTGCTTGTGGTCAAAGGTAACATTTCCTGTTTATGTTTATTTTGGTACAGCCGTTGCAACGGTCAGCTCCACATGTAGCTTTAAATGACTGTCTACCTGCCTACTTACTATACATGCAAGTAAGTCCAGGCTCTTGATTTGAGGTGTGCCCACTACAATCGTGGGACAGGTCGACCATGGGACATGTGGACCACAGAGGGGGGGGTTCCTCTAAACCCTTGATTTAGGCTAGGAGCTGCTAGTAGAGCAGAGTGCTCCACACTTTGCAGAGTAGACAGACAAAGCATTTGGAGTAGCCAGCACATTGTCATTGTAAACCATTTTTTTT
The DNA here is from genome assembly GCA_964019135.1 of Arenicola marina. Lineage (NCBI taxonomy): Eukaryota > Metazoa > Annelida > Polychaeta > Arenicolidae > Arenicola > Arenicola marina. Next base: position 16,816,860 of record OZ025259.1, on the reverse strand, counting down.
TACCTTTTCAGGGGCGGATCTAGGAATTTGCCGGGGGGGGGTTGCTGTCTGAAAACTTCTGACCGAGGGGTGTGCTCTCTGAAAAACTTGTGACTGGAGGGGGGGGGGGGGGGGGGGAGAGGGCGTGCTTAGAGAAGATGACTTTAACAGTATGATGTATGATCCGGTTCCCAAGGTGGGTGTTGTTCTCTGAAAATTTGCGATGGGGGGGGTTTGGCTTGCAGAACCCGACTTTAACAGTGTATGTTCAGTTTCCCAAGGGGGGGTTGCTCTCTGAAGACTTGGGACTTTAACATATATGTTGTATATTCTGATATTCTGGTTCCCAAGGGGGGGGTGTTGCAATCCCTTATCGCCCCCCCTAGATCTGACACTGCTTTTAACATATTTAAATTGAAAAAAGTAGATGGCGCAAGTTATACGAGTAGCCAGCATTATTGCTAGCCGCTGGGGCTTGAGGAGTACAAGAGGTACTTGCACCAAGGTATATTTAGGGGCCATACTTGGGATATGTAGCTGATCTGACTGAGGACCTGTAGGGCCTACTACAATTAAGCCCAAGGCTTTTCATTTACTTAGGCTAAGCAGTTAGAGGAAGTGCTCCCACTCCCAGGCAAGCCCACTTCTCAAGCCTGTAGATAGGGTAGAGAAGCAGCTTGCCTGGGCGCACTTGCAGCTAATATTATATCTAATCTGAGGGCCTGTGCATGCCTATGGCATATTAATTTACCTGGTATACACCAGACATCAATTGACTCCTCGTTGGAGTACAAATCGGCTGAACGTAGTAACTTTCCAGCTTGACTCCAGCCTGCGCCAAACTATCCAGATTGGGGGTCCTGATTTCTGAGCCGTGGTAGCCGACATCATGCCAACCGAAGTCGTCCGCCACGACCAGGACGATGTTGGGCCGTTGGGCAATGACAAGGGGAAAACTAAACACGAATAGCAAGCGAATCACGTATGCTTTCATCGCTCGCACTGCCATCTTGGTAATGTGCCGTGCAACACTACAAATTAGATCAATAACCTGACATTCATTCCACTCTAACTCGACCTGGCAGGTGTTTTGCAACTGTTTTGTTTCTATAACCGGTTAAGCTGGTACCGCTGCTCCGCGGAACCAGGCTAATAACTATTCTCCTCCATACCCCACCGCTACGTGGCGCGCTCATTCCATATGCAACGCGCGAAGGTGGTTCAGGGCCGAGTTCCGCCTCACGGTCGATCGCCGCGTATAATGGACGTTGGTCACTCGGAACTTGCCGTGGAACGACATTGGGGACATCGAGCTATTTTCATTTGTTACGGGGATCTCCACTAAATAATTATCTTTACTTCGGAAATAGCAGCACAATCTAAATGGTGTAAAGTATTGATAAATACAATGATTATTCTAAAGCATCGACATTTACGGAATATCCCCACTTATTTAAAAAGAATCGTCGTCCAGAGTTTAATATTATCATGCGGGGCGGCTCTTGATCGCGGCAAACCATACCCCACTTCCGGTTTAAAATTGTACGCCAAGAAAAGAAAAGAAAAAAACCCGCCAAGTTCAAATCATTATTTGCCGTCCCGCAAGGAGTGCGACCGCCGTCGACACCCATACGGAACGCACTCCCGGTTGTATCTTCCATTCGCGTCAATGGGAGAATTAAGGAAGGGAAGCGCGGAGCCATGACCTCGTGGTATCGTGGTAACCCTCTACTATCTGGAAAGAAGGACATGGAATCGTTATCCTGCGACCACACAGAACAGCATGACAGGGACGTAGGGTCGTGGGGGGGGGGGGGGCACAGAGCTGCAAGAAAGTGGATTTGTCCAAAAGTTTGACCAAAAGATCTTTGATTCTTGATTAATGGCATATGGATATGGATAAAAAGTATTTATTTATAAATACTTGACTGTGTAGCATGTGAAGAAACAGGTTTTATTGTGACAGCATCATTTAAGCTAAAATAAGCCTTTAATATTTTAGGGTTTGGGTTTGAGCCTCAGAGCTTGCTTACCCTCTTGTTATATATAGGGTGTATATAGCCCCAGTTCTGTGGCTGTAGACCGGGCAAAAATCTGACAGGGCCCGTCTACAGCCACAGTGCGAAGCAAGTCTGTGACCGCGGAACGCCTTGGGTTGCCGTCTCACCTCATCTCTGTGAAACAAACTAAGCAACACTCACCGCCAAATCCAGTAGTTTTTAACTCTATAGATGTTATGTTACAGGATAGCACCGTTGATATCTTTCAACAGACTCGATGTTCCATGACATGTTCATCGTTTCCCACACAACAAATTTCAAATCGCCCGCTCACTCGCCACTCGTCTTGGCGGAAGTTGTTAACTGCTCGCGTCGCGCGCAGAGCCAGAGCGAATATTTGTCAACAATCACACGTGGACCGGCAACTCAGCCACCTGAGTGGGTGGGGGGTGGGGGGGGGGGGGGGGAGGGGACGAGCCAAGTACAGT